>JAPDEH010000003.1:0-534429 GCA_027569075.1 Aspergillus asperescens | reverse complement strand
AAGGAGAAGAAGGAGAAGAAGGAGAAGAAGGAGAAGAAGGAGAAGAAGGAGAAGAAGGAGAAGAAGGAGAAGAAGGAGAAGAAGGAGAAGAAGGAGAAGAAGGAGAAGAAGGAGAAGAAGGAGAAGAGGATGTGCTCCAATCTCCGAGGTCAATGCCGGGCATATTATTAGTTTATTCTTCTTCTTCTTATTATTATTAGGTAGAATGTGAACAAGGGTTGGACTGGGTGGACTCTCGAATCCTTGCAAGTGGGTGCACCTTGTTGGGTTCTCGAGCCCTAAGTAACTCCTGTCGGGATTTCTCGTTGCCCTGGTTTTCTGCTGGGTGCTCTACCTACAGTACTTACTGTTTATCTACGGAGTGGAGAATGGAGGACAGCAGCCAACGAAGCAAAACAAGTGAGGTAGACTAGGTTATCTAGATGGGTCTCATATGAAACCTGATGCGAATGAGGTATGAGATAATCCGGCTTGACGGCCGCTCTAATTAAAATGAACACCCTATCATACCGCTAAGTACTTAGTGTCGGGCCAGCTAGGTCTCTTCCAGGGCTGTGGAGAATCTAGTTACTACAGTTGGGTTATTATTCCTTGATATATCGCATGCTGAAGCTGTTGCGGTGTCATCGACGGGATTGACGGGGTGAGAGGTAGTCGGTTGACTCAAGAGCGGGAATGCTGGGCGGGGCGGAAGTGGGATATACAGGTGACGGAGGGAAGGGCCGGGGGTAATGCTTGACGGAAATGCATTTGCCGGAGTGGAGGGTCACGGGGTCAGGGGTTCAAGGGGAGATGGTGGGGTTTGAAGGACGTTAATCCTGTTGTGAACCTCGGTCTGTAAAAGGGGGTGCTCTACGCGCCAAGGCAGATCAGGGAGGCTTACTTCGCCAGCAACCTGCTGTATCAACATTGGTACAAACCCAGCGATCTACGGCCAAGAGGCAACATTCTTGTCCCATCGTCATTGTTGATTTCTAAGATTGGTCTTCTCGGACGTGGATGCAGTCAGCATCCAGCCCTCAGTGAGGCACAGACACGCAGTGACGCAAGCTGTAACTTGTAAGATAAGGGAAAGAAGGTAAGGAGGGCCTCTCCAGAGTTTTAGCCAAGCGAGCCAAGGGTCGATCGCCACGACTGTGTACAAAATGTCAACACCAAGGTCCGACAGAAAAAGGAAAACAGGAAACAAAGGGTCATCTGACCACCCCTCACCCAAAAAAAGAAACTCCTGAAGTCATCATGGATGGATGGATGGATGGATGGATGGATGGATGAGAAGGAGCTAGAGGAAAGACCTCTCTCAATCAACTAGTTAGTAACAAGTCATCAATATTGGCCAAGATCCTTCGTAGCACAACAACCGCAAGTGGATGGCAACGCCGACGCGCCGCTGCAGCACCAATCCACGCGTACACCACCAGAAACGACTATGTTATCTCGCTTGGATAAGTACAGAAGCACAGAAGCACAGCACCACTTTGGTCGAAGTCCGACGGTTGAAGCCTGGTTCAACACACTTGTCAAAACAGGCCGTTGTGATTTGGTGCAAGCCGGGCTAGTAATATTACCCGGTGTAGCCCTCTCGGTGTATCAAGGCAAAGATTAAGTTCGATGCAGGAAGATAACCTTAGATGATCAATATTAATATCCATGTCACCATGATCCTTCGGACCTTCGGATTCTTGCGGTCTGTCCATTGCCGCCCTTGCCCCTCCTCGGAGCCACATACCTCGCTTCTGGGGAAGGTCGAGCGGGCCCCCCCGCCATTGTGACGGGATATGCCGGTATGGACTGGACTCTAGAACTCAGCTCTAGAGTGGGCGGATTCTAGAATCCAGAGTCCGCTGCTTCAGTACGCATGCCACGGCGTGTAACCAGATCTGAGATTCCGTGAAACGGCGAGGACACCGGAAATGGCTTTGTACGTCGGTACTTTGTTTACTTGTAACAATATCCTACGAAAATAGTAATCAGGGGGGAGAATCTCGACTATCATTGCTTGGCTATGGAACAAAAGCTACAATTCATCATCAGATCACCCATTGCACAGCGCTTGGCGGATATCAACCTGTCTCCTGGCAACTATCCTTCAGCGCCCCTCGCTTCATCTCCTGTCGCTCTCCTTGCGTCCGCTGGGCGGGCACAGGTTGTTGTGGTATCATATGCATCATCGGACAAACAAGTATAGTAATGCTGGAAAGAGAAATGAATAATAACAAAATACGGGACTTGAGAACCAAAACATTTCCAAAGAGACTTCATAATAGATATGACGATATCGTGGCCAGCGCGATCCGAGACTCCAAGGCGGAGGGTGTCGCTACGCTTCAAATGCTGGAGCTAGCAGCCCTGGCCCAGGGGCGGTCATGGCCCAGGTATAGGAATCCACCAGAAAGGCCGGAGAGGTCGCTAGCGGCAGAGGACTCGCTGTTAGAACGCTCACGGCCTTGAGAGGAGACAGTGCTCTCAGTTTCGGTCTGATCGTCGGTAACTGAAAGAGGCCCGGACTCGGTAGGAGCCAGAACAAGGAACTTGGAGATGCGAGTTTGCCGAATGTAGGGAGCCAGAACGAGAAACTTGCCGTTGGGAGTGTGGGAATACATTGTGGTTATTCGCGGTCAATTGGGCGAGTACTCTTTGGTCGGGAGACGAGAGGACTTGGGAAGTTCAAAGAGTATGGAGGATGGTTTTTCTCGAGAAGTTTGGAGAGTGTTGATGAAGAAGGATTCTAGTCGGTCGGATTGCCCTCTTTATACATGTGAGGGAAATAGCCAAGAGCTGTCTGGTTCATGAGGGGGAGCATGCCGATCAAAAGCACGAAATCCATTTGCATTAGTTTGCCTGCTCAGTCAAGTATTCATAAATCATAGTAATTGTCCAAAAGGTGGAGTAGTGGTCAAACACGCTGTATTCCGCATTTCACATGCCTAGGCCGGTATTATTAGGAACCAGAAGGCTTGAAAACGTCATTATTATCGTTCAGCCCCCTGTTCTCAACCCAGGCTTGGCCTGGAGGATCCGCTTTCCACCGCAAAGCTGAATCTGCCCCACCAAGCTGGGGTGATCAAGGTGGTGTATCAGTTTGGGGCTTTGTGCAGCTCACTGCAGGCCACGGTGCTGCCTCCGTGTTACGATTGGGCATCGGCGCCGGTGAGTTATCTTCATTCTGACCTCGCGTCGGGTCAAGGACCTAGGCCAACGCGTTCCCGAAACCCTGCCTCAGATGATCAGCAACCAGGAAGTGCAGCCAAGAAACGTGCCCTGAGTCCCCTGACTTATTGATCTAGAAAAGCGAACGAGCGTGGGGTCATTTCTCCTCTGAATACTCCGTAGTTCTTGGTGTAACCCCTAGATGCTCTCGCCTCTTTTTGCTTCGCATTCTTCTGCATCCAATTTAGGCCACATGACCCGATCACGGCTATTGCTTGGTCGTTCGCTAGGCAGTAGGCTATCTCGCATAGTCGGGACGCTAGCTACTCATCCCCTGTTCCAGACAGATCATGCGTAAAATTGCACTAGGTTGACTAGACGTGCTTCGGCAGGTTATGTAAGTACCAGTACTCCGTAGGACCGGAGGCGAGAGATTCAAGAATCAAGGGGCACACTTGTTCGCGCGTATCTGAGAGCGTCGTTCACCCTTGCTCAGGCGCAGCAAAGGGGTCATCAGATCGTGATCTGAAACCAACCGATTTGGGGGCACGAAACATTGTGATTTAGGTTCTTTGAGATATGGGTCTCCGAAAGCTCGAAGCCATCGACGGAATGACAGAGTGATGCCTGCTGAGGGAGGTGAAGGAAGGCGAGTTCGAGTCGTCCCGCCTGAACAAGAGCAACTACCCCGGTCACGTGCCCCGAGCCTCCTGCGGCCCCAAAAACAAACTCGAGGCAAGGCGTTCTCAAAGACTGCAGGCTGCATTCTCGAAGATTCAATGAGCACCTATGATTTTCGGCTTCCGGAGGCCTTAAATCCAACGGCGCCTACGGAGTTGCTGTGCCGCCGGCGATCAACCTGTCAATTATCGCTATTTTAGCGCCTCGACTCTGCGCGCCGTATCGCCTCAGACACTTTGTCGGAGGGGTGGATCTCCAGAGGCTCAACAGCCTCAGGGAGGAATCAAAGACCACGGAACTCCTGATCACGGAAAGCGCCTTGCGGAGTTGCTGGTACCTTGATCTGAGTGTTCATTTTCCTTCTCGAGAAGACCACCATCAGCCCCATCAATTGTGAAGAATTTCGAGAAATCCATAGGCCAAGAGTGCTCGAATACTCACGCACTAAGTTAGCGACTATAAACTGTGCCAGCATCACACGCCGACATTGCGGCGCGAACTGGAACTTTCGTGGAGCTGCGGCGCAGTCCATTTACTCGTTTGGAGATAGCTCGTTGTCCTGTCTCCTTCCTTTATGGTGAATGCTGTGAGATTCCAACAGAAAGGTCAACACAAGAAAATAAATGAAAGAAAAAAGGTGGGGAAGCAGATTGAGGCTTGCAGGAATCACCAACTCGACAGGTATTAACTGCTTCATACATTGGTTAGCGGAAGAAGTCAACTCTGGACTGTTGTGATGACAATGTGATTCTTGCAGATTCGTCTCCTGAACTTTCCGGCGTTTTCCCGCGGCGCCCCTAGGTTGGTCCCCGACAGCCATGTAGCTCTTGATGTGGATGTGGAACGCGGAAACGTCAAGGGACTGCGGTAGTTTCCCTGACTGTCGCAGGTGGCTCATGAGTCAAATGCCGCCGCGATGAGCGGCTCCATGTGAACTAACAGCAGACATGGAGGCCAAGTTCTGCCGATGGTGCTGCGGATCTCGGTATGATCAGACCAGGAGGGTTGCCTCTATGCTTTGCGCCGTCACACACCCTTGCCGGATGCCAATCTCTCATGACAAGGAAGGTGTCATGGCGGGTGTAGGTCGCAATAAGAAAGGTGTCGGCCTGGCGTTCGTCAGATGCTCAATTTAGGGCAGCGGCCGGCTGCGGCATGACCTCGAACGACGATAGAACTGTTGGTTCGATACGGGAACTGATTCGATAACGGGGGTGTTGGCCTTTTCTTATTTTTCGACTTCTCCCCTTGCCAGCCGCATATGTGACTGGTTCGTCCGTCATCACAGTGTCTTCAACATGATGTCAAGCCTCTTACGATGCAACCTGGGTTTAACGAAGCTCATGAGCAAGGATCCGGTTTAATCCTGCCGATTAACAGACCAGTGCGGTGCTCCCCTTTTACTTTACAGGGCAGGAGTCACCTACTTAGGGACACTTCAAGTGGCCTTCACCTACACAAATGATCCGCATAACCGGCCAACCTCTCTAGATGTTGGAGGCCCGGATGCAGTAGTCCCGGACGAGCTTCAAATTGGGGCTCGAATCATTCGCTGAGATGATTCCATTTCAGTGTGATGGACATTGAATCACAAACCCCCAATGCATATTAAGAGTTGAGGTCGCTTGGGGTTAAGGGGGAAAATAAGGAAAAGAAAGAAGAAGCATGCATCAGTAGTTACCGTTCGCTTTCATTTACCTTCAGTCTTCATCTTTCTGTTGTTCCCAATTGATTTTTATTTTATTTTTTTATTTCCCCTTCTGACTCTTTATGCTGTCATACCCACTTCCGTTGCATCTTTTTGTTGTTTCTGTTCGACGGCGTTGTTGCGGCGCAGTCAACAAGTGAGTCTTGCTCTATGCCTTGGGATTGCACCAACTCGGGCGTCTGAATTATTTAAGACGCTCGACACCCGGCAAGTCGTCTAGAACATCATCAGTATTCCAGCACACCAGCTTTCCAATAGCAAGCTTTCTCAGCCTTGGCCACTATTGCCTCTGTCTCTTCTCATCGAGTTTAACTTCTAACACCACTGCACCACCAGTCTTCAACTGACCTTCGCCCGGGAAGCAATCAATATGTGTTCCCAATACTTCTACAAATACGATTGCGGCTGTATCCACCCAGAAGGAGAGATAATCTACTGCGCCAAACGAGGCTCATCCTGCACCGGAGTGCGCCAGCAAGTGCGCCGACGACAGGGCTACAGCTGCTCGCAGCACACCGGCGGCTAACCATCGAGATAGTTTCAAGGTGAGTGGACGATGAAGATTTCTCGAAGACACAGCCCCGACAATCTGAAACCACAAGCCTAGAACTTGGAGAACAAAGAAACCCAATTCTAACAAGTGTACAACCTCCAGAACAACGCCAGCGCAACTGGGATTAATCGTCATACCTCACTCGAACGGATTGGATATCAGCGTCGCCTCCCAGGCGAGCTTCGAGCTTTTCAGTCGTACCTTGACCGCTTCATGGGCACTGTTCTCGAGACTCTGATCGTGGGGGGATGGAAGAAGGGTCAAGGGTAGTAGGGGAAAGGGGGGCCAGTTATATGCGCCTTCTTCTGTTATCTTGCCTTTGGCCATATTTCCTTCCTTCCTTCGTATCATTCTCTCTTTCGCATTTTCATGTCTTTGTTCTTTTGGTGGCCGTTTCTCTCAAGCCTGCAGCATAGTGTGTTTTTTCCTTGTACATTTTTTTTTACTACCACTGCTACTACTGCCCTTTGCGACTACCATGGTTTTTGATTGCTTAGTTTTTGTCAGGTTAGCTTTTAAGCTTGTTTGTTTGTTCTATCTGTCATCTACTTAGTGTATAGCTGGTCCGAAGCCGAATCACACTATCTTTACCCAGTTCAGAATGACTTTCTTCCAGGAGGTTTCCAGAGGTGGGGGAAGAGGGGAAACTCCTCCTCTTGTTGCAACGATAATTTCTCAAACTGTTATTCAATTCAGGCAGATCATCCCCGATCTCTCTCCAAAGTAAGCTTCAGGGCATAGGAAGGAAGGAGCCGCCTGGGCGGTTCGTCTGGTTCTAGGAGAATTTCAACGCGCGAGGGGGGAATAATGCAAATGCAAATGATCCATTATTCATTCCCTGTTAATAGGTGGTCTGGTCTCTTCATGGATCTTCATTGTTCCACTCTTTAAAGAGTCCATCAATGATCTTGAGATATACCTTCGAACCGATGAAGGCAAAAAAAAAGAACGCGGAGCGGATTTGACGGCGGGCATTCTCTAGCCGCCTCACTTTGAATCAAATGTGCGTGATTTCGCGGGAGTCGCATGTGCGCTCTGCACAGAGGTACGAATTGGAAATAAAAAAAAACTTATTATTATCCATTTTTTTCCCCGTGGTCAGCTATGATTAGCACTGTACATGCGATGTGCATTAGCACCGCAGCCGACTCTCATCATCTGATGCGAAGCGTCAAATCAGAGAGGGTATCGGAGGGGGTACATTGGGTAATCTGGTGGCGATCGAGACGTCCTGGAGCCAACGGAGACGCGGGACGGGGGGGAAACGCTAGTGTTAACTGTTGAAAACTGGTGGGCGCGTGAATGGACAACACTTCCTCGGAAGGAGTAGTGCTGCATCGGACAATTTATTATTGCTCCCCCTCGATTAAACTAAAGATATATTGAATGCTCGCACGAGACCCATTCGCTGGGCTTCACCGGACGATTTCTGGGTGTCAGTGCCGCAGGGACAAAGCCAGCGAGTCAACGATGGGATTGTGGGTTAGCGAGAGCCGACTTGCGAGTGTCATCAAAGAAAACTCGCGGGATGTGGCGCCCCTTCCTAACGCCAAGAGGTTTATCACAGTCCTTCGCGGCGTTGAAAGAAAGTGACGCGGAGATTCCGGCACACCTCAAGGCTCTAGTCCAGATAGGTCGGCGGCAAGGGAACGCGAAAAGCTGCTGTCATGGAGAGGCCAGTCAGACGAAATATAAGCCAGGATCAAGGGGAATTGAAGCTAAATAACCGGTAGACGTGAAGACGGGCGAATATCCACCCGTTTATCCAATTCCAGTGCAGGAGATGGAGAGAACACCAATTACAGTGGTGGATTCAAGAGCTCAAGTGTTGGATCGATCTTAGGGCCACCACGATGCGGATATCTCGTGGCTAGAACCATGGTAGCACTTCGGTCTAATGGGCGCCAACCCCAGGAGATTTTCTTGTGTTGAGCCATTCAAGGCAGCCGTTCTGGGTAATATTTAGGCTGGGAGCAAGAAGCGTGTTTCGTAGGAATACGCGCTGCTTAATAAATAGGAGCGGGAAACGAGGCAGCGAAGTGACCGATCCAGAGTGCTGGGTCGGTAGTAAACCTAAAGCGGTGTGAAAGCCGGCTGCAGCAAAAGAGGCTGCACAATGAACTGCTGAGCGAAAGAGTGGGCACCCACAAGGCCTAGTTTTTTGCTGGAAGGTGAACTGGGCAGGAATTGGGGCCTGGAAACTGGGGTCGTTGTGGTTGATGGGGGATGATGCACGTTGGAAGTTGAGGCTGTCAAAAGCATCTGATCGGATCGCTGAATGGTCATTGCGGAGTCACGTGGTCTGCCGGCCAATACTCCGCTGCGAGTCGAGACCAAGACTCAGCCAAACGACCATTCCTCCCACCTCGCACATGTGATGTCCATCGAAGTCAATTGGGGGACCGCCACCTCTGGCCCCGATGGTGAGGCTCTGGCTGAACGCATTCGCTCCTTCATCCACGACAAATTCCAGGAGGTGCCTCTCCCACGCTTCATCCGCTCCGTACAGGTCCACTCCTTCAACTTCGGGACCATCGCCCCTGATTTAGAGATCAAAGACTTGTGTGAGCCGTTTGCCGATTTTTACGAGGATGACGAAGATGATGATGCGACGTCCGAGACCTCAGAAGAGCTTCAACACCCTGTTCACGACAATCCGTGGGACAAAACTTCCTTTCGAGACGAGATACCGATAACTGGACATCATCCACTTCGAGATCCCTTCGACGTGGATCATCGCCACCATGCCTCCTCTCCATTACATTCGCCGATGGCCTTCGGAGACCACCTGAATCCGCACTTCCTACCCCGCGCCGGCACCCCAGGTATACCCGGCGGAACCTCGACACTGGGTTACCACCTTATGTCTCTAGGAGGTCTCTCGGGTACTCAAACCCCTCTCGCCGCCGTCGCGGGCGGATCTCCCTTCACCAACAACTGGCCGGACTCAGTAACAATGGGACAAGGAAGCAGAGCCGGAAATCGACCCTCTCCGCTCCACCGCGCAGACGCTGACATCGACACCAGCAACCCAACCTCCCGCCCATCAACAGCAAGCACACACCCCTCAGGTTCAAACAACAACAGCGGCGGCGCATCCTCTCACCCCGACGAACAACAACACCCCACTGACAACCCAACCACATCCCCGGAAAACCCGCTCCCCCGTCCACCGCGCATGCGAGAACGCCGACCCGAGGACCTTCAAATCCTCTGCCGCGCCAAATACGCCGGTGACATCCGCTTATCCCTAACCGCCGAAATCCTCCTCGACTACCCCATGCCCAGTTTCGTCGGTCTTCCTCTAAAGTTAAACGTCACGGGCATCACCTTCGACGGGGTCGCAATCCTAGCATACATCCGCAAACGCGTCCACTTCTGCTTCCTATCCCCCGAAGACGCAGAGGCACTAGTCGGTCCCGGCCCTGATCCCGACCATCACCGTAACCAGCAAGAGACCGCCGGGCAATCCAATAATAGCGGTAATCCAGGCCCCCAGCAACAAAGGGGCCTTGGACTATTACAGGAGATCCGAGTCGAGAGTGAAATCGGCCGGAAGGAAGACGGGAAACAGGTCCTCAAGAATGTCGGCAAGGTTGAGCGGTTCGTCCTCGCTCAGGTCCGGAGGATTTTTGAGGAGGAACTTGTTTTTCCGAGCTTTTATACCTTTCTTATTTAGTTAGAATTTATATACCATATTGCATTCACTTTGCCTCTAATATAACGATATATCTCCTTATTTACGAATGTTTACTAGGGTCTGTTTTAGGGCTTAACCTTGACTTTACAGAGTTGGAAATTAAGGTTCTATATACTATTTTCCGCATTTAAGCGGAGCTGAGAACCAGAATGAAGGCCCTAATAAGGTAAGTAGAGAAGAGGAAATAGGCTAGGTGCTGTATCCATCCACAAAACAGCAAACAACAAAATTGGAACGCCGTACCACTACTTCATCATCTATCTTCTATCCACACTATGAAGAGGGAAAGATTAAGGAAATACATACCAGAGAGACAAAATCGAGTGAGAAAAAGATCGAAGCCGAAAACCAGGTGGGAAAAATGTAACCTAATATATTACCCTTAAATAAACCTCACAAAGAGGACGAGAGGACATCTCGCCTTCATACAAAATGTAGTCGACCAAGAGCAAACGCCAAGGAGAAGAATAGGCATGTAGACAGACAGAGTCAATTTACAATCGGTCAGGGTTATAGAAACAGGAAGAAAGATAGGAAACAAGAGGGTAAAAAGAAAAAGAAAAAGAGGCCAAAGCTTCGAACAAAGGGGAAAAAAAAGGTTTATTCAGAACAAAAAACGTAAAAATGCTAGATGTGGATATGCATGCAAGAAAAATGGCTGCTGGTGCAACAGAAGACAAACTGATAGCTACATGCAACGGAAAGGGACGAAAGTTGCGCGGGTATCATGGGGGTATCCAAATAACCTCTCTGCTCTTTCAAAGCTGGAATCCTAGAGCCTGGTCGACTTCCTTTCACGCGAAAAGCGTCAATCGAAACGCGCCTCGATCCACCCAGCTTCGTCTGAATACTGGGTCCAATGTAGACAACACAAGGTCTTTGCAGCATTCTTGAATCTTCGGTTGCGGGAAAACAAGAAGCAATGTCATCAAGACCAGTAGTGTTGGTCTCTTTGATCTTCGCACGTTGGCAATATGCCACGACTAAGACCAAGAAGAAAGTTGAATCCAGTCTATTCAGACGGAATAATTAGAAGAGAAGAAAAATATAAGACAAAACAGGCGAATAGAGCGGTTGGCCCTTCTAACGTTCGTCCCCGACTCTAGACTTGGCCCGTCGACGGAAGAAATCCATCACTTTCCGAGCTGCTCCAGAGCTACCTGAATGATGCGATAGATCCCGCTCATACTCGTATGCGTCTGCAAATTTCCGGTGGTTTTTCTGTAATACACCGGGGCGATTCGAGGATTGTCCGGTTTGCATTGATACTCGCGATCCGTTATCATGCACACCATTGTATTCGTCGTAGTAGTTAGGTGTCGAATCGTTGGCGTAATGGTTTCGATGATACTGTTCGTTATCGTTCTGGGGAACCTGTTCCGCTGGAGCAGCACCATATTGAGTCGACTGGTAGGTCTCACTGTGGTTTGAGTGTAGGACCGCAAACTGCTGATCGATACGATTCTGGTAATTTACCGGGTCGTCATGGACAATAACGTCATCGGACGGGCCATCAGTCTCTCCCGTGGCCATCGTATCATGGGCCCCGTAGCTGCTAATAGCTCGGATACGAGTTCGTAGAGCCCCTGTCGATGGGCGCTGGTTCACACGATTGTCCGAGAAGCGATCTTGTTGTGGATCCTCATCAGGCGTCTGTGACCTGCTTGAAGAGGAAAGGCCCTTTAGCGAGAACGAAGGTGGAAGTAAAGAGAAACGCCGTGGCTTATTCTCACCACCCGCTTCGCTTGCCTTGCGAGTGAAACTATACTGAGCTGAGCGCCGCGAATCCATTGATGTCCTAGAATCGTCACCAGCGTACGGTTCCCTCATGCTTGTGGGAGGGTAACGTTTGCCAGCCTTCTGCCTTGGTGCACTTGGTTGGCCCCCGCGGCCCCCAAATATAGAACCAGACCTTCCAAATAACTTTTCGCCGATACTGGAGACAGTATTCGATCTCTTGTGGCCCTTCGGAGGCTCCTGTCGAGGCGTGGTGTTGAATTTAGAGGGGATATTCTGCGTGCTTGGACGGTCCGTACCGAAAGCTTGGCTTGCGTCTTGTTGAATTGGTGCAGAGATAACGTACTGTTTGCTCTTCGGTTGTGCAAGTCGACCTTGAGCATTTGTAGCTGCCACAGTAGGCGCCACTGGCTGCCCGTAAGACCCACGGGATGGCAAACGCCCAGCATTGAACGAAGCCATTGAGCCTCCGGTTGTAGGCCGTGTAGCTTGCGTCGTTGTGGGTTGAGAAGTGGTCCCTGTGGGTTGAGCGACTGTCCCTGTGAGAGCTGCAGTTTCAGATGTAGAACGCGATATATGTGTAATCGTTGGTGCAGGGGCTTGGGCAGGAGCAGTTTGTGTTGTTGTTTTCTTGGGTACGGTTTGAGTGTTGGCTGGGTAATCCTGACCGATAGGGTTCGTCCTTGTAGATACGGGCTCGGTAGGAGATACATTTTGGACAGTCGCACTCGATCCGGAGGCTTCCCCTCTTGAAGTCTGAGATTGAGGAGCAACGTATTCCACTTGAACAGTGCGGCGTTTCGTGTCTCGTGGCGTCTTGGATACGTCGCTTTGATCCTGCGAAATGTCCCCCGGATGATGTACCAGCCCTCCAACCGACGGGCTTGAGCCGTGGTGCGTCTTCGGGGGCTCTCTGACCGAAGCACTACGAGCAAGTGACGGGCCTTCTCTGGGTTGTTCTATTGAAACTAAGTTAGCAGGAAAATGTGAGGGTTTACTGGCAGGGAAATCCATACCGCGAGAAACCGTAGTGGATGAGATGTCAGCCACTTTGGTTGTACTGCTAGTGATGTGCGAGACAACATCGGCGTACTCGCTGAGCCAACTGTGTCGCGCAACCTCGAAAAGGTCTGCTCGTTTTCGGGGATCTGGGACCAATATCCGCCTCAAAAGGTCACGGGCATGGGGTGTAACATATTCGGGGAATGTGAGAGGAGTTGTGACTATGTATTTATACAGCAAGTTGATATTATCACCATCAGGATTCGCTGGATCGTCATCGAATGGAAGATATCCTGCTAGCATAGCATACTAGTAGTACTTAGCAAGGGAATAGGCGGGATTGGTTTGAAAGGCGATAATGTCACTTACAAGAATAACACCACAACTCCACACGTCCACTCTTCGTCCGGTGTAGAGTGAATCGCTCACCACGAGCTCCGGAGCAGCATAACAAGGGCTCCCACAGCTTGTCTGCATCAAGTCGCCTCGACGCACACCCTTGGCGTTAATTTTATCCAAGCGCATCCTTTTCACAAACTCCTTATTGGTGAGATTGTACTCGATCTCCTCACTGAGTTCATCGGCGGGGTCAAACGTGTTTGCAAAGCCGAAGTCTGTAATGATGATGTTGCGGTTTCGGTCGAGAAGCAAGTTTTCCAGCTTCAAGTCACGATGAACGATGCCCTTCTTGTGAAGATAGCCCACACCGGATACGAGTTGCGCAAACAGACGCCGAGCGGCATTATCCTTCAGGTACTTATTTCTCAAAATATGGTCAAACAGCTCACCACCAGACGCATACTCCATAATGATACCAATGTGACGATCCGTTTCTACCATTTCGTGGAGCCGTACGATGTTCGGATGAGAAAGATCTCGCAGGATTGAGATCTCGCGGTAGATCTTGGGCAACCTGTTTGGATTCGATCCAAGCGATTCACGACGAATGAGTTTGATGGCCACCTCGATAGAGCCATCTCGCTTCCATCCCAGTTTAACTTTCCCGAATTCACCCTCCCCCACTGTTTGCCCGAGAATATATTGACCAAACGTTGTTTCTTTGCGCTTAATTGTATGCTCGGGAAACTCTTGCCCACTAGGCATACTACCCCGAGCTCCATCCTCCAGATTTTCGCCACCCATCAAGCCCAGCCCCGAAGTGGGAGCGTTCTCGTCGGAGGTAGGCACCGGAGCTGATACTTGTCGGGCCCGCTCTCGTTCGATATCGACGGCGGGGTCACTCACTAAAACCTGATTAATGACGGTACTTGACTCTTTTACCAACGTGCCCTGACTCGGTATTGTCTCCATGAGGTCCTCGTGTTGAGCGGAGCTTTGATTATGGGTACTTGGCCCTCTTGACGGATCTTCAGATGACTTCGTCGCCTGACGGCGAGAGCGAGATTCGTCACCTTTCTTCTCGCGGCGGCTCCGCTCGTCACCCTTGCTCCTGTGACGTGACCCTGATCCCTTCTCTCCAGATGATGAACCACGGTGGCTTCGTTGGTTTGACGAGGTTCTCGGCGGCGGAATAGGTGGCCCGGCGAGAAGGTCTGGATAGACGGGCGATCGACTACTGCTGTGAGCGGACGATAAGGCCGCTGAAGTCATGGCTGGGGAGGCATGGGTGCGTGGCAGAGCCTGCGGTATAGAATCGCTCATAGCCGAAGAAGCTGTCGGGACCAGGATCGGTAAATGCTATAGTCGGATTAGCATCACATTCCTGAACATACTTTTGTGGAGCAAGTAATCCCCGCATCGGCGGGAATGACCCTAGTAGAAAAGGAGGTACATGCACGCTCGAGGAGGGAGGACATGGGAGAGAAGGGAGATGATGGCAATTCGGAAGAGTTCTGGGGCCCCGTTTGTATAGTAGCTTATCACATACCTACGCTTCTAGTCCTCGAGACTGCTTGCTGCGTTTCGGTCCAAGGCGGCCTCTTCAGGCACGCACAGAGAGAAAATGAGCGACCAGCCTTGTGCGTTTGAACAGCTGCAATCGAGGACGGAAAGCCCAACACGTAAATCGCCCTTCTTAATTGGATGTCTTCCTTTCTTTTCGTTTCGTCCCTATTTTTATTTTTTTTTGGGATTTTCCGATTTTCTTCTCTCTCCCTTTAATTCTGTTTGGTCGGCGACTGTGATGTGGTGTTCAACAGTTTTAATCAGTTCCGTCGGGCAGCTGAATCGCGATCGGTTTGAAGTTAGTTTCCTGAACGGTAGCTGTCACCGATAAGGGGGCTGAACTGACAACTGACAAGAACCGATATCACAGAAGCTATATCACAGAAGCTATATCGAGGACACCAGGTCGGACAAAAAACACACGATATAAAGTATAAGCTCAAAGAAAAAAACAGTGGTCGAGAAAAGGGGAGGCTTCGTAACAAAGGAAAGCGGTTGGTTTTTGGGGGTGGGAGGATTGTTTCTCGATGTGGTTGTGGACTCGGTCGCAGTAATATGACGATTGTGGATCTGCACTGCAGAATTGCCTTTGTACACCAGCTCTCTCCAGAAGTATGAGCTACCTTGTTAGGAATGCGCTGAGAACGAGAATGAGTGGCAGCGACAAACGCCGGGCGGGAAGGAAGCCTCGGGAGACGCGCGACCAGCACAAGCCAAGCGGTCTGAAGTCGAACGTAAACTATCCCGGCTCAACACTGCTGCTGGCCGAATTGGAAAGGCAGCGTGTACACTAGAATAAGGCGAGCATGATCGACGGAGGAGGAGTTTGAGGAGCGAAGCTGCGGCAAGAGGGCGTTGTAAGAGGTCGACTCTTTCTATGGCCCAGAGTGCGGACAGGGGGTAACGGTAACGGCGCGAGGGGAGAGCAGAGCGCGCGGCAACCAGAGCCCCAAGGGAAGGGTATAATCGACCCAAGGGAGGGGGCAAAAGCGAAGAAAAAAGGAAAACGACGAAAGGAAGAAAGGAAGAAAGGAAGGGGAGGAGGGGGTGGGAGAAGAAGGAAGAGGAGGAGACGAGGAGAGGAACAGACGGGGAGACGGAGGAGGTTGATGGAGAGGATGGGGAAGAAAGAGGCAGTTGGGTTGCAGCGTTGGCAACGATCGATTCGACCTCTACAAACGATGATCCCGCAGCTCATGGACCTCAATTCTCTTGTTTTGCTATTATCGTACTCTTATATCCGATCTGCTGTTCGTCTACTCGATGTTCCAAGCTGTCCTCCATTTCCCTGGTGATGATTCGATGGTCGAGGTCGAGGTGCATGGCCAGACGAATAACAGCCGTCATTACACGCATGAGCTGAAACCCAACTGCGCACAGGACTACTTAATCGGTAAAGCTCTAATAATAATAAAACCTCTCTTGGCTATCTAGGGGCGAGAATACGAATAACAACAATAATAATGCCATTGATCGTGATTTGTGTCCCAAGCCATCAATGTTCAGGTAAGGCTGTTGTGGCTGTCATCATGGATCAATTGAGTCCAGCCTGATAGAATAATAATATTATTATTAATAACGTTAATAGACACGCGGAACCAGCCTCCACAGCAAATGAATCATGGAGTACCTCTGATGCTCGTCGGAAGGCTGGTTTGGAACGAAACCAGCCAAATCATCAGGGGCCCGCGAACCACACTGTTTCATCCTGGCTGGAGAGTCGCTAGAGCCGCGGGCGCAGCCGATCGTCATCTTAACTGAAGAAGCTGTCCAAGGTCAACAAACTGGCGGTCAATCCTCCAAAACATGGATGTTAACAATTTCCTCTACACTCCGTACACCCTGCAGAGTCGGGTCTGCCTCTCTGTACTCTGTAGAAAAGTACAAACTTCTACATATGCTCTCTCCCATGGCAGAAGCTCTCCTGTCCCATGGAAGCTCTGGGTTCGCGTTAAAGATCCCTACCCCGGTATACAGAGCACAGGGTCCATCGCTCATATTAATGTTGCATCCCTTTGTAATTAATATTGATTGACATCCAAGGTTCCAATGATCTATCGAGCCAATTCCTTGGTTGAGCAATTCTAGAGCTTCATTTCTCGACTCAATTGAGTAGATACTAGGGATTAATAAATATAGATAGATAGACCTGTCAGGAGCCGCAATATATAATAGCTCCGACCTCATAGTCCCAGGTTACCTTGCAGGATATCGAATCGACTATTTGTCATTGATAACCGTATTTAAGCCATATATCTGTATACTAGTGTAAATTTCGCTTCTCTCCTATAACCCAAAGCAGAGTTACTCTTTGAACTGATGCTCTGTATATTAAATCAAGACACAGAGTCTTACTAGTAGTATCTAGGTACCTGGGAGCGAATCCAAACTCTAACATCCCGCATTTTAGCGAACAGGAAATAAATCCAAAGACAAAACAGCCTGTCGTAACTCGTCATAGACTCATAAATAACACCTAGGCCACGGGCGTATCATAAGCAATTAATTCCAAAAAAACTAGACAAAGAGGAAAAGCAAATATTCGTGGATGACGCCAGTTCACCGTTCAGCGCTTGCCGCCTGACATGCTTGCCCCGCCGCCGAGCGAGAAGGTACCTGGAGCGCCGTATGCTGGAGGTGGCGTTGGGCTAGGAGATGGGCGTCTTGCGACCGGGCTGCGGCTCGGACCTGGGGGAGAAAGCTGCTGTCCACCGTCGCCTGAGCCAACAACGATTTGCTGCCCATCCTTCATGCGCCCAACAACCATACCCTTGGCGACAGACTTGAGAACAGCCTTGCGGCTAACCCCAGAGGCGTCGATATAAACTAACCCCACATTCTTGATGCCTCCTGTCAGATTGGAAGCGACCGTGCCGGCTTCCGTTCCGTAGCGGTGGCCAATCATTGTAGAGGCAGCCGATGACCCGGACATCAATACATTCCGCGCACCTTGTTCAATGCCATCCGCCAATGTGGAAAACGCGATCAACGACTTGTTTAGGATTCCCGGCTTTCCATGAGCAGGAACCTTCGCCTTGTCACCCCGAGCTTTTCCATCATCCTTGCGATTGGCTAGAGAGGCACCGAAGTTTTGCGCATATTTGCCAACTTGTCCGACCGTTTTAGAAGACATGTCGGCTGCACTGCTAGAGAATGTTCCAATTTTTCGAATTCGGGTATGAGTGGTGTCTGAAAAGGTCGCTGGCTTCGGATTCGGCTTAACCTTTCTAGTGAACGTATCCGCGCCACTAGTCATTGCATTCGCAAGATACGTAGATCCAGTCACAATAAAGCGAGAAGCCGTAGCGGACGACTGAACGAGAGATGACCCTTTGTATGCGGGATGTCGCGACGTTGAGAGGTATTCCTCGGAAACATTGCTGACGCAGACTTGATTGCCCTCGTCTTCAGTAGGGAGTTGGATTTGAACCGGCCCTAGATTAAACCAATGTTAGTGATATCCCAGGATTCACGAGGGGAGGGACTTACTTTTCGAACCGGGTTTGACGTCAGGCCTCTCGACGACATCATATCCCTCCATCTCACCGACCACACTACCATTCTCCTCATCAACCAGCACGATGCGCCCGTGCGGATCCATTTTTTCTTGAGGCCGGGAAGCGTCCGATGAGGAAACGTAGCCCTCCCCGGGAGCAAAGCTTGCAGGATTATATATAGCATGGTCCTTCGAGGCCTGCGCACGTTCAAGAAAAGCGGTGCACTGAGCAAGGATTGTTTCAAAAGTATCAATATCCTCCTGCGTCACTTTATTGGGTCCTTGCCCAATCCCAGGGAATTGGATACGGATGAATGCGCCAGCATCTGGTCCCAAGTCCCAGCGCGGAATCAGATAGCTGCTCGGCTGTTGATGGTAAATTTGGGTGGTAGCAGGAAGGGCCAGATCCAGCTCTGGAGGAAGATGCAGATGTAGATAGAAATCTTCTTCGGGCGGAGTTTCCTGGGCGGGCGACAAAGGTGTATTCTGATTCTCAGAGATGGAGGTTGTGGTTGGGACCATCAGAAGAGAGAGCGTCTGGGGGCCGGACGGTGTGAGACTCGACTCTTCGCCATTTTGGACATGAAAAGCGTGGACATTGTTGATGCTGTAGAGGAGCCTGGGGTCATTAGAAGTCGAGGCCATGATCTCGGAGGCTGGAAAGTCAAGCGATCCTGAAGGATTGAGCGTGGGTTCTGGAGCTCTTTGAACGATATCTTGTATGACGTTATGGCGTCGCGGTGCGGAGTAAGTTCAACTGCAAGCAGTGTCAAGTTACAGATTCGGGAAATGCAGTCGACCACGGCTATTAAGGTAGAAGCGATAGAGAAGAAGATAAGAGAGAGCCACAAGGAAACAGAAGGAAAGGGAGAAAGAAATTAATATAACGCAGGCTGCACTCCTGGGCTCTTGGAGCTTTTGGAGGGGCACCTTTGAGTGGTTATCACTTTGCTGAATAAGCGCCCACCCCACGCCTGCGCCACACTATCATTCCAGATTTCACCGCCACACGAGGTGTGAATGGCTGAAATTTTGTTAAGAATAGCAACAATGAGCGCCATGAAGTCCAATGGATGTGTGACCTGATGAGTGACCGCCAAACACAGCAGAAACAGCAGGAAAGCGAGAGATCATGTTTCAGTCTTTGGGATCCTGTGCATGTGACTAGGGAAAACTGAGAGAATCGTCTCGTATCGCCTTGTCAACAAAAATAGACCTGGCACCAACGGCGGGTACAGAAATAGATCAGCCTTGACCCTTGAGCCTGAGCGCTTAAAATCAGCTTCCAAGCCTTCCAAAGTTCCATTGAACTCCCTCCAATTGGTATCTGCCCTAGAGCCAATTAAGATGGCAGCTTTTCAGATTCTGTCGGACCTCCACCTTGAGAATCCCCGCGCGTACGACCTGTTTCATATCCCTCCCAAAACTCCATATCTCGCCCTCCTCGGAGATATCGGAACTATAGGGGACGACGAGCTGTTTACTTTTCTGGAGGCCCGGCTCCAGGATTTCGAGCTAGTTTTCTTTCTCCTAGGGAATCATGAGCCATATGGTTCCAACTGGTCGACCGTGAAAGACCGAGTTAGCAAGTTTTCTGAGGACGTCAACCGTCGACGAGCTGATGAGACGGGACTGGGAAAGTTCATCTTTCTTGACCAAACCCGATATGATGTTTCGGAAGATGTGACAGTGCTTGGGTGCACGCTGTACTCTAGGGTTCCTAAGACCCAAGCAACGGCAGTCAGCTATCGCCTGAATGACTTCTACGACATCAGTGACTGGACCGTCAAGGCTCACAGCGAAGCTCACGAAGCGGACCGAAAGTGGCTAAATGAGCAAGTAGCGCAGATAACCGCCTCGAAGCCTCACCAAAAGATCATCATTTTTACTCACCATTCTCCAACCGTCGACCGCGAGGCGTGTGATCCTGCCCATGTCAACAGTCCCATATCCTCAGCTTTCTCGACCGACCTCTTTGGTGAGACTTGTTGGGAAAAGCCTCAAGTTAGACTGTGGGCATTCGGACATACACATTACAACTGTGATTACACAGAACAACGGACGGGGAAACGAGTGATGGCAAACCAGAGGGGGTACTACTTTGCTCAGGCGAAGGGCTTTGACCTGGAGAAAGTGGCTCATGTTTAGGAAACTCGTCACTAACAATATAGTTTTTGCAACAGCATAATAAGATGATGATTATTGACAATAATAAGAATCTATGTAAGAATCAATCTAAGGAAAGCCCCGGAGAGTCGGGAGACGGCCGGGTGGAACTGAAGAGCCAAGAGCTGCTCGAAGACCGATTTTAGCCGAGGTTGATCGTCCCCCGAGTCCTCGTGATTCCTTCTTCTGTACCCCGGATCCTCCAGTTCTCCTCGTGAATTCTCCTCTTCTTCAGTCCTCCCCTGGCGTGCCGTTAAGGTTAGGTCCATTTTTGTTCCCTGTTAGAGCTCACTATTATTTCATATTTCACATCAATGGCGTCTATTACCCGTGCATTGCGACCTTTGTCCCGCACCCTACCCTCTCTCCGCCCAGTCGCAAGGCAACCCTTGGCCGGTCGCCTCCCTCAAAGGTATGCTTGTGTGCTCTCAGCAATGGAGTGCTCGAATCAGAATATCATCCTGGCCATATAGGTGACATTTTGATTTGGTACAATTTCTGTAACCGATCGCTAACGCTGTTCTCCTCTGTAGCACTTATGCTTTCTCTACCACATGCCGGCGACGGGATGCCGACCTGGCCAGCCTCACACCGACACCAATCACACACCTCTCTGAGACCGAGTCCATGATGGCCGAGACAGTATCCAAGTTTGCCCAGGAACAGATTGGCCCGAAAGTACGGGAGATGGACGAAGCCGAGACTATGGACCCGACTGTGGTAGAGCAGCTCTTTGAGCAAGGTATCATGGGCATTGAGATCCCGGAGGAATACGGTGGTGCCGGAATGAACTTCACTGCTGCGATTGTGGCTATTGAAGAGCTAGCCCGCATCGATCCCAGCGTTAGTGTCATGGTTGACGTCCATAACACCCTTGTGAATACGGCCTTCATCAAGTACGGCGATGCCCAGATCCAGCGAACGTGGCTGCCCAAGCTGGCCACCGGGACGGTGGGCTCATTCTGTCTGTCCGAACCCATTTCCGGCTCAGATGCTTTTGCTCTCCAGACGAAAGCTGAGAAGACGGCGGACGGCTACAAGTTGAATGGATCCAAGATGTGGATTACCAACTCCATGGAGGCGGGCATTTTCATTGTCTTCGCCAACCTCGACCCCAGCAAGGGATACAAGGGAATTACCGCATTCATCGTGGAGAAGGATACGCCTGGATTTTCAATTGCTAAGAAGGAGAAGAAGCTTGGAATCAGAGCTAGCAGCACCTGTGTGCTCAACTTCGATGATGTTGTAATCCCCCGCGCTAACCTGCTGGGTGAGGAAGGCCAGGGATACAAGTATGCCATTGGCCTACTGAACGAGGGCCGTATTGGCATCGCCGCCCAAATGACCGGTCTAGCCCTGGGTGCATGGGAAGAAGCCGCACGGTACGTTTAATCACACACCCTCTCCTCACCCCACTTCGAAGAAAACAACAATACTAACAAAACCAAACAGCTACGTCTGGAATGACCGCCGCCAATTTGGTCAGCTCATCGGTGAATTCCAAGGCATGCAGCACCAGATCGCCCAAGCCTACACCGAGATCGCCGCTGCCCGCGCCCTAGTCTACAACGCCGCCCGCAAGAAGGAAGCCGGCCAGGACTTCGTGCAGGATGCCGCCATGGCCAAGCTCTACGCATCCCAGGTTGCCGGCCGCGTCGCCGGCTCTGCTGTCGAGTGGATGGGCGGCATGGGTTTCGTCCGCGAAGGCATTTCGGAGAAGATGTTCCGGGATAGCAAGATCGGCGCCATTTACGAGGGTACGAGTAACATTCAGCTGCAGACGATCGCGAAGATGTTGCAGAAGCAGTACACGCGCTGAATGTAAGCTACCTGCTTCTTTTCTCATTCACTGTGCTTGTCTCATTGGGTGCCTCTGTTGAGAGACAATGAGACGGGCAGAGATCTGGATGTAGCTGTGCTGGACACTTGTGAAACTCGAGTATACCCTCTAATTACCTGTTCAATCAGCCTAGAGAAGCTCAATGATGACGATTAATTACTTGATAAAATTACTCGACTAGACACGTCGCATTAGAGGAGAGATAGATATTGTAGCAAATTGCATATGCAGAAGGGGTATCTCTTATTCAATTATATTTTCTTTGTTTTTCTCAGCACAGAGTAGCTCGCTGCATTCCAATTCCTAACACCCAGGAAACTTACCATGGGGAGTAGCATCGCCCTAATATGTGACGCATAGGGATACTTTTTCCGGACACATATTGACGCTAGAGTATCATGTAGTACGTATACACTGCGCAATAAAACGACACCAATCCCTCTTGAAGAGGATTGAAAACGATATCTCCTCAAGCAATGATAGAACGCCTCGAACATGTATGGCTGGTGGGTGATTCCTCGCGGCCGGGAACTCAAACTAAATCACGAATGCGCAACGAAGATGACTGGAGCGAATAGGCGTCCATGTCCATATACCAAGAGCAGCATGCCAAGTACCCCTCGTCTCGTCTTTTGAGAGATGATGTTTGGGCGCGGCATTGATTTCGGCGCTCTGATTTTGTATCGCGGTGGCTTGGTGTTGGTTTGTGGTTGTTGATCTCAATGGCTGAGGTATCTAGTGGAATATTTTTGATGTTTAATGGGCGGGCTTCCCGGGGGCTTTTATTGTCGACTATTTTACTCGAGTCTTCGAGAGTCGATTAGCTGATTGTAGGCTTGTATGTGGGGAGTAGTGAATGGAAGTGTTGGTGTAGAGTCGATCAACCGCAGCTTACGCGGTGGGCGATGTGTGGGTGCACAGGCCTTGTCTTGATCGTTCCGATCAGTTGCATTTAAGATCTCGCCGTCTTTTTGACGGCTTTTCGACCTGCCTATATTTCTCTAACTAGGTCATTCAGTAATCAGGATCGGTTAGCCCAGTCGTAATCGAATCCGACCCTGGGAGGTTGCGGGTGATGGGTCACTAGCAGGGCAGGGTATGCGGTTGCTTGACTTTCTGATGGCGCCGATACAGCTCGCTGCGCGGACTCGTACGATACTTCCTGGGAATGTTGATTCTGGGTTGGTAATTCTTCCCCCACCGCTCGACTGGTATTCGGCCCGGGATATAACTGCTGATACGGTGGAAAGCTGGGGCCCGGGACATGCCCGCTACCTTTGGAGTGATAACCAACGTGCGAATTCTGGATGGACATTGGCACAGGCGCTTGGGAAGGTCCTTCGAAAGCCCAGGGCTCGACTCTGGCCGGATACTCTGTATCCGAAGATTCGCATCTTGAAGAAGAGCGAGTTGAGGTGTAAGAAGGCCACTCACGCGAAGCCGAAACCTGACTTGACGTTGATAGAACGGACGGCGTCCTGGGTGTTGAGTTCGCTCCTAGGGCATCGGGGTACTGAGGGGAGGGAACGATCGGCCCTGGTTGTTGGCTATATGGCTCCTCTATCCAAAATCCGATGAGAGTTAGCAGGGTGCGACTGGCACAGCTTTGCACAAGTAAAAGACAAGCAAACGTAAGACTCACCCAAGTTCTGATACCTTGTACTTCCCGCTGCCATGGATAATTGATGTCTTAACGTCCTGATCTCAGTCTCCAGTAGAGTATTTCTTCGGACGACCTCGTCGAATTTGTCTTCTTTGGTTCTAAGCTCGGCCACTTGAAGTTCCAATCGTTCAATGTGCTCCTTTGTCCGTTGTCGAATTGTTCTCTGGGCCTCACGGTCGTTGGCACGCTTTCTTTCCAGTTGCTCTGCGGTGAGCGACGTTACTCTACGTGTCCCAGCGCGGGTTTCTTTCTTCTTAGACAGGGAGGGATCTTGGCTGGAGCTCATTTTGTGCTCCAATCTGAATATCATGTGACGGATTCGGTAGGTATGGTTCTCTCGCTAAGGGTGGGCTTGAATGTGAGGTAAGAACCCTACATCCCAGGTTTGTGCGCAGCACCGACGTCGGGTTTCCCTGAATGTTCCAGTGGTTATAGTCGCACCACGTGCGTGGGTTGTGGTAAGCTAGGGCTGCCCCGGGGAGGAAATAAATATAAGAAATAAATGTGTTAGGAGAGCACGGAGTAGGAAAATATTAAATGAACAGAGCCCCATCAAAAGTGCGGTGCAACACAAAGATAAAGGGATCTGCCCCAAAGCAAGCCACTAGGAAGTCGTGGATGTCGACAGCTGAGATCGGCTCGGGTTTAGGCAGTAGTATCATCTTTCGCAATCATCACCTGAAGCAGCCATTTGATCACTCAGACTAGAGCCGAATTGTAATGTCAAATATTATTGACGCTCAGTCAACTTGAATCCCAACAACAGCATTATTAAGCCCTTTGCCTGGGACTCTGGGGATACTCCGTGGATACTGACTTGAGACTGCAAGATACCAACAGTCTCTGGCGCATGGGGCGCCAATTGGCAGGCACAAAGGACGATAGAAACTGGAAGGTGATGGTAATGGGCCAATCACGATTGCTAGCATAGCGTCCTTTCTTAAAGAGCTATTACTATGGGCCTGCGCTATGGATTCATGGAATCCTCCGACCAGCCCACCTATGGAGGTTAGTCGTGCCCTAGTTCGCAATTGGAAATGGGGGGAGCGCCCGACTTTCAAGAAGGGTTGATCATTGGATCAAAGTTGCCCTAGCTGTGGCTATGCGGAGCAAAGGAGTTATCCGATCTGGTCATGTAACCGAATAAAACTAAAATACCATTTGACTCTCGGCATGTCCGCTCCGAATCTGCATTCCGTGACCCGCGCGTATAATAATCCCTGGGCGAGGTTTACCCGGACCACTTGGTGAGAATGGCGATTATGGACCCAGCAGTAAGACTCTTGAGAGGTGAGATCCATGGCTCAGTTCTGTTAGAAACTTTAGAGTTTTATGAAGTGGGAAAGCATCGAAAACCGATGTTGGCGCAGGAGTATATGCCGCTGTCCGGAAAAGGAAGGGAAACAAAAATGCTCGCTTGGAGATGGGTGTAAAAGAGGCTGGGCCGTTGGGACGCTGAACTGCGGGTTATGAATCTGTTTTCCCCCCGTAAGCCATGTCCTACGATAAACTAACCACTTCAAAGTGCACACGAAGGTTGGCTTTCCTGCTCTCTGTGCGTTTTTTGGACACAGACTGATCTTTAAACTTGACAACCACCAAGTATCGAGAAGCTCTCCGACTCGTTAAGATTTCGCGCATATAATCCATGTTAGTGCTGACTGCTGACAAGCTAAGGTTGACTAGGCCCTTGTCTGCCCTGAGAGGCGGGAAGTCGGGAAACCTCCATCGCCGGATCTTGGAAGGCGTGCACTAAGATTCTAGAACCATGGTGTTGCCGACTGAACCACGCGGAAGAGGTAAGCTGACTCCACACTGCTTGAATCTCAAGGTGGCGGTGCAGCAACCCCGTCGATTATGTCCATATTTGACACCACTAGCAATAAAGTGCGGACCGAGCGGCGAGGGGTATGGAGTATACTTTTCTTAATTATTCATGACGGCGTTCGATGCGTCTGAGCATTTGGGAACAATGCTTGGGTCCTTTGGAATGATGAATAACAAGCATCTTGGACTCTTGGAGCTGATGACCGTACAGAATACGATGATGGAAGTGGGGATTGATTGGACAAAGGAATAAGAGCCGGAGTCCAGGGCGCCAATAATATGAGCCATGCTGCCCATTCATTACGTGGAAGCTCGATGGCTTCGATGATTTGATCTCTTCCCTAGCTATGGTGGAGTAATCCAGCAATATTCCCCTCTAGAAATGCCCGAGTCAACCATTCTTCATTCACCATTCATCATGATTCGTCTCAACTCTTTGTTGGCAAGCTCCGGAGTATGGCCGAATTTTGTCATGTTGTATCCTCTGTTTATGAATTATTGCCCGTCATCCTATGTTGAAAACAAGGATTTCGAAGGGGGTTTGGGGATCCTCTCAGCCTGGCCAGTACCAATACTGTCTTGATGGAGACGATAAAATCTGATCTGTACTGGAGCACTTGGTAGTGGGCCTGAACTCTTTGGAGGCTGAATGAGAGGGAGAGGCGGGGACACGCCGTAGAGATTTTCTTGCTTGGGATCGCGCTGACTTTCCTATTGATGCACAAGGTCCTGCATAAGAATAATAAGATGCACTGTTATTATCGATAAACAAGTCTGGTGATGATAACAAGAATAACAAATGCTCTCTCAATTTCACAGGGTTCATATCCCTTTGCTGAGGTTCTTGGGAAGTTCGATAACGACGGGAGCCATCAACACATGCTGGTGCGGTACTTACTATAGAGGACAAGAGTTGGCATCCGTATAAGAGTCTGGACTTACGAAGGATCCTCAAGGGTTGATCTGGATATTTCGCCAGTCGTTCGGGAATATAGTATGGAACTCCCATGGGCTCAAGATGTTCGATCTGAAATTCTGGTGATTGATCAGCCGGTTTAAAACTTCGAATACCTCCAACACTCAGGAGCATTGTACCCGGAGTGCATTGTGGGGTAATGATAGTGCCAGCTCGTACTTGAGACAAGGGAGAAAGAACAACTGGCTGCCCAGTGAAGCTCGTCTGGTCCAGACCCGAGAATACATGACAATCATGATGTCCTGATGGCCACTGAAGCTGATTCGGGTCGTGTCGTGGAAGTTGACGCACCAGACTGAGAATTGAGAAAATGCGACCTGATGGAGGGAAGGTGTTGTATACTCTAGAGGCGGCTGGTAATACTATTACCGTAAATACGGTACCATGACGCGAAAGCCGACAACTTGATGCGTAATTTCAGTACGCAGAAAAGGCCAGATGGAATCCAGCGTTATCGCTTGGTTGATGAAGCTTTCGAGCGACTCTCTATCACCAATCCTACAGCCCAATGAGCGATGGCCCATTGAGGACATTTAAGTGCGCTTAGGTATTTGTCTATTTTGTCCCGGCCAGTCAATATGGATCCAGACTACAAATCCCGGAAGGAGGCATTCGTGTCGAATCTGACCGGAGGAAGCATTCTCGAAATCAATGCAGTGACCCTTGTTGCTCCTGTTAGTTTTGAATTCTTTTGTGCTTCCTTTACCTCGCTCATACAGTGTACTGATGCATTCTAACTAAATAGGCCTCTGTTTTTCTCTGGTCGGTGCTACAATCCCGACTCTCTTTCTTCACATCCTACAGTCCCGCGGCTCTCATCACCGACTTCCTGCTCAACGTCTTGGCCATCCTGTTCGCCACAACCCTCTATTCTTCCGTTCCATGGCTCCTCAATATTCTCCTGATATCTCCGGCTATTCTAATCCTACTGAACTCACGCGCTCGCCGGACGCAAACAAAAGCGAAGCCCCCGCATACCTCAACCTCGCAACATGGATCTGGCTCCCCGATATCCTTACCTATCCACCCGTTCCTCACCACCTACCGTGCAGCCATGATGATAATTACCTGCATCGCCATACTAGCGGTTGACTTCCATGTCTTTCCTCGTCGCTTCGCCAAAGCTGAGAACTGGGGTACTTCGCTGATGGATTTGGGCGTGGGGTCTTTTGTGTTTTCGGGAGGGGTGGTATCCGCACGCTCTGTCCTCAAGAGCCAGCAGAGCGGTACGTCGCTGAAGAGAACACTGACACAGAGATTTACCTCGTCAATACGGCATTCGATCCCGCTTCTCGTGTTGGGCCTTATCCGACTCTATAGCGTTAAGAATCTGGATTACGCAGAGCATGTCACCGAATACGGCGTGCATTGGAACTTTTTTTTTACACTAGGATTCCTGCCTCCATTTGTGGAAATATTTGAAGGCGTGGCCACGCTTATCCCGTCATATGAGGTTCTTTCGCTTGCCGTTGCGGTACTTTATCAGGTAGCGCTTGAATCGACCGATTTGAAGAGTTATATCCTCGTTTCCCCTCGAGGAGATGACCTGCTTTCGAAGAACCGCGAAGGAGTCTTCTCTTTCCTGGGATATCTAGCGATCTTCCTTGCGGGACGTGCTACCGGAATTCGAATCATTCCAAACGGAGCATCCCTTTCAACATCACCACAACAAGCTAGAAAACGCGTGCTTACCAGTGCTGGAGTGCAAGCACTAGGCTGTACAGTGCTATTTGTGTTGAACTCTACGTACTCTCTAGGGTATGGGGCCAACATTTCCGTCTCCCGACGTCTCGCCAATATGCCGTACGTCCTCTGGGTTGCAGCTTTCAACAACGTCCAACTCTTTCTCTTCTGCCTCATTGAAACTCTATTCTTCCCTTCTGTCTACCGAGCAGCGGCACCAGGGAAAAATGAGGAAGCAGAGAGGACAACTTTCGCGACAAGCCCGATCATGAAGGCCTTCAATCGCGGGGGGCTTGCCATTTTCTTGGTGGCAAATCTCCTCACTGGAGCCGTCAATTTGAGTGTTCCGACATTGGATGTTAATAATGCTCAAGCCATGATCATTCTGGTTGGGTATGCCGCCGTCATAACAGGGGTCGCTTTGGGACTTGATAAAGCCAATATCAAGTTAGCTCTCTGAAGGGCGCGGCGTAGTCACGATTGTATTCTTATTTTTGGGCCGCGACCGTTGCTTAGTTAAAACCACGTGACCGCATGAACCGGACACCAGCGATTAGTTCTGATCTAATAGAACCCCTCTAGGTTACCTTCGCATGACATCTCACGTCTCTACACGTTTAAGGCCGCAATCTGACAGGTTGCGCCGTCACAGATCTACGCTGACAAGGGTATCCTAATTAAGAATATCTATAATTTTGACAAAACAGGATTTGCTATGGGAATAATTATAACTGCTAAGGTTGTTGCTAGATGTGAGATACCTGGAAAGCCAACTTTCGAGGAACATTGACCAGAGCGGGGTTCGTGGCGCGCGTCCAATAGATGAAACTACATACGACCCGGACGGCTACACCATGAAGACATAAGCATATGAGACATGCATTTGCTCTTGGCATTTTACTAAGCCTCGAGTATAAAATGTGAGCAATTGACTCCCCTCTCTCTTCACTGCAATTTAATTAAGTGATGACAATCTTGACAGATGAATCCTTTGCTGTAGTCTCATTTCACACGTTATTCTATATTCTGTTCTTATATTGTTGAACATGTCCCTGTGAAAGTAAGACGTCCATACTGTGTTCGGGAGCTCGGAAAAGGTAGAATGAAACTGCTGCCTTTCTTAGGCTTATTGTAGCAATATGGAGCTATGCAGCATGCAAGTAGCGTATGATGGTGGAGTAGTCAAGGCACATACTGTCACAATTTGAGTCTGCAGGCTGGTTTTATACAGGCAAGGATTGTCAAGCCCAATAAAACAAGAAATAACCCCAATGAGCCAATGGAAGCTGCCCACAAGGCTTGTTGATGCCTGGCAGTTGTGAGGTCAGGATTTCGCCAGAACAATTTGAAAGTACTTGTTTGTATATGCCATGGCCTCATGCAAATGACCCAGGCTCAAATAATTTGGGCATGAACGAAGCTGAGACTAGCCAAGCTGATGATCATATATGAAGAAAACAAAGCATTGTGGTGCTCCTGCATTTTTGGTCAATTAAGTACGCATGGTAGGCAGAATCATCAGTTGAACCTCACCGAAAAATACAAGGAAAGTGATAGAATAGTAATTGCCCCCATCAATAATAGGGCAGATATCATATGGGTTAACGAGGATTGCAAAGTAGAAACACATAGGTACTAGAGAGATTAGTGTCACGTCACTCCCTCTATTTCAATGTTCTTACCTCATTTAAACTGAGTAAAAGAAATACACTGCCAATTTCCTGCTGTAGTATTGGCCAGGGCTGGCCTGGAATAAAGTTAGGTACGATAGAGATTAGGAGAGAGAGATTGAATTTTTACCTTTCTTCCACTTCGTATCAAGGAGGCTCTGATCAAACATAATCATCACTCTGATTAACCCATCCGTTGTGGCGAGGTCATTATCTCGATTACATCACTCGCGAGACCCGAAAGTTGTTCTGATATAGAAAGAATAGGCTTACCTCTCTCATCCTCTGTCTGCTCTGCGGAACACGCTTCTGTATGCTCTTAAGTTTTGGGAATTAGACGTCACGCAGTCACCCGCCAACGGACCTCATGGAAAGCAAAGAGACGTACCTTCCCTGTTTGGGCACTTGAATCTCTCGTCAGGAATAGGCTCCATGAGCGAGACAAATTGAGCAGCCTCCACTGACAAAACCTGCAACGGTAATTTGCTAGAGAATGCCAGGAGAGTTGACGTCTGACGAGGTATTTATAGGTGCGAGGCTTGCTTGATTAAGATGGTCTCTGACTGAATCGTCAGTTTTGAGCAAGCATTGATGGAAAAGTGGATGGGTAGAATCAAGCATTTCCGTTGGAAATTTTTTTTTGGGGCCGATGGGATAATCACTCACATCAAAAACGACCTCACCATCAATTGAAGCTTGTGGTAGATACCCTATGGGTTATACCAGCCGCATTAAGTGCCTCATTTTTTTATGTTCTGCACTGCCCAACTTTCATGAAAACGATCCTTTAATCCGCATCAAGTGGGACGCCAGCTAAATATACCTACCTTATCCTTACCCACTGTGTAAACATGCTCACATTTCTATAATGCTAATAAAGTGCGGTCTATAGCGTATTTTGAAGGGAGATATGTCTAATCTGGCAAATCAGCCCATCTCCTCAGCTTTCCCACAATCCGTCAACCTAAATATTGAGCCAACTAGCGTCTCATAATATGCCTCAAAATTTCCTTGATGCGTTGACTATCTCGTTCCGCCGGACTACCGTTCACTAATGCTTAGTTAAAGCTATAGGCAGGTATCTTAGGTACAACACATTGTATGCCTCATCTTTTGACATGCTGACTTCAACGCTCTGCTTCGCCGAACCGGTCGTGTTCCGAACTGGGAGTGTTCGAGTGCGCCTGCCTTTGCGGTGATGTGCTCTCCACCAGAGCAGTCATTGTGTGACTGGCGGTCATGGTAGACCGCTTAGTCGCGTCTAATTTAAGGCCCTTGATTCTTGAGGGCATATGGTGTATTTTATTGGCAGTCCCGAATCCCCACCTAGCTCCACTGATCACCGCCTGTAAGATTGAGCGACGTCATTGCCCGGGAGCATGTACTTCAGATCCTCAAAAATGAATTGGTGTCAAATTGTCCTATGGAAAATACTATTTTAACTAAGAAAAACAAGCTCGGGAATAATTAAAAGCGAATCGTCATGGCGTCCAAAGATTCCTTTCTCACGGCCCCAGTTACGGTACTCTGCATCGCCTCTTTTCTGTTGCCGGCACTCATTGCCCGCATTTCAATTTGTATTCATACTGTTGACTGCCCATTACAGATCCCATTTAAGTTGTGACATGACTTCCCGGAGATCTCGTGGCCGTTGGGATGAATAATAATCCGCAAATTATTCTGGCTAGTCTAAACTTGAAAACTATTTCTTCCTTGCTATGCGGGCAATAAGTCGTTCCTCGCTTTGAATAACAACAATACAGCAGCGTATACAGCATTCTCAGACTCCTCGCCTTCGTGTTTGGTAGAAAGGATAAGTTTTAAGTGTGCAGCGTCCCGGGCATGGCGTGGGTCGGTGTGGGCAGGAGAGGGTAGGCTCTAACAATGGACGATTACCAGACACTCGTCGTGGCTCCATTCTTCGAGCCACTGCCAAACCTCTCCCAAATATCGTGCCACCAGTTCACCTTGCACCATATTGCCCCGATCATTTTTCCCAGCGCTACTGGCAAGGTAGATGTTCAGCCCAGCCCTTTCTAGGGAAGCATGAGCTATACCGCTACATTACATACTCACTCCACGCACGCCGATCATCGCATTGCCGTCCAGTTCCAAAGCGACAAGCAAGACCTCTTTGGAGTCACAGAAGCTAGCCGCATTCATGGACCTATTGTACAGGGACACCGTATATCAGTGTCTTGATGTCTTCTCAGGACTACAAACTGCCGCTCTAGAAGAAGATGGTGACTGTCCTAGACCTTGCGGACCTCGCTACTCGGGGAGCTAGAGCGAACACTACTATATCTGACAATACTATATCCGGCCTCACCTCTACTCTTGATGATATCTGTCATAAGGTCAATAACTACATTTTCCGAAACACAACTCTCAGAAACAGCATTTCTGCTTGCATCAGCAAACTCCTACCACAGTTACGCGATCTCGCCGTCCTCCCCGTTACCCTTACCCACCAGGATCTCGCCCCATTCAATTACCTTATCGACGACTCCACGGGCCGGGTTCAAGCTGTACTAGACTGGGATGGTGCTCTATACCTCCCAGTTGGGTCAAATTTCTACTTTCTGGATAGCCTTTTCGGGTTCATGACCCGAAGTGGTTGGCAAGACACTAAGGATCGTCAGGAACTCGAGGGGGCGTTTTATGATCGAGCTCTGGCTAGTCTTGCTTCCCAGGGAGTTGGGAGAATAACAAAAGAGCAACTGGAGTCGCAGAAGGCGATCGGGATGTTGCTGTACGGTGTTGAGCGACTTCTCAAGTTCAAAGACGAACGAGCCGAGTACTACCTAGATGGATATCTACGGGGGTTATCTTTCATGACATATTAGCTTAGTATCTGGATGAGACCTGTATGCGTGGGAGTCAGACTATATTCAAAAGGATATTAAGAGCCATGCCAGCTTCCTGGGAAATAGGGAAATAACAAGGAGTGATTGCCCCGGACCTTGCACAATATCATTTTAGTAGCTTTTCGGAGTGGTTGGGTATGTGCTCAATTTCTAGTTCTGTGGATATAGCTAAACGAATGCACGAGGGGACATCCTGGCAAAAGATAGAACTTCAGGGGGAGGGGGAGAATATTGTTCAGGATTTTATCCAGAGGTTGTCTCAAGAAAGTAATCAAGTCCTGTGACGCTTCAGAATATGAAGCACCAAAATGCCAGGTCATGTCATCAGCGCTAGCATTCGGACAGTTGGGGAGGGCATTAGGAAATGTAGGAAATGCACGGATCTGAGATCTAGGTGGGGAAGGAAGTACGGACGTCGCCTCCACTGCCGTCCCAGCTGTGTGGCTGGAGTTAACCACATACTTGCGCAAGCCAGCCGCCCGAAGCTACTCCGTATAACGCAGGTGACCACCTGCCGCCCGGAAACTTCACTCACCAACTCCAAAGTTACGGGTGGAAAGACGGCCGTTTCTGGCGCCAAAAATGGTCATTTTCGGCGTCATTTCCACAGGCCCTCATATTCTAGTTGTAATTTTTTTTAATAGCGAATTGTAAGAAGGAGAGATGATGAGTTGGAGAGCGAACAAAGGATGGGGCACTGGCCAAGAATCACATGCAAAGCGGCAACTTAAGCTTAATCCAAGCTTCTACTTCGTCCAGTCTGGCCACCCTCTTCTCAACACTCAATCGCTTTGTCTAACTCATCATGACTTCCGGGAATAGGGAGACTCGCTTCATCAGCTATCCAGAAATCCGTGAAGGTCCTTCGGTGCCTTATAAGAATGAAGACCAGATTATCCCCGTGTTCCGGGGAACACCCCTGGTCATCGGAGCTACGCTGTAGGGAACCTACCATTTATCTCGCGTTGTGAACCATCTCAACTGACACTATCTTGCGCTTCTAGAATCTCTAATATTGGGCTTATCCAGAGCTTCTTCTGGCGCGGTGCGGGGTTTGGAGTGATCCGCGACATTCCTGACCTGGACCAGTATTCCGCCCGCTACGATCCGACCGTCACCCCCGTTCACAGCGGTGAGCAATCTACGTCAAGCGCTGCTGCAAGTCTTCCCGTTTCGGAGGCGAGAAGAAAGGGCGACGCCGGATACTACACCACCGCCGATTACCACGCTCTCTACCGGTCCGGGGATTTGACCCCTACGGCGGTCGTAGATGCTCTCCTCCCCGTGATCCGCCGCGATACTAAACCTGAGGGGAAACACTCGGTTGCTTTTCTGGAATGCGCGGTTGAGAAAACTCGCGCTGCGGCTGAGGCGTCGACGAAGCGATACAAGGATGGCAAGCCTCTAGGGCCCCTGGACGGTATCCTGGTTGCGGTGAAAGATGAAGTGCATATGGAGGGTTACCGACGGACCCTGGGAACGAAGATGGACTTCACGGGTGAGCAGGCTGGGTCTACATCCTGGTGTGTCAAGAAATGGGAGGAAGCAGGTGCCATTGTCCTTGGGAAGTCAACAATGCATGAACTGGGCTTAGGTTAGTCTGCAATGACCCTCACCTGACTGCAGAAAGGTTAGCTACTGACAGCAACCAGATACAACAAACAACAACCCCAACTTCGGCACACCCAAAAACCCTCATAACCCGGGCTACTACTGCGGCGGCTCCTCCGGCGGCTCCGGCTACGCCGTCGGCGCAGGTCTAGTCCCTATCGCCCTAGGTGCCGACGGTGGAGGCTCGATCCGTATCCCCTCGTCCTTCTGCGGAGTTTGGGGTCTCAAGCCATCCCACAGCCGTGTCAGCGGCTTCCCAACCGTTGGCCTCGCCTCCACAGTCGGTGTCCTAGGGCCCATCGCCTCAAGCATCGATGACCTAGCTCTAGCCTACAGAATCATGGCAACACCCGCAAACCCCTCCGAAGACCCCAGCTCCGCCGCCTTCCCCAGCCCTCTCCAAGACCTAGCCTTAACGACTCCCGAATCCCGTCCCAAAAACAAAACAATCGGCATCATGCGCGACTGGCTCGACCGCGCCGAACCCCCCGTCCGCTCCATCATCAACAAAGCCCTCGACTTCTACCGCTCCCAAAATAACTACACCATAATCGACATCTCCATCCCCTACATCCCCGAAGGCGCCCGCGCCCACGTCCTAACAATCATGGCCGAAATCGCCTCAGGCCTCTCACCCTCCCAAATCAAAAACCTCACAGCGCCCAACAAAGTCCTCGTCTCAATGGGAATGTACCAAATCTCTTCCCAGGATTTCCTCGCCGCCCAGCGTCTCCGCGGCCTCCTCATGTCCCATCTTGCCTTCTTGTTCCAGAAACACCCCGGCCTACTGATCTTTACCCCGACGAGCCCGATCCCGGGGTGGAAGATTGCCGGCGGGGACGCGGATCTCGCGCGCGGCGTCTCAGATGGGAAGTCCTCTGTTAGGAATATGGAGTACGTCTGGCTGGCGAATTTCACGGGGTGTCCGGCTATTTCGTGTCCAGCTGGGTATGCGGAGGACAATGGGCACCGGGTGCCGGTTGGTATGATGGCGATGGGGGAGTGGGGGACTGAGGAGGATCTCCTTGCTTTTGCAAAGGACGGAGAGGGAGTTCTGGATCTTGCTGATGATAACGGGCCCGTGGCGGAATCAAACGGGTTGACGATCCCGCGTGGTGCAGAGTCGGTGTGGGAGGATGTTATTGCGAATGCTAAAAAGGTAGGCAGTTCGTAGGGTTGACCTGACGGGACCGCCGGATGCGCTCAACTTGTTCACCAAAATCTATATACGTGAAGTATATAAACAGTCATGTTTTAATATAGTCCAGAATGATGATGATGATGGAATTGTATAGTTTCATAATCCCTGCAATGAAAAATAATGTACAACAGAAAGGAACGCATCATAATCAGGATATTGTAACGCCATAACCTAAACGCTTTCTTGAAAATTGCCGCCAAACTGCCCTTGAATAAATGTGCCGTTGTTATACTCTGATGATAATAATAATACATCCTGAAGATGCTAAGTACAGTGGTGTTGGTGTTGCTACGGATGAAAACCACCGGCAGGTTAAAGTAGTAATGGACGCATCCATGATCAGATGTAGATGCTCTCACCTCGTTTCGGAGCGTGGAATTCACAACCCAGCCCCTTTCCCTTCTTAAGATCGTTCAATTCTTCTAGAATCGTCTCACGGGGATGTGGGCCGTCAGATAAATCCTCTTTCACATGAATGATATACACGGAAAGACCAGACAAAGGCTTTTCTGCTTCAGAGCCATCCCTAGTAATATTTGCTTCCTGGCGAATAATCTGACGGTCATGTGAGATGGAGAGCACCGGTTCTGATGATTCGGTGGCCCCATCGAGCGCGTCAGTTGAGGAGTGTTTGACACCACTCTGAGTCAAAGTACTTCTACCCTTGTCCTTTGTGCGCCATTTAGGGCTCGGTTGTTGTAGTATGTTTGGCTCAGAACTACTCTCGCGTTTGCGTTTTACAACCGCTGGATATTTCAGGCCCTTTTTCTGTGCCACAAGTGTAGCTAGCACGCTCAATTCCTGGATCAAATGGCGCGGGCAGAGGTGGCCAAAAAGGTAGTCATCTTCGGTAGCATTGGTATAGGAGCATTCAATGAAAATGGCGCGCAGTTGACGAGAAGCGATTTTGGGCGCAGCCATCTCCCAGACCATTTTATTGCGCGGACTGACAGATATTGAATCAGGCTCAACATCGCCAAAGATGACAATCTCCGTTCCGGTGTGCTGGTCGCGGAGGAAAAAGGCAGAGCTTTCAAACGCGGTCCATGATGGGTCTGAATTCTGATGTGATGGGGAAGAAACGTTTGGAGCACTAGACACTGTTCGTTTAGTTATTCGGCTGACATTAGGGGAGGTCACTCCCCTGTTCGCAGTCGCATCATGGGATGATCGACGTCGTTCCGATGGCAGTAACCAAGCATTGCTCGACCGACGGGATGATGCCTCCGTGTCCGTCTGTACTTTGCATTGCCCATGGCTTATACTGAGGCATTGAGCGAGCAATCCATCGCAAGCTTGTATGTAACCCCTCTCCTCACCAAGGCCCATCATAGGGTTTCCCCCCTCCACGAGGCGCTGATAGGTGATAATACCAACACCCCCATCCTCATCGGAAAGATTTGGCCAAATCAAATCGTTGAAGATATGCGCTTTGAGGGCTTCTATCACAGAGGGGAGCGCTGCAACCGTCTTTGGGCCATTTCCATTTGCTAGAATTGGAGTATTCATGGCCAGTGCTGCCACGTGGTCCAGGTGAGGGTGTGTTATCAAAACGGTTCCAATAATCTTCTTGAAAATGTACACTCCGTTTGCCTCAGTCCGTTGATGTGGTAGGCGTAGCCCAGCAAAAGGGCCGGATGTGAGGACGCCGTTCTCCCTCTTACACTCACCCAGAAGGTCGATGATTCCAGAAAGCAGAGTACCCGCATCGACTGCAACCATGGAGTTTGGAGCCCAATCAGTCGCTAAAGACCGGACAAGAATACCGGTGACCCTATCTTCGCGAGGGCCTCCCGTCGGACCCTAGAGATAAACAGTTAGCCTTGGTATCCCAGATGTCAATAACTATCTGCATGAGCGCGTCTCGAGTGCATATTGCCAAGGGTACAGTAAGTTAATGTTACTTGAAACAGCAGGGAGAAGAGCTGATCTTTCGTGAGGAAGTAGATCGAATAAAGCATTGCAGTAGGAGAAAAATGACCTACCAAAACAACAACATGCATCGCTGTCTTGCTGTTTCCTTTACCATGCTCCTTCCAGCAATTAGACGTGTCAGCCTTGCCATCGGTTATATCACGCCTATTCTCGCCATCAAACGCGTCAAACTTGACATCGGATTCTTCATGTTTGGTCCTGTCATCAGCCGAGCTGACATGAGCAGCCTGGGTATCCCGGGAATCCTCGGCAACCTGAGCAGCCCTGCCGCCTCTGCCACCTCTGCCACCTCTACCAGCTCTGCCTGCGCCAGCTCTGTCTGCGATACCCCTTTTCCTGGGAGCCATGTCCCTGCTTCAGATTTATGACTTCCAGCAGATATAGTAGAAGCACCCTGAGTGCTGCCGTCTTTCCCCGCTGCTTCTCTCCTACCGAAACAATTCACGGCTCCTTAGGCGGCGAGTTTTATCGCGCAAGCGACAAGACACGCTGTAGCTTCCTGACTGGGTCTTAATCCTCGATAACACTTGGTAGCGGGTGGTAGATATAGTTTCCGACGAGGAAAGATTGAACAAGCCCAGAGATACGAGGCTGAGGGCACATGCAGTAACCCGATGACAGGATGCAAGATGGGAGAGTAGCACAACAGGGCGCTAATTGATGGGTGAGAGGTTGGAACGGCCGGGCACGGTAACGAGTAACTGGAAAGCACCTGCCAAAGGAGAGCCCCGAAAAGGGTTATTGACTTGGTGGTAGCCAACTGGAGGAGTGGTAGAGTTGGACTCGATATAGTTCTGGGCGGGTGGCTGGAACCCGATCTGAAACAGCTGCAACAAGCCGATAGTGACACACTTGGTGACAATGGGATTGTAACTATGCAGATGGCGGGAGGTAAATACGGATGGGAAGGAGCTGGAGATGAAGCACTACTGAGAATAAGAAGCGAGGACGACAGGGACTAATGAGTGATGGATGCGAGTCGAGAGGAGAGGAGAGGAGAGGCGAGGCTGGTGTTGGTGCTGGGGCGCCTTCCTAGCCTGGAACCCTTGTGGAGCGCTCTCGTACTGGGCAATTCCATACACCAATATGCATCCAACGATCCTCAACTAGCTATGCTAAGACGTAGATGGTGATCCGATCGATCGATGCATATCCAGATATCTTGTTCTATCACTTCTTCTGGACTCTGAAGTGTATTTCCAGTTGGAGCCAGTAGGTATGGGGATGATCGCCCGATCACTTGGCATTGAAACGTGTCTCAGCCGCCAGAACAATCATATTAAGAGGAATCCAAGCAACGATTGGATTCATAGCACCAGTTAAACCTACCCCTGTATAGTGGAGATAGTCGGAGCTATCCAAACAATTGTCGTGACACTGTAGAAAACAAAGGTTACATCCATAAAACCACACATCTCAATCTCGAAGCACAAATCATCTTCTGCTTTGTTGACAAACAACTGAAGCAATCAAATGGCACAAGGGTTCATGACCCGGAAAAACAACCTAAGAGCACCATCTAACCTCTATCATTATTATTAGATTCAATCCATTCTTTCAGCGACGCCCAAGCCGCCTCATGAGGTAGCAGTCGAGTACCGTTTAGACGGCCCACACGGCTGAACTCTGTCATCCCATTCTCATGCCCCGGTGCGCCCTTCAGCCAGCCGGAGGCACACCGCAACACGCCGCGAGACATGAGGACCGAGAGACTAGCTCCTCACTGGAAACAATTGCGATTAGTCCAATCGGAGTTCGCCATCCCGGTCCCCATTCTTGTCAAGGGCGTCCGCAATGCGCGATCCACTACCTTCATATAGGAGCGAATCGTAGACGGTCGCGCCCACGAAACACCCAAGAATCGGGGCAAAAAGCGGCACGACAAAGTAGTAATTTGCCGCTGTGAACACCTCGCGACCGTAGAGAAATGCCGAGAAGAGTCGTGGGCCAAAGTCTCGCGCCGGGTTGATGGCCTAGAACAAAGTTCATTCAGCAAACACGCACCGGCTTTGGTAGCGGCTAATTAGCCAAGGGGAATACGTACGTATCCCGTCTGCCAGCCCAGAGCAGCGCCAATGGCAAGCAGGAGCAGAAACAGGGAGAGCTGGGGCGATTGGAACCGGTGGGCGTTGGCTGGGTCGGTCACGTTCAGAAGGCCAAACATGAGTACGGCCGACCCGAGCACTTCGTTAAAGGCGGCTTCCCAATTCGTGGAGAAGAAGGCAGCCGGATAGGTACAGAAGACACCGGCGGAGTGGTGGCCCCTGGGGCTCAGGATTGATCCTCCCGGGATCGTGTATTCGGGGTCCCAGGCTAGGATAGCCGAGCGGTAGTTGACGTATACGAGCAAGGCACCCACGAAGCCTCCCAAGAACTGGGCGAGTAGCTTGCCCGGTAGCGTCCTCCACTGGTTAGGTTGCGGTCGGACTAAAGCCATGACGAGAGAAATGGCGGGATTGCAGACAGGGCTGGGGTCGCTCAGGTAGCCAGACAGACAGACAGCCGCTGCCCAGGCTAGGTTGATAGAGAGCCAAGTGCCATATTGATAGTCGGATAGCAAGGTCTGAGCGACCACTCCGTCACCAATGACAATGATCAAGCCGGTACCGAGAAACTCGGCAGCGAACGGCTTGAGCGCTCGGGGCGAAACCCGCGAGAGAGAAAGGCGCATTTTGTGTCTGGCTGTTGATTGTATCTGGATCTCGACTGGGAAAATGAGAGGGAGGAGAGGAAGAAAAGGGAAGAGGAGGGGGATCGGCGACGAGGAGGTCGATACCAGCCTTTTTGTTATGTTCCCACCTACCGGAGGTGCACTCCGAGGAACTTGAGTCCAAGTGCAGCTTTAATTGGCCCGGTTTATCTATTTATGAGGGGGCCAGGAACCAAAACAGGTTTGCTTCAGCGTTGATCGAGTCATGCAATAATAAACTACCTAAGAGATAACAAAACCCACCTACAAACTTGTAGAAAAGATACCCATAGCAGTAAAACAACAGGGATATCATTGGAATGGGAGTGCCAAGCTATAAACGCAAAAGGAATATCAACAACGCCGTGGGTCTCCGGGGGACCCAGGTGAATTCATAAGATACATCAATCATAGCACTGTTCCTTCCCAGACACCGACGAAGCGACAAGCCCGACATCATAACAAAAAACCAGATCACCAGTCCCTATACAATTGAATAGCATTGCTGTCTCGAGCGAGAAGTCCACACAAAAGCCTCGGCAAAACCCCGCCCATCGAAACGCCAACCCTAACCCGCTAAAATTCAGAGGTATAATAAACAGTAACACGACTGGTCGACCGCAAAGACGCCGTGGAATTAATGCGCCTGGGAGGCGCTGTCGTCGGGATTGCCAACAGCAGAATCATAGCTGGGAATGGGCGGTTGACCCTGGCGGAAGAATTCCTGGCTGGTTCTTGGACTCCCATCGGGGCTGGTGTACTCTGGGGGTGGAACCTGGTCCAACTCATCCGGATTCAATAGAGAGACCTGCTCAGGGTTACTAGGGGTTGTACGACTTGACCCCTCTCCGGCATCCTCATTCGAAGGAATGTGCGCAAGTGGAGCAAGAGAAATATCAGTTGGGGACCGGATGGGCCCAGGACTAGCCGCTGGCGGTATCCGAACTGTTGAACCGGTTTGCGCATAGCTGGGGTCCTGATAGACCCGGTGTGCCAAGTGTGCGGCACTTTCTCGGCCAGACTCGAGCAGGATGCTACCTTGCTCGCTTCCATACGGCGGAGGGGGTGCTAGGCTACCGGTCATCGGTGCTAAACCCCATTTCTTGACGTTGGCTTCAATGAACACAAAGCCCATCTGGCCAAAGTTCACGTGTACAGTGCAGGGTCCATTCGCTCCGATGGTGGGGAAGAAATTTTGTGACTTCTGGCCGTGGATCACATCTTCCAATTTCTTGCCGTTGCGGGTGAAGAATATCGTACCCGAACGGGGTCGATACCCCACGCCCACGACATCGCCCTGTGTGAGCGGAGGCCCATACGGGAACGAGACGAATGGCTGGTTATACCTCCGATTACCGGTGGACTCATATGCGACTGATGCCTTGTGATAGCCTATGAAGATAAAGATCAGCCATCGGCGAATGTGGCCCCATCAGGTACTGGATTGAACATACCGGGTAATCTAAACAGAGGATAAGGCTTCGTAGACATGCCAATACCAATGAGAGTGGTTTCGGGTTTATCGTAAATCTTTGCCTCCCAATAATAGACTTCGTTCTGTTTGGGAACTGGTAGGTTTGTTTGAACACTGCATATCGAATCATAGAACTCAATCTCTGTTCGGCCTTCCACGAAGCAGTTGGCGATCTCGAGTTCCGGCTGGAACTCCCACGCTGATACACCCTTTTCTTGAATGGCGAGAAACTGGGATAACGAAATGTCCGTTTGCGTTGACTCTGGGGGGTTGGCTTCAAAAAACGCTGTATAATGAATTAGTCGTTGCCGCAGGCAACAGTTAAAATAATGAAAGATGCGTGGTTTAAAAACGAACCCTTTGATCTCAAATACTCTGACCTCGACAGGTCATCCATAACCTCCAAGGCCTCGGCCTCTTCGCGCAAAAATGCTTGCTCATCGTCGAATTCACCCGGTCGGCCCATACGGTCTAGAAGAATTCGACCACGCTGGGTATACTTGAAAAAGAAGAAAGCCGCCAGGACTAACACAGCAACGGCTGCTGAGCCAAAGGCTGATAGAACACCGATCAAAATACCCTTCCCGGTCGAGTTGCCACTGACGCTTATCGGACCGCCATTACCCCGATCCCACGAAGCCGTTGCGAAACGACGCTCGATATTTGATGCGACATGTTGCGGATCGATTGCTGGGGGTATTTTGATCTCGGTCTCGAGGGAGGGTGGATTCGTTTTGATGGAAGTCGCGAGAGTCGAGGGAGCATCCCAGAAAGCACCAGGCGCCGATGCCTCAGATCCCCGCATCGTTCATTGACTGAGAAGGTGGCCTCCGTCGATAAGGCGTGTTGATGCAGGAATTCAAAGGAGTGAAAAGGCGAGACGAGATGACGCAAGATAAGCTAGATGAAACGGAAGTTTGAAGAGTTGAACGAGGATGAGACGAAATGACGACGATCGAAGGAGAGGGCTGGGAAGAGGCCTGGATCAGCCACGAACGGATGGAACTGGAAGCCAGTGGCCGGAACTTGGCGGGGGCGATGATAAAAATGGATCTTAGGCGCCAACCATCGACGTTTCCGGCGTCCTGATAATTTTAGAGTACTAGTCGGCGATATTCGAGGGGATACCTAGATAGCCCTTCCAAGGTCTTCTCGAGGCCCTTTGTTAAGCCCTTCATTACAGCAGGTACTGTCAGTCTGTCAGCCATGAGTAATGCCATACTAAGCTCTAGGGGCGGCCGTACGGCCCCATACAGGAAGTCAGAAACGTCATGCTAGTGGTAGCGCCCCATCACTTCCTCTCTGTTCTCCTCTGCTCGTTTCCTCAGGTCCCCGACTCTCCTTCACTCTTGTGTCGATACAAGTTCTTCTGTGTTTCTTCTAGGTCCTTGTCTGTCCTCCAGAATGCGTGTCTCGGACCCGTCAAGGCTGGACATCTCCCCCGATGACTCATGCGATATCTGCCTCACAGTCGTGACGGATTCCGAGTGTGACAAGTATCCAGGTACGTGCTGAACCCACACTGGCCGACCTCTTTCGCCCCTTTCATTTAACTGTGTGCTTGCCCTTCCGAGTATGAAAACACCTACTAATATCCTCCTGCGCAGCGAAACAACATGCGCGCAGGGTTGCTGCAAAGCTAGGGGCGCGCGACGGCCTTATCTATCTTGTCGGCAAGGCTACCATAAACTGGGGCGATTCAGACCAACCGCGTCCTTTTCGACAGAGACGCTACTTCTATTACCTGAGTGGTGTAGACGAGGCGGATTGCTACCTGACATACGACATCCGCAACGACCTCTTGACTCTTTATGTTCCCAATTTCAGCCTGCAGCACGCGATATGGATGGGCCCTACACTGACCGTGGAGAAGGCACGGCAGCGGTACGATGCGGATCGCGTCCGCTACTACGATGCTCTACGAAGCGATTTGAAGTCATGGGTGGATCAATACAACAAAGACAGCCAAATTTACATTCTGCATAGCTCGCAGAAACCCGAAATAAAGCCGGATGAGCTCCGGTTGGACGATGAGTCACTGATACCTGCAATGGATGCAGCCCGGGAGGTGAAGGACGAATATGAGATCCGAATGATACGCCACGCCAACAGGATATCTGGCCTTGCACATCGGTTGGTTCTTGAGAATATTCATCGTATGTCCAACGAGAGTGAAATAGAAGGACTCTTCCTGGACACTTGCGTGTCCCATGGGGCCAAGAACCAGTCCTATGAAATAATTGCCGGATCTGGACCCAATGCAGCTGTACTCCATTATGTGAAAAACGATGCGCCTCTCAGCGGGAGACAGCTCGTCTGTCTCGATGCAGGCGCAGAATGGAACTGCTATGCGAGTGACGTCACCCGCACAATTCCCCTGGGACAAGACTGGCCTAGTGTGCATGCAAAAGACATCTACACCATCGTAGAGGAGATGCAAGAGGAATGCATAAGACGCGTCAAACCGGGTGTGCGGTTCCGGGACTTGTACGAGCTCGCACATGTCATCGCCATCAAAGGACTGCAAAGACTCGGAATCCTCAAAAGAGACGAATCTGTAGAAGAAATCCGTCGATCCGGAGCGTCGTCAATCTTCTTCCCCCATGGTCTCGGACACCACGTAGGACTGGAGGTCCATGATGTGTCGGCACAGCCAATAACTGCAACTGCTAATGGACGCTGGCCCAGGGAATTCGTACCGCAGATGAGCACGCCACTCCTGCAGGAGGGAATGGTGATTACCATTGAGCCTGGGGTGTACTTCAACAAACTTGCCCTGGAAAACGCCCGAACCTTGCCGTTAGCAAAGTACATCAACCTCGAGAAGGCCGAGCAGTATATCCCTATTGGCGGGGTGCGCATCGAGGACGATCTTCTGGTCACTAGCACAGGCTACGAGAATTTGACCACCGCGCCGAAAGGTGAGGAGATGTTGGAGGTTCTTCGTGGCCGCGGGACGCGCAATAATCAATAATCGTACAATCGGCCGTTGATGTCATGGTCAGGATGTGCGACACCAATTCCATATCGCCAAGTATGCAGGAGTCGGTCCGGGCTTGAAGATCCCTGATGAATTTGTTTTATAGTAGTCCAATTTACTGATTATACCCAAGCAAATATGGAGGACTAGGAGTATGCCCGGAGTACTGACCAGTCTCTGTGACTTACACACTAACTCGCACATTATCCCCAGGCCAAAGAATCATTTTACAGAGTCACAGACTCCCTGAAGCATACAGAAGACAGTCACACACGTGGCCCGTACCTACAGGACGCCAGGATGTCCTACGTACTAAGTATGCACAAAGTATGCACAATGCAGAAAGAAATGAACAGCAAAAAAAAAAAAAAAAAAAAAAGAAAAGCAAAGGCAAAAGAAGTACGGATAAACAGATAAGTTTCCGAAGTCAGGCCACTAGACACGGATAACGAAATAAATGTGTGACGGTCAGGGTAGCTTGGCAAAAAGATTCACTATACCTAATTTGGCCTTAGCTTACAGGGGGTGATGTCTGCATCTAAACTCCAGAAATCAGAGTGCTGAATCAGTTCTGGAAGCCTGCTTGTATCGTTGAACAAATATCCATTTTTGTCTGTCAGGAGACGACACAGGTAAGGGTGCGTTATTAGGCAGATGATATAAAATCGACCGTTTGACCTCTTCTGTATTACTACCATGTGCACCAGCCCAGGTATGGAACCTAGTCTCTCTAGTGCCTGTAATGTGTACCAAGTTGCGTCCAATCATAAGTTCGTCAAAATACACAGATTCTAATTCGGGGTCTCGCTGGTACAGTCATCAAAGATAGACCTAAAGGTCCCCGAAGTCATCGTCACAGTCTCCATGGAAAGACATCGGAGATGGACCCGCTTGAGGAATGCAAGTAAGTCGGTTTCGCGGAGGAAGACCCCACGGAGAGAGCAATCTTCTATCTGTGGTAGACGACTGTCTAACTCGGATATACGCTGGAATAGCCTTTCATTTGAAATATCGCTCTGAGTGGATAATAATTGACGGTAGTTCACTTGGCACTGGTGTAGGTATCTCTTCTAGGCTCTTGAGATTGGCGCAGGCATGGATGAGACCTGCTAGACCTGTGAAGATGTTTTCATCCCGTGCCACAGCCAGGATTTCATCCAGGTCCCAGTCATCGTCATCAGCGCGTACCAATCAATTTCATCACCCGAGTCGCCAGATTCCTGTGCGCATTGTGGTGTGGCATCAATAATCCGGTCTGAGACATTGATAGCCTATAGATAACGATTTGACAGACGCAAGGGCCTTACAGAGTCCCGAGGAATGATGGTCAATGCCGCCTAGCTCATTCCAAGCTATACTGCAACGCTAAAGCTGGGATTCATTGAAGATATTCACGCTGTCAACCTCGAGCTTGCTTTCCTGTAAAGCCGATAATGCAACTGGGAATGTTTCAGCGGTGGTTTGCCAGATAAACTTCTAGCTTCCCCCCGGATAGAGGATGGAGTTCGCGGTGGGCATTTTGAGGACCTCTAGGTCCCCCTTCCATGGGCCGTTTGGATTTGCTTTCAGGGTTGCCACGACGCCGACAATGGGTAGGTTACGGATTTCGTCTCCTAGCCAACCGCGTTGTGTCAAATCCCCAAGCTTCCGAAGGGCAGGGCTGGTAATATTGATGCGCTTGGTGCAGAAGTGGGATCTAAAATGGCCCTATGTCGTTTTCGAATGAAGGCATCGGTTCGTCATGCGGAGGTTGTCAACATTAGTCACATCCAAGTATCTGACAATGCTCTCGACGATCTCCAGAGGGCAATTCTCTACACAAAGTGCCGTTGTGCCTATTGCGGTAGGAAGGGTATCGGAGGTAAGCCCGGCTGCGCGGGGTCGCTGGGAAGTGCACACATGACTGAGAGATACTCCTCTACGACCAACCCTATGCTTTGCTTATACGGAGTACTATTTAGTAGTACTTGGGAATGTCATGCGCAGCATACAGGCTGGAAAGCACTATATCTACGCAGTAACACTAACCTACTAGTAATAAGCATAGACTAGGCACATGTAGATCTTTCCTGAGGAACAACGGTTACGGGAGTGTGGACGGAGGATTCCGCCAGAATCGCCATCTTCAAAATCAGCGTCAGAGTTTTCGTCCCCTTGGCAGTCACTGAATCAAAATTTGTTCCAACGCCAACAACCTTGGTCAGCTGTACCAGTAGATCCTCGACAGTGGTCTTTGTAAATCAATAGTTCGACATCGGTATTCGAACCAGGGATTCCAGGGAAGGGAAAGTAGAGATCCAGAGAATATTATGGAGAAGCTCAGGCGAAAGTTTAGTGTGCGATGCCGACTCCGAGCCGTGACCCTAGTGTGAGTAGTCTCAGTTGCCCACGGAGTGGACCGGGAAACTCCGAACGCAATGCAACTCTCCGATGAGGCAATCTGGCACCATTGCAGAGCTCTTGGGCATGATGAAGAGAAAAATGCAAGAGAGTGGGCCGACCCGGGCACCCGAAAATCGTCTTGTGGATCATTGTCCGCTCTCTAGTTGTTTTTTTTTTTCGCTGCCGATGTAGGAGCTCCGCCGCCTGATTGGGTTATAGTGAGTCACACCATACAAAGCAGTCATTTTGCGATTCCGCCGTGGTGTCATACTTCCTGTCTATATATTCGGGAGCTGGGTGTCGTCTGCCGACTCTTCCTTTCTCTTCTTTTTTTTTCTTTACCTCATCTCGTCCTTTCAATGGGGTGATGGTCGCTCTCCTCTTTGCCAGCTAGGGTTACTTTTATCAAGTCTTGTTTTTCGTTTATACCCTTCCCTATACTTCTTTATGCCCTAGTGGAAAGAAAGAAAGAAAACCCCCCCCAAAAAAGATTCACGACTCAAAAAGTTTTTTGCTCTTCTTTCGTGTCTAGAATGGGACAGCGACACAACAGACGCCGCACACGCAACCGATCTCGAAACTGCTCTGCCAACATAGTCCCGCCTCCCAGTGCTCTCCTTTCTCCAGCCGACTTCTGCACCGCACCTTATCCATACTCGCTCGACTGCCTTGGAAATCGCCCTGCCTTGACCCGGCACTATAGGGGTTTGACATGGCAAGGTCGTGAGCACCTCTTGAAACCGCAGACAGCCATAATGGAGACGGAACAGTACCGTCTTTTCGGAGGCGAGCCTGGAGATGACGTGAGTCTTTGCTACCGCATGCTCGAGTACTTTGGAGGACTTGATTATATAGATCCGTGAGTTTTCTCGGGTTCATCGTTTGGGCGAAGCTTGTGCTAACATATTTTCCAGTTTGCAGGACTTCAAGCCCTTGCCTGGGTGAAAGCCAACTCGGGGTACCCTGGCGAGCATCGTGATTATGATCCGTTGTGCTGCCGTCAGTGGTGGAAATAAACACGAAAAAAAAAGTTCCGGAAGACAATTCGATCAACGATCTGATTCGAGAGCATCCAACAAACGCTCCTCTCTCACCAGAAAAAAAAAAACAACCAATCCTGGACGATATGGGAGAATCTCATTCTCCCAAGGCGCAGAGACCAGTTTACATGGATAACCCAAGTCATTGACTCGTAACAATGAAGATTCTTCGGAATCGGATTGGTCTATTTAGACTTGGCCATGTGATTCTCTGGTCGGAGAACTTAAACCCTAGCAACGCTGAGGTGACTCCCAACCAGGCTTGTTGGTGGGTTGAGTTCGTGTCCGGTCAGCCATAGCTGGCTGACCCGTTGACGCTTGAATTCCCCATCAATGAGTCAACAGGTCGGAGTCGCTCCTCTTTGTTTGCGTACGCAGTACCATCGCAGGGTTTAGGAGTCTCCACGCTCGCAGCCGTTATCTGTATCAGGGAAATACGGGGAGAGAGAATATCAGTCTTGTGAATAGGGTTCTAAAATATCGAATGTCCACCTGGATAGAATAAATCGGTCATAGACCCGTATGTTATATGATTAGCAACTGCAAAGTACAGAGTACTCGTGATGAGTGACGAGTTCAATGCAAAAGAACAATTGAATAAATAATGACATTCCTTTGATGACTGAAGATGAGTAGACTTGGAAGTTTGGACCCTGAAGAACGATGGGGCCTTGTAGCCTTATGGCCTTATCCGTAAGCAGAAGGCGGTGTATCATAAGTTTCCCCGTAAAGGACACGGTCGATCACAAAGAACAGCCGACTGACGAGGTACGATACTCAACAATCACGGAGATGTTGCTGGCCACCCTGTCTCTCGCTCCATCTCACTCCCACCCCCTGCCTGGCCATACTTGAACGACATACCCACGGATAAAAACCTTCGATTCAAATCATTTTCAAATCGATTGCAAGCCTTGTTATAAATTATAAGGCGAACTCCTGCCACCAAGTCCTGCCCGCTGCGGGCAACCGTGTCCACTGAACTCGATTCACCATGTCTACAGATTATACCTATGATGAACAGGTGCGGAATATGCGTTGGGCGCAAGGACAAATCAACTTAACGCACGGTTTCTAATGTCTCTTCTTCCAGGGTCAATTCTTCCCGTTCTTCGTCCTGACGTTGACTGGTCTTGTCACCCTACCTCTGACATACAATCTCCTTAAACCGCCCAAAGGTACCCCTGATCTGAACATCCTCTGAGATTCGCCAGGATTTTTTTTTTTTTGTTGTCTAACACATTCCGACACCTATAGAGCTCGAAAATACCGCCCCCCGGATACGGTCAGGTTTCAAGCCCGAGCATGAAGACCTCATTGATGCTCAGAAGCGGAAACGCCTCCGTAAGGAGCGCCGCATTAAGCGCATAGTCACCGTCATCGTGGGCTACACTATCATGGCCTATATGGCCTACTTGATTGTAGTCACCGCCAGGGCGACACCGAAAATCTGGGATCCCTATGACATTTTGGGTGTCTCTAGGGTGAGTCGCCTAAACTTTTTTTCGCGGAGCGTTAATTCTTTCTATGCCCATGCTAACAAGCGTTCTATTTAGAGCGCCGACGAAAAAGCCATTTCCAAACATTACAAGCGTCTTTCTCTCATCTACCACCCCGACAAGATCCGTCCTGATCCCGCGAAGAATGAAACTGTCGAGTCGCTCAATGATCGTTTCGTCAAACTCACCAAGGCCTACAAGGCCCTGACCGATGACGAAGTGCGCAACAACTACCTCCAATATGGCCATCCGGATGGCAAACAGAGCTTTAGCATTGGTATTGCTCTTCCACAGTTCATCGTAACAGAAGGAAATGGGAAATACGTTCTTTTGGTTTACGGCGCCTTGCTCGGTGTGCTACTGCCGTACATTGTCGGAAAATGGTGGTATGGCTCCCAGCGATACACCAAGGAAAGAGTCTATGTCGCCACCGCGGGCAACATCTTCCGCGAGTACAAGGATGATATCACAGATGGCGGAATTGTGAACGCTCTTTCTTCTGGTGATGAATTCAAGGAGGCGATCCCAGCTCAAAAAGCAGAGACGGGTTTAGCGAAGCTCGAGAAGAAGGTTTTAGCTGAAGATAATAAATTCTTGTCTGACCAGGACCAGGAAGTGATCAAAGGCCTGGATGACTCCAGCAGGAGAAAGGCTCTAGCTTTGTTGTGGGCGTATTTGGGCCGCGTCGAGTTGGATGATTCGACTCTCAACGGAGGTAAGTTGCTCTTCGATCAGCGATAGGTCAAACCACTAAATCTCGCCTATAGAGAAGTACGAAGTCGCACCAATTGCGCTGTCGCTGAACGAAGCATTTACTGCCGTTTCTCTTGCCTTCGGAAATCTTCGTCCCCTGCTTGGTTCCTTCCACACGTCCCAGAGCCTGATTCAGGCTGTTGCTCCTGGCTCTTCTCCTCTCCTACAACTGCCATATTTCACCAACGAAGTCGTGCAATCAGTCGAAGGCGCAGATGTCAAGAACCACTTCACTGTTCAAAAGTTCATGAAGATGCCAGAGGATAGGCGTCATTCTCTCACAGTTGGTGCTGGTCTCCTGTCCGAGCAGCAGTATATGTCCGCCATCTCCGTCGCCAAACAGCTACCTGCGCTCCAGATCTCGAAGGCGTGGTTCAAGGTCATGGGCGAGAAAGTGATCACACCTAGCAGCTTGGTCCAACTTGTTGTGAAGGCCCGGTTCATTCCTCCTGGCTCCACGAATGTCCCTGAACCAAACCCCGCCGATCTCGAAGACATCGATCCCGAGGAGGGCGACCTCGATGCACTCATGGGCCGCGGCCCCTCCAGAAACCGGTCAGTCAAGTTCGCAGATGGCCAAAACAGCACCAGCCAGAAGGTCCAACCGCCTCTCGCCCATGCTCCATACCTCGCCCGCGACCACTCTCCGCGGTGGCAAATCTTCCTCGCCGACGGTAAGCAGGGCAAAATCGCCGTGCCTCCCTTCACCTTCACCACCTTCGAGAAGCCTCTATTCGACGAATCCGGAAAACCCACGTACAACGTCCAAACCCTCAGGATGCAGTTCCAGGCGCCTCCTCAAGTTGCAGACTTCCACTTCGTAATGCACATAGTGTGTGATAGCTACATAGGCCTTGACACCAGCCGTGACATCACTCTTCATATCGATGACCCAGCCAAAGCAGCTGCCCTAGAGGAGGAAGACGACATCAGTGAACCCGACGAGGGTAAGTCACCGCTGCCTTTCCATTCCTCAAATACAGCCCTAGCTAACTCATGCACCACCACAGACTCAATAGCCGGCCAAATGCAGGCTCTGAAGACCGGTCAACCGCCAAAGAAGAAGGCGGCGAAGAAGCCCTCAGATGAATCCAGCGACGAGGAAAGTGACACCGATGGCGATGAAGGAGATACCAGCGACACCAACACCGAAACTGATGTTGACGACTAAAATATATCAAAAATGCTTATTTATCTAATTCAGCCGCCAACAGATGCGTGGTCAACGGTGAATAGCAGCAGGGTTAGAACAAAAAGAGAGCAAAGAAGGAACCGAAGCAAATCTCCCAACCCTTCCCGACGCCTTAGTTAATCAACCTAACCGGGATTTACCTTCCATTTCATTTGCCTTCTTCTCCTTTTTTATTTTTTATTTTTTATATCTTTTCGACTCATGTATTACCCCCGGGATTTTGCATCTCATAACGTGAATTCTTTAAATTCAAATCTATCTACGTCCTTGGTTCGGGACTATTTCTTTGTGGGTGTATATGGCATGCTTGGTTTTAGGGAATAGATATTTTTTCCAGGCAAACAAACCACGCTTCATTCCCACCTCACTCTACTTGACCCTTCAAAGTTGAAGTTTGTAAATGATTCGAGGGTGATTATTATTCTAAGGGTCGGAGTGCATGCTGGGGATAACTTAGGTATTGTTGAGGTCTTCGTTGTTGGGTTGTGCTCTGGAATCTAGCTTGTTATCATTATGGTTGTTGGTGTTATTACCGCAACGGATTTGGAAAGGGTATTTCATTGTCATCGCGTCAATGATCATGATGTTGAATAGCACGAGAAGATCAAGGGTTTGAACACCCTGGGTTAATAACAGGGGCACATGGACTGATATACCCCCCCAGGGGGTGGACAGTGTAGCAATAGCTGGAGAGGTACATATATATCACAGCAAAACATAAATGAAGGGGGAATCAGCAAGATGGTCAGAGAATAGAACAAGTCATGAGAACATAAAGCTGTCATTCAGTGAAATGATTATTGAAACAGATAGGCTATTCACAAGGGTATGTCCAGCCGGATGTTAGAGGTGGTGGGTATATGGGTTGATGATCGGACATAGCAAGGTTGTAATTCTCAGCCAGACCAACTGGCAGACCAGCTGCTGTTACCGCTGGAAGGGCTGATGAGCCTGTGGTCACTATAGGCGGCTGAAGGCGGTTGTCTGTGGATTCAGGGTCGTAGCCACCCTCTGCATAGTAAAGATATGGGTTTGTAAGGCCCGCGACAGGAGAGGACAGCGTTGTGGCGCATTTGGCCTCGCCAGCAAGTATTGGTGTTCCCAGAGATGGCCGCGGTAACGTCACTGCTCGAAACTCGGTTTGTGGATAGCCGTGAAACGAATCCGGTTGAACAGACTGGAACTCCCATTTGACAGGTTCATGTCCTCTTGGGGATATTTGAACAGGGCTAGATATGCTCGGTAAGGGATCAGGGGGCGTTGCGGGCTCTGGTGATGGATCGGCAGTTGCGCTGCAATCAGTCGAGCTCGATAGTACACGTAGATACTGAAGGTCTTCGGTTTCTTCACCCGCTGATTGGGGGGTATCCTCGGCCTGCTTTATCAGCCCCAGGCGGTCGAGGATGGCATGCGTTAGGGGATATCCATCAGAGGTCTCAACAAGAGGCTCGCCTGGGAACTCTTCTTTGTTAATACAGAGCTTGTAAAGTCTTTGAAGTGCCTGGACGACGAGTGAATGATGTGATTCCAACATCTCGACGAACCTGAACATGGGATTCAATTAGCCTCATCGACTGGAAAGCATATAGAGAAATGTCTCACCCTCGAGAGTAAATCTTCGTCTGGGCAGCCTTCCTCTCTCGGAATAGGCAGGGGTGGTTATATGACGAACAACGATTGCATGGTTGTTTCCCATCGCACTGTACAAAATTAATATCAAAGACAGAAATGTACAAGGGTCATTAAGGAAACGGACTTTTGTCTTCTTAACTCTGCAGCGATCGCATGCCTTTAAAACATGTTTTCGCTTCACCCGAAATACGCGTTGATCATGCTTTTCGTCACCTAAAGCCATATTGGATTCAAACTGCGACAGAGACGACACAGTCGAAAGGTCGTATATAGCGTCTGGGAAACCCGCTATATGTGACTTGGGACGTAGTTTAGGTTGTCTTGACATTGTGCTGGACAAAGATAGGCAAAACAACACAGTCGAAGACTATGAGAGGACCCAGCGGTTTATCCGAGTGATCTGAAAAGGCTGATGTGCTGGGGACCTGCTTCTTGACTGGTCACTCACTGCACGTTGCTTAACATGAGGGGGAGGGGTTGACCTTCACTTGGGGGAGAGGCAAGTTGAGATGTCATTTGAGACAGTCAGTGGCTGACAGATCTTGTCAAATCTTCAATGAAGATCATGATTAGCATGGAAACTCTTGTGTAGTCGCCCCGCAAATGCAGCTGACAATCCTTCCCCAGTTAGCTGCACTCCGTAAAGGGCGAAACGGAAATCGAAGGTGACGTGGATTATTTTGGTCTGTCACGATATGAACTGGAGCGGTCGCTTGCCATCTGTCCACCTTTGTGGCTGTGGCAGCCTTGTGAATATATTAGGGCTGCATTGGCAATCCTGAATCAAGACCTTGACCTTGCAGCATCCTACCAATGGAGGCTAAGGATACAAAAGACGGGATTCGCTGGCGTCGACGCGCAAGAAGTCGTTCCCGTTGACAGTTCGACACCCCAATTAAATCGTTCTCATGGCAGCACTCACCGGCACTTCACATCCACAAACCCCAGTCTGTTGGGTTGGGCAGCGAAACCTCGCTAGGGTAAGCATTGAGATCGCTGGATCAACGACGGACGCTACTGGCTCGGGTGGTGATCAATCTAGTCTCATGGCGCAAGTGCACAATTATGGGTTTCCCATTTTTGTGTTTTCTACGGAGCCCTGTTCGCGGACAACAGAGGCCCACGAAAAAAATGAGCTATGTATCGCGGCAGTCGAAATGTGATTTGCAAAAATGGTCGAATAAACTGGTATCTCTCGCTGTCTTGCAGGCGCCTATCGGTGGGTAAGACAGCTGTCATTGGTGCAGATTGGGCAATCACCATCACACTCAGACTACTATCACCGCGCAGCGACGAGCTCGTGCCTCATCCTGCACTGCGCCAAGGTTAGCCAACGTTGATCCAATGGCGCGAGCTCCCTTCGTTTCTTTGCTTTTTCTTGCCGTCGCCTCCTACTCATCTTGGACATTTGCTTTTCAGTTCCAATGATTGGTAATGCGTTGCACCGAACATCCTATCCACCTGGCATCAGACACAAACCGAGCCAGAAATGATGCATTAAACTTTCTCGGATGTCCTTCGTTGCGGCCAGAATTTAATGAATCAATCTCAGTGACGCTGCGAACGCTTGAGCTCTGGTGGGGCTTCGGGCAAGCACAATGTGTCCGGATCGACATGGAGAAAGGTAGATTGCATACTATTGAAAAGATGTGCCCTTGTTGGAGGCTCATTGTGATGATTTATTGTCATGCAGGGGATCGGTCGGCAAGACAGCGACGGGGTTATTGACACCAAACTTGATAATCTCACTCGATGTGAAGACGAAATAATACGGAGCAGAAAGTGACTTAACTTCTGATGGGTCAAGCGTTGCGTGGGAAAGATGAAAGCTCCAACAAAGGCCTCCAAATATACGCCGGGGTTGTCCAGCATGACCTGATTGGGCATCTGTATGGACTCTATAGAGTCAAGCATAGGTAGTATCATGAACATGCCTGTCTGAGTATCAGGATTCGGGAATAGATGACCGGGGGAGTGTGGGCAGTTCTGCCAGTACAATCCCCCTTTCAATTTGCCTATTCGGCCTTTGTTTTCGAGGTGTGTTCTTTCATGGAAGGATTCAAGGATTCATCTGACTCGTGACTGCAAGACAGGCGGATAAGCTAGCATCTGCAGCAGTGCAGAGGGGTCCGTTCACCTGCAGCGAGTAGTGGTTTGAACCTGGCACCCCTGGCATCCCTGATATCTCCAATCTGCCGTCATTGTTTCTTGAGCATCCTCGGCCATGATTCATCCAGACGATCTACAGGTGGGACGAAGGTCGCCAATTATGGGGATCCTCGGGGTGGCTGGAGGTCCGTTACAGATGTGGCAGCGTTGGAAGCCTCTCGAGTCTAGTTTTTAGCCGCTTCATCTCCTCTGTCTGAGAGGTGTTTGAGTGCTCGGTAGAGGAGTTCGCAGTGTGTCCAGTCGAGTGATGAAAGAGAAGAACGTCGAATAAGAACACACGCCTCCGATGGCGCTGAAGAAGGCATCCATGGATAAGAGTCCTGGAGATGAGAAAGAATGAGGCGAAGATGGAGCTAAAGAGTTGCTGCAGGGAAACGTGACTTGTCGTGCTACCTACAGCACTCAGGAAACCCCCTCCACTGAGTCCACGCCCCATCAGATCCAGGGGAGTCTGTCATATCCCACGCATGAAGCTCTGGTCTCATGATGATGTGCGGTTGCAGAGAGCTTCTCCATTTTCTTCTCCCTCTTTTCCCATCCGAGTATCACCTGCATACAACACAACGCGATTGCACCAGCATTCCCACCAGGCCCCGGGTCAGTTCTAATTTAGATATGGAGACGATGCTGAGTGTAATGTCTGGTGGGTCTGAGCATGGCGGCCTGTGTACTGTAACTGGTCGAGAAGCCCTAGACCAACCACCAGTTGTTAGATTCACTTCGTCTGCGCTGCTTCTTGCCCCCTTGACATGGCCGGGTCAGTTACCACCGTGAGTCCGTGACTGACTCGAAAGTTGGCGGAGAAGGAGGATGCCCAGTATTGCTGGGAGCATGGTATACCTGATTCGGAGTGCGATAACTCCGGAGACCAACTTCCGGTCATCGGAGTGAGCCAAGGTCGAACTGAACCTGCTGGGCCGCTGGACCCTCGCGCCGAATGAAATTGACGCTAGATGACCACCAGCCGAAGGATGAGGATTGTGAGAGGCAGCGGAGTTAAACACCGGTTGATTGAATGGGAAGGAAGGGGAAAAAAAAAAAAAAAAAAAGAAAAAAGGTAATACAGAAGAGCACATTCATTAGGTTACTCGGTAGGCTTGGACATTTCAGTGGGCCATCTAGAGACCTCAAAGGGCGTCATTTGTTTGCTACACCCCCATTGTGCCTCTCACGGTTCAGGGATGATCACACTAGCCTCGCCAGTTGCGAGGAGGTCGAAGCTTTCCTCACTCGTTGCTGTTGTTGGCGAACTCGATGTGTGTTTCTCCCTCTCCATGGTCGACAACAAACCAGTCATCTCTATTGCATCCGTCTTCCACCGATTATCTCCGACCCACTCCACACCATCTCCAGCACCACGAATATTCACCTGCTGACGAATCTTCTCGCGCTCCATCAATGGAAGGGCGGTTGCGTCTGAGGATTTTGAGTCACCAGACAAGGCAAGAGTGCGGTAATGCCATTCGCCAAGAAACATGCCATCTGCATCCACGTCTTCACGGACTCTGAGCCACTCATCCATGTCCTCCCCGTACAATTCTCGCAATTCTTGGCCGGTTGACTTGAAATTCTTAGCCCAATGCGGTTTCGCACCCATCTCTCGCATGAGCCACTCAAATGCTTCGTAGTAGCGGTCCCTGCAAGGAGGGTCCCGATGATATGGACGATAAAGAGTTGCATTGAGATATAATGTCGGGCCATTAGGGCTGGTAGGGTCGAGGAATGGACGCGGACGTTTGTTACGCGTTGTGTCTGCAACCCTAACCTCGACGGGACAATGCACCCACAGTCCGTCTACGGGGAAGGGGATGCGGGCTGTTTCAGTATCGCCATGAAGCCAGGCCGACAACCTGGTGATTGCCTCTGGACCCTTTTCCAATGGCAGTGCCCATTCATTAACAAACTGCGAGTAGAGGCAGTTCATCAGGAGCCCCGTACGCGCGGGTTCAACCGCCTCTGTGACTGTCTTCTCTGCTTGGAACCCATACTGCAAACCGAAAACAAGCCATTCCACCCATGGAAGCATGCGAGGGAAATAGTTCGATAGGGCCAGCAGATTATGGTATACATGATAACCGATCGCCTCCCCATAAAAGGTCTTTGGTGGAGCCCTCAGCGGAAGATCCGTCTTATCAGCGTGCCAATGAATCGCGCTCTTCTCGTACGGCAACCACCACACACGGACGAACTCATGCGACGTCCATAGCCCAGAGGACCACTCGTCCAGCACGCTGGAGAGCGAACGCCGTGACTGCCTCCAGGCAATCTTGAACGACGACTCCGTGCGGAAACTGACTTCAACAACTACCCCCAACGCTCCCAACGAGATGAGAGCCGCCCGAAAAAGCGCCTGATTGCTGCTCGCACTACAGCGCACTAATTGCCCATTCGCCAGCATCAGAGTCAACGAAATAATACATTCGGAGATCAGACCATGCGCCAGCGAACTCCCATGTGTGCCCGTCGCAATAACCCCAGCGATAGACTGACTGTCAATGCTACCCAGATTCGACAGCGTCAGCCCATGTTCTTCCTCCAATTGTTTCCCTAAGTCCCTCAGCCGTATACCCGCCTCAACCGTGACAATTCCCGTTTCGGGATTAACGTCCAAAATGTGATTGAAGCCGTCCAAGTTCACCATCCATGCCGAGGTACAGGTCAGATCGGAGGGCGAATGGCCGCTCCCAACAACCACAAGCCGCCGCCGGCATCGGCGAGCCAAATTCACGACTTTCTCAATCTCGGGAATGGACTGCGGCTGGATGTACAGCTCCGGGCGCGAATAGAACGTGCGAGCCCAAGTGTGATGGAGATGGCCGGAGGATGTGCGGAACGGGACCGCGGGGTCGAGCCGGGATATTTCGCGAAGGACCGCGGGGTCCATGGTCTCGCAAGATCTGTATTGATTATATCGGGAGGAAAAGCGTACGGTTGCTGATAGGTATTAGGACATGATGATGAAGGTGGAGGAGGTGGAGGAGGTGAGGGAGAAGAATGGCTTAGAAAAAAAAAAGATAGCTCGAAGCTAAGGGATAAAGAATCAGAGCTGTGGTGGTGAAGATGCGATGGCGAAAAACAAGCCCCCGTGGGTCGGCGCCTGAGGCCGACATCTTCAATTCTCCACCTTTCCACCCACCTCAAATCTCCCTTTTAACTTGAACCTCTTAGCTCTTATCCCGCTTCTGATCCCTGACCAAAAGATCTGGACCTAGAAACCTGGTAGAGGTACCGAACGTGTTCTGTCGTGTGGTGACCCGTGAATTACGTTATGATTACGCTTCACGATGGACGTCGTCATGCCACCTTATATAGCGAAACCACACAACACAATGATAATGAAACTATCACCATCGACCAATTTGTCCATGTTTTACTCCTAAGCATTGTAATATCCATCGATGACCTCCTCAAAGCCCCCGGGAGCATCCTCCCTCGAAATCCTCTCTGAGCCCGACTGGGCCCAAACTCACAGCCACCGAGTCGGCACTCGCAGCCGCGATGCCCGGTTCATAGGCGTAACCCACCGCGGCGACGAGGGCCTGTATGAACTTGAAGAAATCGCCCAGGAAAAGCTCAATGAGCTCCGGCAGAAGGTTAAGGAGGGGGGTTTGGTTACTATTCGGGATGTTATGACAAAGCAGACTGTAAGACATAAGTACCTAATTGGGATTGGGAAGAAACGCAGATGATAATGTGCATGTAGGATTTCCATCTGGCAAGGCCGGATCTGCATCCGCAGTTTTGGCGGTATGTACTGCATACGACAGAGGCCTTTGTTAAGTATGGGCAGCCGTGGCCGGTGAATCAGAGGAGGAAGGAGAAGGAAGAAGAGGAGAAGGAGAAGTCAGAGCAAGCCACGCGACAAGATGGTAAAAAAGAGCTAGAACTTCAGAATCAAAGGAGCAGAAAGAAAGAGAAGGAGCCGTCCAAGGCAAAACTATCAACGGAAGAGCAAGCGTTACTTGCCTGTCTGCAACACGAGCAACGATATCGATTGTCAATGAGAAGAAACGACGGGAAGGGCTTCTCGCCTTACAAAGATAACGATGAGGAGCTGCCAATGCAGATTGACGAGGCCGACCAGTTCTCTCCAGACAGTTGGATCCCACGCAGCGACAAGCTGCTTCGGCTGACGGGGAAGCATCCCATGAATGCGGAGGCCGAGCTTTCGACTCTATTCGACGGTGGTCTCATCACGCCCTCGCACATCCATTATGTGCGGAACCACGGCGCGGTGCCGCATCTACTATGGGAGAACCATAAGCTTGAAGTGATGGCTGGGAAGAGACTGACGCTTTGGATGGATGAGTTAAAAGATCAGTTTGAGAATGTCAATATTCCGGTCCTTTTGGCCTGCGACGGGAATCGCCGGAAGGAGCTGAACATGATCAGGAAAACACGCGCCTTCAATTACACTGTTGCGGCTGCCAGCTGTTCCTACTGGAAGGGGGTGTTACTGCGTGATGTCCTGCTAGCAGCAGATACTGCACGGCTTGTAGATGAGAGCTCGGAGAAGTTCTTTTGGGTGAATTTCGAGGGCGCTGATGAGCTGAGTGAAGGCAAATATGCGACCAGTGTGCCGCTGGAATATGTAATGGACCCCACCCATGATGTCCTGCTTGCCTACCAGATGAATGACCACCTTATTCCCCCAGACCACGGGTACCCGCTACGCCTTATACTTCCTGGCTGGGTAGGTGCTCGGTGTGTCAAGTGGTTGGCGAAGGTCTGGATCACGGATTATGAGAACGATAGCTTCTACCATACCTACGATAACCGGCAACTTCCGGGCTTCATAATGGACGTTGAATCCGAGATTGCACAAACAATGTTCCACCATCCAAGCACGATATGCAACAAGCAGATGCTGAACTCCGCCATCGTACGGCCGGCACAGGGAGAAAGGATCAACCTGGTTGATGTGAGGAAGGGCAAGACATACCGAGTCGAAGGGTATGCGTACAACGGTAGTGGGAATGAAATCGTGCGGGTGGAAGTTAGTTTAGATGATGGCGATAATTGGCTTTACTGTATCCGCAAGGTTTGTTCTCGTCCCTCCCACGGGTAATCAGAGTCAAGGTTGCTAATGATGCTGGCAGTACCCCGACGCACCGTTCCGACATAGCAAGAAATTCTGGACCTGGTTGCACTGGCATATCGACCTAGACTTGAGCAAGCTCATACGTGCGCCCAGCATCATGGTTCGTGCGGTCGATGAGCACAAGAATACACAACCACCGAAGCCAGTCTGGAACATCACAGGGTAACTCTTCCCTCAACCATCCAATACATAAGTCAACCCCTGCTGATTCAAACAGAATGATGAACAACTGCTGGTACCAGGTCCGCCCAGAGATCGACGAAACATCAAGCAATACCGAAGCATATCTCCTCTTCCGCCACCCCGTCGAGGCTGCCAACGGCATGAACGGTTGGATGAATCAGTCCATGGAAGAGCAGATCAAAGAAATCAAGCGCAAAGCGGCCACCCCTGAGAGGGAGTTCACCCGTCAGGAAATTGAAAAGCACCGCTCGCCGGAAGACTGCTGGATTATTGTTAACGGCAATGTGTACGATGCGACTAGTGTTTTGAGTTGGCATCCTGGAGGGAAAGGTCCTATTATGGCACATGCTGGTGCGGTGCATATGGATACAACTGAGGAGTTTGAGAGTATCCATGATGACTTTGCACAGTCCAAGCTTCAAGGTGAGACGTCTTGCCAATTTTTGACCTGGCAGTTAGGGCAGAAGTTGACAACAAGTCATAGAATGTTTAATCGGCAAAGTCACGCAAAAAGCCATGGCCCATATGGAAAAAGACGCTCAACAAAAGACCCTGGAGAAGTCCAACAAGGCAGATACAAACCACGACGTCGCCCTGAATAAAAACAAGTCAGTAATCTCTCTCCAAGTCAAATCAGATAAGGGGGGTGGGAGGAAGGAACCCAGCACTGATATCAGAAAATAACAGATGGACCCAAGCAAAACTACACAAAAAGCACCGCCTCTCAAAAGACACCCAACGCTACACATTCACCCTCCCACCCCCATCCAAAGCACTCGGCTTGCAAACAGGTCAACACCTTCAAATCGGCTTCCACTTCCAAGACCGCCTCGTAGTACGTCCTTACACCCCCGTCAAACCAATCACCAACACCGAAGACGACGGCACCTTCGACCTCGTCGTAAAGACCTACCTACCCGACCAAGACCAGCCCGGCGGCACAATGAGCAACATCCTCGACTGCCTGCGCGAAGGACAAGAAATCGAAGTCCGGGGCCCCTCCGGTTCAATCCGATATCTAGGGAATGGCCGATTCACCGTCGACGAGAGGGCATATACGTTCGACAAAGTATCATTCATTCTCGGTGGCTCGGGGGTGACACCAGGGTACCAGATCATAGCGCGCATCCTGCAATCCGCACGGAACGACAAGACGAAAATCAGGGCTATCTATGCGAATAAGTCCGAGTTGGACATCCTTCTCCGCGAGAAGCTGGATGGGTTCTCTGCGGAGCATGGGGATCAGTTCTCGATAACGCATGTCCTTTCTCATCCTAGTGATGAGTGGAAGGGACTCAAGGGACACGTTAACGAGGGGATTATCAAACAGCATGTGTTTGGTCCTGGGGAGAAGAGCGTCGTGCTGCTTTGTGGGCCGCCGACGATGATCCAGAAGGCTGTGTTGCCTGTGTTGAAGGACTGGGGGTATGATGAGGATAAAAATTTGTTTGGGTTTTAAAGGAGTCGGGTTGGGTCCTTTCTACCAAGATAATAAATAGTATATAGCTTCTAAATGCCATTTAACCGTTTTCTTCGCCATCACGACCTAGTCGGGGGATACGCCAATTTTTCACCTCACATCCTGGGCCAGCCTTAAATACTCAACATTGGCCACCATCGAAATGATTGCTCAGGACAGGAACTTGCTCATCGGTTCGCAACTGAGAGATGGCAAATGGGATATTTGCTGCATGACTTATATGAATGTTGGTGGGTGAAGACGGGAAGCTTCGGAAAGGGTTGGAAAAGGTAGAAAATACGGCCCTCCGCACTCAAGGTTTCTTACCAGGGTTTTAACTCTGCGTAGGCTATTCAATAAAAAAGCAGTATTTGTATGATATTGCACTTGTTACATTCAGAAAAAACCGCCTGCTCCATCCCTCAGGATTGTCTACCCATGAACCCAAACAGTAAAATGGCACAAAACAACCCGCAGGATATGCCCTTGAAATAGGCAGAAGTAGCAAGAAAATGACTCCAGTAACAGAAAAAATTGATGACAGCCTAGGTTCTCCTGCCCTGGCTCTGTAGGCAATGCTCCCCCACCAAAGACTGCAGCCAAACATGGTCGCTGTACAGACCTAACGCACAACTTGGAAAAAAGTATAAAAAGGAAAAACCTCAGCTTCACTGGCCAGACGTAACGTAAGTCGCAGGTATCAAATGAAAGTCCATTTCAAGATCGAATCGCATCAATCGCCGCATTCAACGGGAACACCTGCGGCGGTCGCTGTAACGGACGTCGGGTCCATTTGCGGAACGCGCTGCGACAAGGCTCAGGAGCTCCACCTAGAGAGATGAAGCTCCTGGGAATGAAAGGTCGATCCTGGAGCGAGGCGGCTAGGATGCCGTACTCGTGCGCGAAAACCACCGCTGACGCAAACTCGGCCGGTCTATTGGAAGCTTGGTCGCCCACGATTACATAGATTTCGAAGAAAGTGTCAAGGATGTAGATTCCCTTTGGAGAAATGTCTCTCTGGGCGAACGGCTCGACTTCCTGGATCGTGTCATTTGGACGAATCACTGGAGACGATGAACCTGGACGTCGCATCCAAAACGACCGCTGGCCAAGTTCATGGTCCACGCGGAGTAAACGGAGGCGGAACTGGTCATGGGCCGGTTTTAATAGCCAGTCATCTGATGGCATATAGTCTCCTGTCTCCTTATGTTGAGGGAAGACCTCGTAAAAGCTGCTAGGCTCTTCCCCCTCGGCGACTTCTTCGAATTCTCCCGTCAATCCAAGATCCATGCCGATCAGACGAGCGGCGCCAATCTCTTCGGCGGAGCTCCCTTTCCCTTTCCACAAGTAAACTTTGCCAAACATGGCGGATAGCACGTACGGATAGCCAGTGCACAGATTACGCGGTGAGAAGTCGACCTCGTCAAACACCATTTGCCCGAGGTGCTTCCGTCCGCAAAGCATAAAGATGGCCGAAGAGCTAGACCGAGAGCTTGAGCCACGCCGTGTGATAAGAATTCCACCGAGCGCCTGTATGAATCGAACTGGTTCTTTCCCTTGACTGACAATCTCCAATTTGCAGCCATTTTCACGCGCAGTCTTTCGCGCAAAAGGCAGGGCGCTATCCACTGCTCCACCCCAAACATCATCGCCGTACCAAAGTTGGACTTCAGATCGAGCGCTGCCATCGTCCTCGAACGAATGAACGCACAAGTACATTGCTCCTTCGTAGAGAATGTACTCTTGGTTTACCGGAAGATCCTGCTTGTTTCCTTCACCCGTGATCTCCCATATCTGCTTTTTCAATGTTCGAATTCCGAAGCCATCATTCTTGTCCTTCAAAATCAGCTGAGGATCAATGTCGACACGATCACTCGAACGTGGAAGTGTCTTGAAGAAATTAGAGATTGCTTCCAGGGACTCGTCAGCTTGGGGAACTAATGAGATGGAAGACCTTGGGGACGACAGCTGATCTGTAGAGGCGTAAGGCCCCTTGGGGGGAACAGGTGGAGATGGCAAAGACTTGCGGAATGGTGATGAATCTCTTGACCGGGCGAGAAAGGTCTGAGCGCCAGCCATGCGCGGAGATGGATTGGATTGGTTTTCTCTGAAACTTGTCCTTAGCGGGGATGGTGATGGGGACGAATAGTGAGCAAACGAAGTTCGTGGCTGGCTGCTCGGCGAGCTAGCTGGTTGCGAGGCACTGAAAGCGGACAGGGAGGACTTCTCCTGGCTTTCCGTTTCATAGATCCGCTGCTCCAGATTCTGGTGTCTTTTTGATGGCGTAAAAGGTACTGGATTGAGCCTTGTATCTTTCTCAGGTACCAGTGGCAAGCTGTTTGTAGATTTCCCTCGTACACTCGTGACCGGCGGACAGGGCTGCATGGAGTGGGTTTCTGAAACATCTTCCGTGTTAATACCTTTTTCTGGAAGAGGCCAGCTTCCTGTGAGAGCCAAGGGTTGTTCAATTATGGAGAAGCTCGTAGCTGGGGTATCCGTATCGAAGGGCGATGATGTGGTTTTTGGTGAGATACTTGGGTCTCTCGCGCCTGAACTCGCATCTGTTGGGGTGACTGCCTTAGGGGCCCGTCTCTTAGGGCCTCTTGCACGGGCTTTCGTCATGTGGGTGAGTGAAGGAGCAGAGAACGAATTTTGTGAGCTCATGGTGCTTTCCGCATAGGTGGATGCAGGTAGAGTCTCTTTCGTCCCGCCCGACGCAGCAGGCGGACCACGGGACAAGAGACCTGCTAGGGCAGGGTTTATTCGGCCTGCGAGGCTACCTTTAGTAACGTCATCCTTGACAGGCAGTACAGTTCGCGTGGCATTTGCCGGTGGCAGAGGACGCACCGGTTTAATGGCCTCCGCTATTGGCTTTTCTTGCCCTTTGTTTAAGTCGACATCCGCGAAGTCAGTCTCAACATTGTGGCGTTCATCCTCATCGTTTGGCTCGGTATTGGATGCATTTGGGGTTGGGTCTTCTATTGAGGGCCAGTCGAAATCTAACTTATGTACATCGGCGGCACTTTGCGCAGACCCGGGTAGCACAGCAGGTTCTTTGTCATTGAATGGGTCAAGCGAAGGTTGCCGGATATGTGGACGCTCTGCTGCCTCGTGTCCTTTTAGAGGTGACGGCAGCCTGTCAACGGGAATATCGTTATCGTCAATGCTTGCCTTGGTCAGATGTCGGCGCTTCAGGATAGCTTCCGGGATAGCTTTAGTAGGAGCATCACCTTGTTCGAGTGTATTCCGTCCCACAGAGCCCCCGTTTGTCTTCATGGCTTCTTTCTGTTTGAGAATGCTTTCTTTGAATTCATCAACCCGCTGTGTCTTCTTCGGCCCACCGGTTGTGTTCAGACCCGCTTTGCCTCTGAGGATGTTATTTTTGAGTTCATCCGGTGCGACATAATTTAATGTTTCTGCCTTCCTCAGCTTTCCAAAAACATTCTTAAATTCAGGCTCCGTGCTGGAGGACTGGTCCTTAACGACTTCTCGCTTCCGAAGGTTCGCCCTGAAGTCAACCACTGGTGATTGGGGCTTAGGTCGGCTCAACAGCGGGTCACGAATGTGCTCACGAGGGGTCGGCAGCGGAAGATCAGTATTGACCTTAGGAGTCGGCGACAACGTTGGTGGTACGTCTTTTTGCTTCGGGATATCCTCAGGGGTTTCCTCAGCTACTTCAGACACTTCAGGGGGGGTTTCAACATCCTTGGTCTTTGTTGGCGAGCTAGTCTCGGTCGAGAGAGGCTTCGCTTCTATCGATGGCTCGTCCCTTGCTGGGCTTGAATCATTCGATGTTTTCTCTTTGGTCGGGCTAAAATCCTGAGTTTTGAGCACATTGGGAATCCCCGAAAGACTTTGTTTCTTGATGTGGCTTCCAAGAGGCGTAGTCCGCAGAAGGCCGACAGGGTGGATTTCTTTGAAACTACCCCGACGCCCCAGATCCATGCTACCCCTCGACTGTCTATCTTTGCTCCAAGATGCTTGTTGGGATGGTTGCCGTTTATGCCTTGGCGAGTCAGGGAGATTCAAGGCACTTTCCAACCAGGTAGATTTGGTTGGACTCCACCTCTTCGGATCCATTGTCCTAGAAACGGGAGTTGTAGGTCGTGAGTTGGAGTCAACGGGAGTTTCAACACTGATAGTACTACTAGACCTCGCATGTAGAGCGAAAGGAGGTCTGCTAACATTTTCACTCCTACCTGAGACTGGGGGCGTTTCTGGGCATTCGTCGTCCTTTGCTTGGCCGACTGTTGTCGCCTCACTGTGGCTCGATGTAGGGCGATGGGGTGAAAGGGAAGAGCCCTCGCGACTCAGTTTGGGCGTAGTGGTAATATCCGAATTACTCGGCCCAGCGAAGCTATTGCGGTTGCTAGCAACGGAATTACGCCGGCTAAGTCCCGACGGAAGTTGAGCACTCCATCGCTTTGACACGCTATCTGATCGTCTCATCATAGCACTTTGGACGAATCCCCCAAGTCCCTTGGTTGGCGAAGTGGAACGCTCCGGGGAAAGTCGCCGTGGTGAGGGCGGAGACGTTATCTGGCTGTCAGAACCTCCATCTGGTTTTGGGGGCTCGAGTTTCTGCGCGCTAGATAAAGGTAGCGGAGAGCCGAGGCCGGTGGCTGCTGAGACAGACGATATACTTGAGTACCGGTTCCCCAAGCTACTGTCTGCAAAGCTCGAGCTAGCTCTTGACGGAGGCGGTGATCGTTCATCTGTTGTATCCCGATGGTCATTCTCCTTTTTTGGTTCCGTACGCTCTTCCGTTTCAGGTTCTTTAGCCTTTGTACCATCGACTGGCTCGGTTGTCGGCTCCTCAACCGGTACCTCTTGTTTTAAAATGCCGTCTCCCTCGGCCTGGCGCAAAGACGACGATTCTCGTGACGCAGGTAAAGATGCCAAGGGGCTGCGTAGTACTCCAGGTTCGGCAGTCGAAGATGCATTTGACATGGCCCTCCAGCGGGTCTCTCGCGAAGGCGTGGTAGAAAAAAGGGAACGATTGCCGCTGAGGTCTCGAGAGGTTGGTCGCTGCTGCCAGGATAAAGTTCCGGCTCTGCTCCGTAACGCAGGCGAAACTTTTGGAGATGCTCCCACCTCGCTTTCTTCCAGTCGCGACCCCGTGGGACTACTCTCTACTGAGGCCACCGTCTCGTCCCGGAACAAATTCAGCGCGCTATAGGTGTCATGGACCGGGGTGCGGGGGGTTGTCGGCTCAAGATGTTCCGGGGGATCAATGGCTCGGTGACTCAACGACGACATGCTCAGTCGGGCGGGGTCGAGGATGGGAGAAGAATCTTTTGTTGGTGATATCGACCGTGCTCGCTCTATATTAAATCCAGGGAAGGGTCAGCTTCTGCCTTTTGGGGGTGTAAGACCCTTCAAAAGGAAGGTGATGTATCCGACAGCCTTCTGACACCCGCAACTCGACCGGCAAAATTCAAGACGAGGGGAGATCGCAAATTTACCGGCTCTCCGGGCCTGTCTCTCCTTCCGGCCTTGCAGAATCTCCTCTTCCAGCTTCTTTGTGCGTTCTTCGTCCTCCTTGTCGCGTTTCTCGCCGAGTTCTCGAATTCGCCTGAGGAAATCGTTCACATCCTCGCTGCCTTCCGTCTCGGGTGTTGAAGTCATGGCCACGCTCGGACCGCTCAAAGGGATGAACGGAGAATGCAAAGATCAATCAAAATGAGAAATATAAAAAATTCAAAAGCGAGGGCAAGAAATAAAAAGCGGAAACCCCAGCCCGGTCAAAAGATTGCAATACGGCCCGAGGAGTTACGTGGGATGCAGAGACCGAGAGCCAATGCAAGGTGGGGAGCGACGGGATAGAGGGATAGAGGGATAGAGGGATAGAGGGATAGAGTGGTGGAAAAAGTAGGTATACGAGAGAGCAAGAGCGAGAAACGAGTGGTGTGGCATGTTAAGGCATCATTTCATTTCAGGTCTTCTTCCCACTATGACGATCCCACATCACGCTTTCGCCGCCTCTTCTCGTCTTTTCTTGAGGCCTGGAGAGTTCAAGTTCAGCTGCTGCTGTCGGCGCCCCACTGTCTGCTGTAATAATGGTTGAAAACCACCCACCGAACCCTTTTGGGATCCTGCGTGCAGCCAAGTCTCGGTGCTCGAGTCTTATCTGAAGCTTTGCATTCTCATAAAATTCCGGGCCTGCAGAGACCCTCGTTTCATGTCTTCCCCTCGGTTGTTTTGATCTTTCTACACACGGTAGACTGTTTACGTTGCCGGCTCGGCGGGTGCTGTGGAGTACACAGTAGTAGCACTTGTCTCAGCCGAAGGCGAGATTCTCGTGATGACGACAATTTGTTATGGAGAGATCTGAATTATCAAGAGTTACATTATGATTCGCGCAATGACACCGGCATTCCTCGCCAGATTCCCCGCTGTTCCTGTCGCGATCGATCATCCATTCATCAGGACCTGTTTTAGCGGTGACTTGGACCCATGGGTCTCAAGAAACATCGCCACCGAAATCGCATAGCTTCCAAAACCACATTCAGTGGCGTTGTCTTACGGGACCATCTCGTCAGATGTCTGGATTGTAGGTAGTTGGAAATATATTCCGGGTAATCGCGAGGGTTTGACCACAAAAACCACTCGAATCACGTTCTCCATGTTCTGATGAAACCCTATAATTATCGTTCTCTTCCTGTCAATATTAATGGTCATAGGCTCATTATACATTCCTAGGGGGCCAGAAATCCTTGTAAAGAGTGATGCTCAGTAGAGGAATAGTCTGTCCTTCGCGTCCTGTACAACCCAGTTCAGACCCTCGTGCAAATTCTTTCCTGTCATTGCACTGCAAGGCAGTATGGTCCATTTATGGGTCTTAATCGAATCCAAGCGGAGGTTCTGCGACAAGAGTTAGAAAAGACGTGCGACTGCAAACCAAAAACGAAGGAAAGCAGCTCACCTCCCTAACTTCATCTGGAGACATATATCCCTCGATATCGGTCTTGTTTAGGAAAATCAAAAGGCTTGCACCCATCAAACGCTGTCCAGTCGTGGTAAGCTTGCTGAAACCCCAGCGGACAAAACTTTTCCGGGCGGACATATCCGTACCTCCTCGAGCAGAAGACCAGCAAGTTCATCGCGGCAGAGGTCAACCCTCAATCGATCAGTTGCATCCACGACCCAGATTAGAGTGTCTGTCTTTTCGAAGTAATTTTTCCAGTATGATCGCAGTGTTTTCTGGCCGCCAACGTCCCCTGAGCGAGTGTTAGCAGGTGGGTGGCCAAACCGTGCCGACTGTCCTTACAGATATTTAACCTGTACCTGGAAAGAAAGTTAACAATTTTGAGGAAAACAAATTATTAAAGATCAGAAAGTACCCTGCAAAATCTATTGTTTTGATAATAAAGCCCAGTGTTGGGCTTACTGTCGTCACATCTTCGTTCATAATCTGTTTGACGATGGTTGTCTTGCCCGCATTATCAAGGCCTCTACTGTTTGTTAGTGGACCTGCCAGGGTTTCTGCGTAGGGAAGGCCGTACAGCATCAAGATTCGCATCTCCTTATCCTTCAATCTCGCTTTTCTCAGTATGGACAGCATCTTGGTGGGGAATACTGTTCTGCAATATGTTCTTGGCGGGGGTTGCGGAGGGTAGATGTAAATGCACTGGTTGCATCGCGATGGGAGACCAAATCAGCCTCCCAACAGCACAATATATTAGGGACAAAAAGTAAGAGCATCACATCCAGAGCTCATTACCCCTTTCAGACAAGGCTGTCATGATCTGTCTTACATTGTTTTCATCTCTGTCTTTTGATTAGTGGCTACTGGCAGCTCTGACTTAACTGTCTGATTCACTATCTTACTTCACTGCACACAGGGCGCTGGACCTTTGATATTCTTGTGTCTACCTGGCAGTCATTCACTGTCTCTGCTGCTGCAAGCCTTGCCAGCGTCTGCCTAATATTTCTCCCAGAAAGTTGAGTCTTCTTAGATTTCTCTCTCTGTGTTCACCCATTCGTTCAGGCTATCAAGTGCAGCTTTATTATCCCATTCTTTAATCCTTAATATTCTTTTCATCGGCTATATCAAGGCAAGCATGATCAAATTCATATTATCGTGTTACTGATGAATAACCTTTCATGTCACTAGGGTTGTCTGCCGAGAAACAGCCATGGGAGACAAGAGCGACTGTGACAGTCCGGACCTCTGGGATCAGATCAGATCCGCCAAAGAGAATCTCTTCAATAATGAGCAGTTTTCTGTGAAGTACAGGCCTACTCCTAGCTCACCTACCATGGTTGCTGTCAAGAATCCCCCTCAAGATGAGCCAGATACAGGAGATGCAGAGATAAAAGCAGGGCCTGCTCCTGAACAGAAATCACCACCTGCGGCAAAGATTCAGAAGAACACAGCAGTTGAGGCCGCAGAAATTGCTGTTAGAGATGGCGACGCATCGGCCCCGCCAGTGAATGAAACAACCTCATCTGTCACGGTGCCTCACACACCCTTCAACAAGCACCAAGGCCTCCAGAGAACTCCCGCTCCTTCCTCTTCTTCACCTCAACCTAGCGGTGTCCCTCAGCAGACTCGGCCGCGTCCTTGTATCCCTCGAACACGTGCAGAGATCTTGTTGAGAGCACGCAGAGAGAATCAACCTACCAATACCAATCACCACATCCACATCCACGTCCCTCACACACCTCACACCCCTTCTCCTCTCTCAAAAAGCGTCCCCGAGGTTTCGACCCCGGCGCCGAGTAAGCCATCCAGAACTCTCCAGGCCGTGATCTCTCGCGGTAAGAATTCATTCCTTTCAGCAAAATGAGAGGTGATTGTAGATGCTAACACCTAGCGGGAAATACAGAAACCGCTGCGGCAAAAATGACCGAAAGTGAGGAGTCGGACGTGATCGTATTCGCCCATCGAGACAAGCGCAAGGCGAATAACACACCCGCTCCAGGTGGACCAAGACCATCTAGAGACACTCGTCGGGCGCGTCCTCCTTACAACCTAGAACCGTTTCGAAAGTTGCTAAAACAGAATGACATCCGCAACACAGATCACAGAAGGGTCTCGCAGGGTTCGGCAGCATGGACCGAGGACTTGCACAAAGGTGTCGTCCTGCCCGTTGACAACCAGACTGAGGAGCTCACACCCATGCCCAGTACGCAGAAAGAGAACCGTCGTGTCAATCAGTTTGAAGATGAGGCTAAGGAGCTGGCGCGACTGCGAAACGAGATAGTGGCGAATGCTCATAGGCGCCCGAACGACGATCCGACAGCTAGCCCAGAGATGCTCACCAACTGCAGAGATGGCCCTGGAGTGGATCGTTCCTCGAAAGTGTACCACGAGATAGTGAATATCCGCACGGTCCCTCAGGAAGGCATACCGGATTCTAGCTGCCTCCCTGGGCATTCGCAGATAATTTCCACGGAAGCGCCACAGGATGCAAAGCCAGAGCAGCTCGAATCCGACCTGGTATCCCGATTGAAGCTGTACCAAGAATTATACAAAAAGAGCCCCACAGCTTATCCAATTCACACTCACAAGAATAAGAAGACCGTACTTTCGCCGACGCCAACTGAGAAGCACCAGGACGCCCTGGCTAGGGTTCGGGAGTCTCGTCGCGAGCTAGCGCCTCAGCCGACTAGTCGTTCCAAAGGAAAGCAAGTGGTACAAATCCTTGAGACTAGTTGGGATGACCCTGTGATACTGGACTGGGAATACTGTCCGCGCACAATTCCCGATGAGAATGCATACCGTGTCCGGTTCCAATGCTGGCTGGAAGACACCATTAAGCGCGAATGTGCAGTGGATATTTTCCACCAAGCTTTCTTCGATGGTACTGCGCACGCAGACGGCCAAACCTCCATGTTCATGCTAGACATGTGCAACTATGAGACTCTTTTGGACCCAAAGGACAAGGCATCCTTAGTTCACGCTCATGAGACTGCGGCTGGTTATTGCTACAATATTGTTCAGCACAACAAGAAAGCGGACGAGGCGGAAGAGCATCGAAAGCAGATAGACCGGGAGGTTCGGCTTGAGGCTCGGCGACTCAAGCCTTTGCGTAGCCCAAGCAGCCCAGTTGCAAATATTTATCTACGGCCTGTTGACGTCAAAGATATCCCCGAGCTCAGGACGATCTACAATTGGTACGCCAGAAATTCCTTTGATAGCCCGAACACCGAGGATCTTGATTATGACGAGGTCCGTCAGCGCATTGATGAGAGCCGCAACGCCAACCTACCCTTTATTGTCGCCATCGACCGCCGTAGCGCATCGACGAGTGCCGAGAAGATCCTTGGGTATGCACTCGCACGGGACTTTGATGGCCATCATCGCGCAACTCGGTTTACCGCAGAATTGGACGTATACGTCAAAGACGGCCACACGAGGCTAGGAATTGGCAGATGTCTTCTGGACAAGCTTCTCGAAGTTTGCGATCCCACTTACAGGCCCAGAAGCGGGTACCTTTTTGAGGTGACGCCTGAGGATCGTTTCGGATATTATCCCGGCGGCAGACGTAGGCTGGCCCGACTGGTGTTCACTCTCTGCTACGTGGATAGACAGGAAATCTCCGAGCATAAGAAGGTAAAGGAGTGGCTTAAGGAATATGCTGGGTTCGAAGAGCAGGGGTTACTCCGGGGTGTTCGGGTGAAGAACAACTATTTGTAAGTCCTCCCAGTCCATCATATCTGAAAGGTAAAAATCCCTAACTCAGCTAGTGTGAATGCTGCCTACCTTGTGCGCAATATCGGACACAGTAAGTCAAACAAATTGGACCCTTAGGAGTCCAGAGACAAAAGCAAGACAGGCAAAATCAGCATTCAATCATGGATGTCGAGATGGGAGATACGGTGGTTGTTTAAAAGTTTGGAAAGTGAATGGGAGTCGGTGGAACATATGACAGTTGAGAAACAGCAAAAACAATATCGAATAGTCTTTTAACAAAGAATTTGTGCGTTAACATCAGAATCAATGGTTTATTTTCTCCTCTCTTTAGTTACTTCAGACGTCGAAACTACCTAAGGTATCAAGGCACCGACAACCCAAAATTCCAGGCTCAAACCAAACCACCAAAGGCGGTCCCTTTCTGCCCAAGTTATAACCCCACCGCCTTACATTTGAAACTTTTTTTTCCAAATAGGATATTTTCTGCCGTCAGATAGTACCAGGAGCCAGACCAGGTGTGTAGGAGGATTAAATAAGGCTCTGCTGAAGCCTGAACTTGTGATTCCAATTGCATATTATTGACGGAATCTTATCCTTTTGAAAGGGAAAAAAAAAAGAAAGAAAAGAAAGAAAACCTGATCCCGTCCTTCGACCTCGACACCGATCCGATCGTCGAAATGGCGCCCATCACGACGAAAACGAAAACGTCAAAACGGACGGCGACGCAAGACGACGATTTTGTCCTGACGTTATCCGACAACGAGAACGATCAGTTTGACGAACGTCAAGATCCAGAGAATGATGGTGCCGCTGCGTCCTCGGGGAAAAAGCGCAAGAGGGAGGAGGCTGCGGCGCCGAAGGCTGGGAATAAGAATAAGAAGGTGAAGGGGCAGCAAAAACAAGAGCAACAGCAACCGCAACAAAAAGGGAAGAAGAATAAGGGAGAACGGAAATCAGTTCAGGAGGAGAATGGTCCTGAAGACGAAGAGGAGGAAGAAGAGGAGGAGGAACGGGATGTGGGTGAGGATGATGGCGCTCTAGACTCGGAGTTTGAGTTTGATGTTGGGGGTGTGACGAATGAGGTTGTGGAAGGGTTTGATGGATGGGGTGGGAATGGAAATGATAATGAGAAAAAGGGGGATAAGCAGGCGGTTGATATTGATGGGATTATTTCGAGGAAGAGGGAGAAGAGGGAGAAGAGGGAGCGGAAGGCGGAGAAGGAGAAGGAGAAGGAGAAGAAGGTGGAAGAAAGTGAGGATGAGGGCGAGGGCGAGGGCATGTCTGTCGATTTCGAGGACGATGAGCTGCTTGCTACGGATGGTTTTGGGATGGGGGCTGATGGGGAAGAAGAGTCGGATGTGGAAGAGAAGGATGGTGAAGATGAGGATGAAGATGAGGATGAAGACGATGATGCTGCATCGGACGATGATTCTGTTGCGACGCCAGTTCAACATCCGGACGATATGTCCTCAGCGGGTGAGTCGGACGCTGAGAGTGAAGTTGACGCCGAGGAAGAGGAAAAGCGCAAAGCATTTTTTGCCCCGGAGGAAAAGACGAACGAAGCTTCTGCGGCGAATGGCCTGAAGAGGTCGTTCCAGGAATTCAACCTTTCCCGACCTATTCTCCGTGGACTGGCAGCCGTCAACTTCACGAACCCTACGCCCATACAGCAGAAGGCGATCCCCGTGGCCTTGCTGGGCAAAGATATCGTCGGTAGTGCCGTGACCGGTTCAGGAAAGACAGCCGCCTTCGTCGTGCCTATTCTTGAACGTCTCCTCTTCCGACCCCGAAAGATCCCAACCAGCCGTGTTGCTATTCTCATGCCTACTCGTGAATTGGCAGTGCAGTGCTACAATGTCGCTACCAAGCTCGCTACCTACACCGATGTTACATTCTGTCAGCTTGTCGGTGGTTTCAGTCTCCGCGAGCAAGAAAACATTCTAAAGAAGCGACCCGACGTGATCATCGCCACGCCCGGTCGTTTCATCGACCACATGCGCAACTCAGCAAGCTTCACCGTGGACACGCTAGAAATCCTGGTTCTCGACGAAGCCGATCGCATGCTGGAAGACGGTTTCGCAGACGAGCTGAACGAGATTCTAACCACCATCCCCAAGTCGCGACAGACCATGCTTTTCTCCGCCACCATGACGGATTCCGTCGACAAACTGATCCGCGTCGGATTGAACCGCCCTGTCCGGCTGATGGTCGATTCGAAGAAGAATACCGCTTTGACGCTGGTTCAGGAATTCGTGCGTCTAAGACCAGGCCGCGAAGACAAACGACTAGGCTATCTCATCCATCTGTGCAAAGAGGTCTACACCAGTCGAGTAATTGTTTTCTTCCGACAAAAGAAAGAGGTGCACCGGGTGCGAATTGTTTTTGGATTACTTGGGCTGAAGGTTTCAGAACTTCATGGTAGTATGAGTCAAGAACAGGTATGTCCGTGTCATCTTCAAAGATCAGACAGCGACTAACTTTGTTACAGCGTATCAAAAGCGTTGAAAGCTTCCGAGACGGAAGCGCTGACTTCCTTCTCGCCACTGATCTAGCCTCTCGTGGTCTCGATATCAAGGGAGTCGAAACAGTCATCAACTACGAGGCACCGCAGAGCCACGAAATCTACGTCCATCGTGTCGGTCGAACAGCCCGTGCCGGCCGCTCAGGTCGCGCATGCACCATCGCCGCCGAGCCAGACCGCAAGGTCGTCAAGGCGGTGGTCAGGGTCGGAAAAACGCAAGGCGCCAAGATCGTCAGTCGCGTGGTTGATCCATCCATTGCTGATGATTGGGCCAGCAAGGTGAAGGATATGGAAAAGGAGATTGATGAAGTCTTGGAGGAGGAGAAGGTGGAAAAGCAGCTAGCCCAGGTTGAGATGCAGGTGACGAAGGGCGAGAACCTGATCAAGCACGCGGCTGAGATCAAGTCGCGGCCTAAGCGGACGTGGTTTGAGACGGAGCGGGAGAAGCGTGTTGCGCAGAAGGCCAGCGCAACCGAACTGAATGGGCCGGGGAAGAAGGACAAGGTGAAGCTGAGCAACAAGGATAAGAAGCGGCTGGATGACGCACGAATGCGACAGGAGGAAGGTCTTGGAAGGAAGAAAAGCAAGATGCAGCGTGAAGACCCAGGTGCAGGCAAGAGTAAGAAGCAGGGCAAGGGGAAAGGGAAGGGGAAGGGGAAGGGGAGGAAATAATTGACTGTATAGATTCCCACCGTGTATAGAATTTGCTCAGAAGATCCATGTGGCTGTGAACAATGCCAGGATCATGGCAGAATAATGTCATCCTTTGGTTATCGGACCACCATCTTTGACTATTGTTACATATCGCGCTGCATTCAAGCCTTGGCGGAGGTAACTCTGAAGCGAAGAAAGCCCCCGAGGTTCCTCATAAGGACAGAATGTTACTCTGAGTACATGGAGTAATCATGTAATCATGGCTTAAATACCGCAATTCCTCTTGCACTGATGGTCAGCCTTGAACATCCCCAGTCTGGTCATTCTTCTTGGACACGCTCTGCAAAATGAAGCTGACTCTGTGGCATCTATTCATGTCTCTCTCCCACTCTCTGGGTTACAACTTCACCCCCGACAATACCCAAGCAATACTAGACGTACGTCCACCCTGACAACCTACATCCCATACTAATGCTACGCAGCATCGGGTCCCTGTCCTTTACGACATCGCCACCTCCCAAACACTCCCCTACTCCAAAGCCCCCATCTCTGGCTTCTGGGCCTCGTCCTTCCTCACAGCCTCCACCGGCTCCCAATACTTCCTCGCCTCAGGCCTTCTGGCCTCTCAATCTGTCTCCGCATATGGCGCCTCCGTTCTCGATCTTACCACCCTCCAACGCCATGCCTACTTCCGCCCAGCCTCCTTCTCAAACGCGAACCTCGAGAGCTTCAACTTCACCACGGCGGATTACGAATTCTCCGGTCTTCCACCAGACAACCTAGACATGAAACTACGCAGCAACACACACGATGTCCTCTTTGATATCACCCTCCACGCCACCTCGCCGGCGTTCTACTACTGCGGTATAGGCGCATACAACTATGTAAACGACACGATGTATAACTGGGCCTTTCCCGCGAGCAAGACGTCAGGAAGTATCTCCCTACCATCTACCACCAATAACACTGCCGGTGAAAGGACCGAGATTGAGCTTAACCCTTCTGCCTCCCTAACATGGTACGACCGCGTCTGGGGCGCCGCAGAGCTCCGAAACGGCAACTCCACTTTCTTCAATCTATACTTTGACAACAGTGACTTGGTTCTCGGCGTGCCGCTGGTCGACAGCTATGACCCTCCCTTTGTGTCGCGGAGCAGTAATCTTCGTGCGCGCGGGAAGACTTGGCACCAGCTTGTTCCTGTGGACTTGTTTGAGCAGAGGAGGGATGCCGTTTGGACGTCGCCACAGACTGGGCTGGTGTATCCGCAGGAGTGGAGGGTCGGGGTTGAAGGGAGGGGAGAGCTGGCTGTGAGGAGTGTAGTTGGGGACCAGGAGTTTGCTGTCGAGGGCGGGCATGGGGAAAGGGGTGCGACGTATATTGGGTTTGTGACGTTTGAGGGGGTGTTTGATGGGGAGGATGTTAGTGGGTTTGGGGGGGTTGAGTTGCGCATGACAGCGCTGATGTAGTGAGAATAGAGATATCCGCTCAGATCCTCTCACCAAGGACTCTGAGCGGATTCTCTGGATAAGTTCTCTGAATTAGGGTTAACTGATGAGGCCATACTGAATGGGAAGCCCGGTTTCAGTCGGTTATCCGCGGCAGCCACATTGTTCGGAGGGCGCGCTTGGCTCCGCTATCGGGCTGCGATGACTCAGTAGACAAGCATCGAAGGGATGAAGACATCAAGTCTGCCTTGGTATAGGTAGAGGACACTGTGTAAGGTGATATTAATTCATAGAGTACGTGAGACATCCTAGATCAACTGAATTCATTTAATTTGCCGTTAAAATTAATGTTATACGGGATGAAATCGAGGGCAGAGCAACATTTGCCCCGCAAATGAAATCATCCAATGCATCCCAAAGAAGTCCATCCCCGCCATCGGCAGACCTGAAAAAAAATCAAATGCTTCGACGGTTGACGAGTGACTCACGACTCTTTTGAAATCCAGCCCCAATTGCTGGCTTTAATTCGCCCTCCTCTTGCCCTTCAACTTCCTGGCTTTTCCTTCTGCCATTCCTTCTGTCCAGACAGCTTCTTTTGATCCTTTATCCTCCCCGCAGTTCCCCCCCCCACCGACCCGGGTTCACCATCCCATCATGCCTATGTACGTTCCTGTCCTATCACTGTCACCCCAGAATGTGCCGTTTATCTATCCGAAGGGGAAAACCAGCTAACCCGGAAAAGGCTCAAAGATCCCTCCAAGAAATACAGGCCGTTTAAGCCTTTGAACCTCCCCAACCGCCAATGGCCCGATAAGACTATCGACAAGCCTCCTCGGTGGCTGGCCACTGACCTGAGAGATGGCAACCAGAGTCTGCCTGATCCTATGGTACGAATCTCTTTAGTTACTGCTGTAGATATTCAGCTGACATGCATGCAGGATGGCGACCAAAAACTCCGTTTCTTCAAGATGCTCGTCGAGATCGGCTACAAGGAAATCGAAGTCTCCTTCCCCTCCGCCTCCCAAACCGACTTCGACTTCACCCGTAGCCTCGTCGAGACCCCTGGTCTGACCCCCGATGATGTCTGGCTCCAAGTCCTCTCTCCCTGCCGTGAGGACTTGATCCGCCGCACAGTAGACTCCCTTAAGGGAGCGAAGAGGGCGATTCTACACGTCTACCTAGCGACGAGTCCGTGCTTCCGACGGATCGTGTTTAATATGGACAAGCAGAAGAGTTTGGAAATGGCCGTCCGCTGCACAAAGTTCGCACGCTCCATCACAAAAGACGACCCTTCCTGCGCAGGTACCGAATGGCAGTTTGAGTTCTCCCCCGAAACCTTCTCCGATACTGAACCCGAATTCGCTGCCGAGGTTTGCGAAGCCGTCAAGGCCGCGTGGGAGCCCACCGAGGAGACTCCCATCATTTTCAATCTTCCTGCCACAGTCGAAATGGCAACGCCCAATGTTTTTGCTGATCAGATCGAGTTCTTTTGCCGTCAGGTCTCGGAGCGGGAAAAGTACGTCGTCTCTGTCCATCCCCATAACGACCGTGGCTGCGCCATTGCCGCTGCCGAATTGGCCCAAATGGCCGGTGCTCAGCGGGTTGAGGGTACCCTGTTTGGCAACGGAGAGAGAACTGGTAACGTCGATCTTGTCACCCTCGCCCTGAACCTTTACACCCAGGGTATCTCTCCCAAGGTCGACTTTTCGGACATCAATGCCGTCATCAAGGTTGTAGAAGAGAGCAACAAAATCCCCGTCAATGAGCGATGGCCGTACGGTGGCCAGTTGGTCGTCTGCGCCTTCAGCGGTAGTCACCAGGATGCCATTAAAAAGGGATTCAAGCTCCGCGAGGAGGCAGGAGCAGGCGACGATATCGAATGGCAAATTCCTTACCTCCCCCTGGATCCTCAGGATATTGGACGAACCTACGAGGCCGTCATCCGTGTCAACTCACAGAGTGGCAAGGGAGGCGCTGCCTGGGTCATCTTGCGCAGTCTGGAGCTGGATCTCCCGCGCGCACTCCAAATCGAGTTCAGCAAGGTCGTTCAAAAGCGCACCGAAGAAGTCAGCCGCGAGCTGCGACCTAGCGAGGTCGTCGCCCTTTTCGAGGATGCGTACCATCTCAAGTCCAATCCCCGCTTCAACCTGGTTGACTACAACATCACCACGGACCGCTCGCAATCCCCTGCGCCGCCGGAGCCGGGCAAAGCACTCAACACAAAGAACCTCAAGCGTCGCTTCACTGGTATCGTCGAGATTGATGGCCTCCAACACGGCATCACTGGTGTCGGAAACGGTGCTCTTTCCTCCCTCGCCAACGCCCTGGCAACCTTGGGCATCGACCTCGACGTCGTCGACTATAAGGAGCACTCGATCGGCCAGTCCACCGGTAAGGGCCGAGACGTCCAGGCTGCCACATACATCCACTGCAGCGCTGCCGGTAGCAAGCAGCAAGTGTGGGGTGTTGGTATCCACGAAGATGTTGTCCAAGCCAGTTTGATCGCCCTCCTGAGCGCTGCCAGCTCTGTAAGTATATTTAAAAGCCAATGGTATTATTATACACCAGCTAACTAACTGCCTATAGTTCCTCACCAGCCGGTCTGGTTCTCCCGCTCCATTCCGCCCTATCCGCTCCAACACCCTTACCAATGAAGACATCCAAGCACTAGAGCTCCTCTCCGGTTCCAACGACGCCTCGAAGGTCTTCAACGGCGAGCCACTCGCCAAGCGCACAGCAAATATAGAAGCCCTAACACAGAAGGCTGACAGTCAGTAATAATTCCGTATACTAAAGGCTTTTTTTTGCTTCTTCAACTAGTTTTCTTACAATTTTTTTTTTTTTTTTTTTTTTTTTTTTTTTTTTTCCTTCTGGCAGCGTTTCGGGCAGCGTTGGTTAAAACAAGATAAAAGTATATTATTCACTTTATAGTATAAATACCAGAGAACATAAAACAAACACATTACTCTTACGTACTTAACAAAGCAGACGTCCACTATTTCCATAAGACTAATGTAATGGCATTTACACACAAATTGCAACCCAACCCAACCAACCATGTGCTCATGTCTAACTAACCACCTCTCCACGCTCCCCTTAGTACCCTATCTCCAAGCCAGAAGCCTCCTTCCTACTAACCCCATCACATCAGCAAAACAATATCTAACTAACTACTATCCCAACCTTAGTAACCCTCACAGCACCACTGAATCGCAAACCCAGGCTGCACATAGCACACCTCAGTCGTCGGCACACAATTCCCATACTCCCCATCGGCAGTAGCAACACTCTCAACAGTACTCTCAGTCTCATTCACACAAATAACTTCCGACCCATGATTATACACTCCACAGAGTTCCCCATGTCCGACTCGTGAATCGATAACCCCACAGGTGCTATCGACAATAAGTGAGAATGTGTCCGTTGCTGTGCCCGGGGCGATTCCGACCCCGATCGAGCCCGGTGAGCAGATGTTTTGGGCTGTTGCGAGGGTGAGGCTGAGGAGGGTTGTTGTTGTTAGGGTTGTGAAATGCATTCTGATGATTGGAGGTCTTGGGCGAGGTATGTATGTATGTATGTATGTATGTCTGGGAATTGGATTGATATCGAGGGTTTCTTTTTTTTTTATATATTTATTTTTCTCCCTCTTCTCTTTCCCCTTTCTCGGGCGTTTATATAGTCATATCTAACTATCCATCTGAAACAGTCCCTGCCTGAACGACGAGAAGCTCGTATTCCAAGTCACAGAGCAGACGCCAACATCTCGTATTCTTTCTGCAGGCAACGGAGTTATTGGAAAGCTGGTTGTAGATGATGATGTCATCTTACAGTTTAGCATCGAGATTCAGAGCTGGTTTGGTTGGGGAAGTGAGACAGTTTAGGTCTTGGTGTCTCATTTGCTCATTTCTCATTTCTCACTTCTCATTTTTCAGTCTTTTGAGATCGACTGACGTGGTGTGGTGCTCTACCTATTCCCCTCCTTCCTTTCCTTTTTTTTTTCTTTCTTTTTTTTCCCCCTCTGTCTCTCGAGATTAAGTGAATGGATTATCTAATATAAACATGAAAGAGAAGTGATGGTGCCAGTGACATCCCCGGAAACTGGCGAGAGGGAATGTTGGTGACCAATAAGGACTATACCGAGCTGAGCATCTTCACCGCTGACCAGCTCTCCAATATCCGGCTCTAAGCCTAACTCAAATTTTTTTTTTGTTGGATTTGTATATCAATGGGTATGACGGTATCTATGTACAGAGCAGAGGGTGTGGGGGGAATAACATTGTGGAGTAATCAATTTTTTTGAATGCATACGGGCGTAAAGTAAAGTAAAACGGGTTCGTTCGTCAGGCTAAGCAATCACGGGACCGGGGGAATGAAACGTAGTCAAAAGTGCCCAGCCAACACATCATCTTTCGTTAATTATAGGAAGCCCTTGCGAGCTCCTTGTCCATCTGGACCAAAAGCAGACTGGAACATCAGCGCTTCCTGTGGCCACTCCCCACTATCGTCTAGTGCGGGCCCGGATCTGACTTGGTATGAAGAACTCCGCTGGGGAAATTCGGCGCCCATGGTTCCACTAGTGCTCGGGGGTTGTTGGTATTCTGGGCCGGGGCGGTAGGGAGGAGTCTCCGTTGAAGGAGGGTTAGTCGTCGGCTGGGAAGAGGCTAGGGTTGGTTGTCTCAGGTCCCCGAAATCGAAACTGAAGTCCCGTCTATGTCCCTGGCCCGTCGGTGCCTCATTATTCGACGGGGGTTGGTGTCCGTTGCTCTCGTGAGGAGTCTCCCAGTGAGTCATTGACTCTGCGATTTGCGGTACTTCGGGAATAGTCGGCGGAGAGCTGTTGACCAGCGTCAACGACGGCTCTGCTGGGTTCTCTAACAGAGGCGGAGCTGCAGCCAGCGCCGGAGAGCGAGGTGCAGGATCTTCCGGCACCATGGTTGACCGTCGAGTGCTGTGACCCATGATGCTACCTGGCTTGGAACTCTTGCTGATACGATGCTGAGGTGCCGCTCCAAAATTGCCTCCCTGCGTCTCACGGATGCTGAACTGAGCAATTGTCCGCAATTTCCTGGTCACCCATGAAGCTAGCACCTTACCGCGCTGCTTCTCGCCGAGTCTAGAGCGGGGGAAGTCTCCGTAGGAGACGAACGCTACAATGTCTGCGACAACCTGATGCTCGTTGAGAATCGCATTCAAAATAACTGGGACGAGAGACGCCAGATAAGCCTTTCGCGTCACTTCAACCACCACCACGATCATTCCGCCGGCCTGGAACACGGCACTGTAACAAAAAGTCAGAATAAGCTTTTGTAAGAGAGTAGTGCTACTACTTACCATCCATTAGTCACAATATTACGGTGGCACTTCTCAACAGAGTTCTCGATATCCATAGGGAAGTGGTTTAACCCGTTGACTTCAAAAGTCTCTCCTATCCCTCCAAGTACGAAAAGTACCTGCATCTCAACCGGTTGACCCCCAGGGCCAATTGGCCTTGTAACCGTATGAAGGAAGCCCAGGTCGCCGGTCCGCACGAAGGATACATTTGGATCTCCATCTTCGATGCGGCCGTCGAAACGTTCAAGATCAAAATCCTGTTTCGAGCCATAGAATGACTTGGCGCAGGCATCTGACTGGATCCAAATCTCTCCGTACTCACCAACTTGTGCAAGGGTACAGGTTTCTGGGTTGACAATCGCAATCTGTGTGTTTACCGGCACCATGCCAGAGTCCTGCAAGGCTAGCGCTGTTGGATCTGCATCAGGGTCCACCGGGAGAATGAGCCCACGGCGCAAAGCGCGGAGATCTAGCCACACCTCAACAGGTTCAATACACATATAAGACCTGGTGACAACCATAGGGTTGAGGACATGGGAATAAACTATGTTAATCGCTGTCCGGTCCAGATTGGCCCCAGCAAAGTGCAGGCGCACTTTTTGGTCTGCAAAAGCGTCAGAAATCCGTCAACACAGGGTTCCTAGGGATAGTCTTACAAATATCGACACGTGGTCGGCCTTCGGCAGATATCATCAGATTTTTCAGCTCTTCCAGTCGGAAACCCTTCCCAGCCATCGAAGTGATAGCGTAATCCAACATTTGGCTGGTAGCGTATGTATCTTTGATCTTGTATCGAGAGAGGGCAAGAAATAGCGTCATAGGGTTTTGAGCGAAATCAACAGGCGAGACTAGGTACGTTGGGGATCCTAAAACAAGTTAATCTCCGTCATGAGAACATCCAGCTAAAGACTCACCAGCATAAATACCCATCAAGCAGGTATGAAGGAAGCCGAGACCCAGAGTACTCCGCACGCTGCCCAAGACCGGCCGTGAGCTAGTCATCTGGCATGTCTCCTTCTGTACCTTGCACATGCCCAGTATTGTATCATGACCTATTGAAACGGATACTCTGCGCTGATCCGGAGTCCAGTATGACCAAACCATGGCGGGTTGATTCCCATGTAGCCACGTCTCCTTCATTGTAAGTCCAAGCTCCTTACACCCATGAGATTGTTTAGAGGCCTTGGCGGTATTATATATGGCGGGCACGCCTATCCTGAGCACCTGTGCAGACTGTTTGATATGCTGGGAAACAAGCTTCTGTCGCATCACATGGTCAACATCACTGTTGACAATGATGGCCTTTACATGGAAATCACTGATGACATGGAGAAATGCAGGAGCATCCTCTGAGAGGCGGTTCTGATCGATGGGGGCGATAGGTATCGCAACCACACCCAGGCAGAAGCAAGCATGAACCGCATAGACATATTCTTCTGAGTGGGTATACATCAGGATCACATGGTCGTTGGGACGGAGTTTGACTTTGTTCCTCAAGTAGATCGCCACAGCCGCGACTTTGAGGTCAAATTTCTTCCAAGTGATACCCTTCCCTTCCTTCCCACGGCCATCGATAGAACAGTAGGCTAGTTCCTCTGCCTGTCGAGACACTCGCCATTGTAGTAGGTCAACAATGGAGGTGAAATTATTAAGGGGGGTGGAGGTGCGATCATCCATAACGACATCGCGATAGTCCACTCCAGAGTATTGCTTCTCTGGCATCTCTAGCATAGATTGCCTAGTTTCCAAGGCCAGAGGCGACCAAATACCTCCAACAGGGTCAACACCAATGGGGAGGTTCATCACCGATCGTCCAACGCCAAATTTGACGTGAACACAGGGTAGAGTCCCAGCATCAAAATCCCTGCGGCAAAGCATGTTGCCAATTTCTTGCCTTCCATTTTTGATGACCCGCGGAAGGGTGTTTGGTGCGGTAAGCATGACACAGAAGACCCTCAGATGATGCTCCTGATACAGAACTTCCATACATCTTTCTGCGAGAGATTCAAGAAGGGCGGAGTCCAGCTGCCGCGGAGGGCCTCCGGATGTCGTGGGTGCCGTTGACGCCGCATAGGACTCTAGCACGACTATCGGAAGGTGCTCTTCGTTGACAAACACGTCAAAAGCTGTGCAGTCATGTATCTTGGGAATGGTTTTCAACGTGCTGACGACCAGATGTTGGACGAAAAAGTAGCGATGTTCCGCGGCTGGCTGTCCATGCTCAACCCATTCTACTTTCTGTCGGATTCGGTCTTCGTAAAGACCTAGCACAAAAAGCTTGCCCTCAATTACACAACCGAGCAAACCGGTTCTGAGAAATTCCGGCTCAACCTGAAGAGGTGTTGGATTAGCCTCCTCAAATTTATAAGGTCGTGCGTGGAAGATGGCCTCCGTGTGTTTCGGTAAGGCCCAGAATCCACCAGAAAGAGAGGGTGAATCAACCCAAATTTCGCCAACAACGTTGGGTGTACACAGTAAATTGGTTTCAGGGTCAACGACAGCCAATGTTGCATCAGGGATGGGATACCCGAACGCTCCAACACGAACGACATTGGGCATAGTCCCCGCGAACTTCCTAGCATCCTCGCCCATGGCTAACACCACAACCTCGTTGTTCTTCAAAGCTTCTTTATCGAGAAGCGCTTCTCCAAGTTCGGTCGTCCCCTGTTGCTCAAGGGCAGGGGCAGATGAGCCGCCACCTAGCAGACTACTTCCAAACCCGCTGTTCCCAGCCTTGCCGGAATCTGTCGCTTCCTTCTTGACCTCATCATGGTCTTCAATCGGGTCCATTTCATGGGTCAGAGGGCAGCCCATCCGCTCTTCACCTCCTAGCCAATCTCTTACGCTGACTACCATGCCGCCATGCTCGGGTAGACACAGCATTGGCGCGACAATCTCGCGTGCTCTTGGGTTTCTCATCGGTCTAAGCCATCTGTCTGCAAGTATCTCATGGAATTCAGGGTCAACAGTAAGGGTATCAATCAGACAAAGTTTGACGCTAGCAAAGTTAGGTTCGGAATTCTTCTTGAAGTGTCGCGTGGCCATGGGATCTTGTTGGTAGTTGTAAGCAGTTATCTTCAATCCTGGGTAGTCCGCAGCCATGACGGTCGCTCTGTACTTGGTGACCAGATTGGCGTAGAGACCCGGCGTCTCAACCGCTCGGTCCTCTAACCACACGGTTGTATGGCCACCGTATGCTGTGAGGAGCACGCCTAAAATCATGCCAATGCCCTGTCTAGGGTCCAGATAGCTAATGATGGTTTCTCCGCGAGAAGGGTGCCTTGAGGATGAAGGCACGGTCGCGAACATCGCACTCAAGCAAGCCATTTGATGCATGATTGTCCGGTGGCTCATAACGACACCGCGCAGGTCTCCGGTTGGTGCGCGCGCGAACTCGATATAGGCCAAGTCCGGAACGATAAGCGGCGGTGTATCGTCTTTCTTTTTCGGATGATAACTACCGAATTCATTCGTCTTCCACCATTCCACTCCTCTCGGCCAGTTAAGCTTCTGAGTGGTGATATCTCTTTGGAAACTCTTGAGGTTGTTCTCTGTCGTCAAGGCAAGATGCGCTTGAGTCGAAGTTAGAACAAGGTTCAGGCTTTGATAGTCGTTGAGGTTGTTAATAGGAACGGCAACAACTCCGGCGATAAAACAGCCCAGTAGAGCGACAGCGAACTCGATGATCTCAGAATCTCGGTAGATGAGAGCAACCCGATCTCCCCGGTAAAGGTTGCTCTTATCACGAATAACCTGCGCGACTTTCTCTGCACGGCTTGCGAGTTTCTCCCACGTTATAGATGCGATTTCCTTGCCCTTCTGGTCCAAGACCCAGTAAGCTGGCTGCTTACCGTTGGTTCGAGCACGGTGTCTGAGAACAGTGGGAATATTGTCAAAGTTTGACATCGGGGTGTTCTTATCATGCGGGTCATGTACAGCAAATGGAATCTCGCGAGGTTCGAGGGGCAGTAGGTGATCGACAAGTGCGCCTTGAGGAAGTTCAGAGGCAGGGATTAGTGGTGGCGCCATGTTTGCAGTTGGGGAGAATGCATCAGATTGAGAATAACGGTGAAATCCGCCACCGTAACTATCTCTATAATCCTCCTGTTGCTGCCCGGCAAAGTCTTCGAAGTATCCTTGCTGTGATTCCAGCATTGTCGACTGTCGTGACACGCCTGCAAGAGTCATATCATAGGATCCAGCCGGTTCGTCATAATGTCCATTGGGACCAGCGGGGCTAAAAGCGTAATTCTGGCTCAGTAGAGTTGCTGTCCTCGAGTCTTGTTGTATGGGAGGCTGAGGTTTCGGGAGGAAAAGAGAGTCATATGAGGACGCCGAAGGTACACGGCCATGGTGGGACATCGTCGCGCCGCCCCCCTCGAAGGGTGCCAATCCATCTCCGCCAACGTTGTGCTCGTATCCGAAACTTCCGTTATTCTGTGCACCATCATGCCCGGCAGTGAAAGAGCGGGAAGGTCCGCTTGTCGACTCAGCGGTTGGTGGTCGGATACTGAGGAAGGCTGGCGGCGATCTAACAGAGCTAGTCATCGATTGGGCAGAATCAGCTGCGCTATACGCATTGAAATCCAGAGCCTTCGATCCAAGGTACTGCGAGAGGAGGACTGTTCGCCGTTTCTGATAACTTTGGTGAAGTTAGCCCGGTGATCTCAGACATATTGATTCGCACATGTATCATGTTATCTGGCTCCCGCATAGGTTATAGAGTACCCCAGCGTTTCCCATCACTCCTAGCCAGTCTCGCAGGATTCCGCGCAGAATTGCTTACCCCTTCTCTGTAATGTCGCCCTCCTAAAGGCATACGTGTTAGCAAGGGATCTGCAGATAGGGAACATCGGAGCCGCCTAGGTATAATCATCAAGCATACTTCAAATTCCTTATCCAGCTCCTGCAAAGCGGACTGGAGTCCCGGGCGGTCCTCCGCCATGTTCACAAGGGTTCGCGGAGGTAATCGAGGGGCTGTGGTTTTAGTGGGAGTAGACGCGGGGAGGCGGTACCCTCATCGCAGGGCGGTTGAGTGGCTTCCTTGAGGCGCCTAGATGAAGAAGAACACTTCTCCAATCTGCGTAGGCTCGCGGAAGAGAGTCAGTTGGATGAATCGCACGACTTGTCTCTTCTCCGCGCTTAAAGCCACAACGTCAGCAGCCGGAGTGGCTTACTTGCACGGGCCAATGACAGCGGGCTGCGGGAAAAAACACCGCCACAACTGTAAGACATGTTTTGAGACATTCTTAGGCCTCTCATCACCCACTCGAAGGAGTTATCATTAGGAACTTGCGGGGTATAAGGATGAATATGACAAGTAATGCACATGGAATTGAGTCATTATAATTGAAAATAGAAAGTTATAGCATCATCGAGGATTTCGAAGTATACATGTTCTCCAGCTCGCACTCTTTGCGCCCCACCAGACTTACTAGGAAGGCGGCTTCAGTAAACACATACTGTGGACTCTGGAGAGTCTAGAGTATCTTTTCAGTCTCACCTCGCCTTATCACTTTCTATTTTATGAGAACATAGGGATTATGATCCGAAGACCGGGTATGTACTAGTAGTTATATTAAGCATATACAGTACCATCATCAGGCCGACGCATAAAATACGCATTATCTAGTCCGGCTTCGTATTGCTAGATTCTGGTTTGAAGCACGTCCAACGCAGCGCATGATTAGAGGAAAAATTATATTTTAATTGTCGAGCTTCACGAAATGTCATAAAACGCAAGATGATCAATAACGAGGAAAAGTTGAACCCATCCGTCTTTGGACATGCTGAGAAATCTTGAAGACCCATGAGTCCGTGACTTTGAATTGTCGCGGGAAGATATCTAACCCTAATAGGACTAACTTCATCCAGTTCTCTGGCAGTCTAGTCACATGATATGAACAGTCTGATTCGCCCCACCGCCTGCCCTAACCCACCCACAGTGCTAAGCGAAGCACACCTCCATTTTGCCTGGTCGAAGAAACATTTCAGTTGACCGATCGCTACCTCGAGGTTCAACCACCGACACCGTCCGACAACCCCACGAATCCGTCCCTCGACAACAGGTGCATACGGAGCCAAAATGTCTGAACACGGTGAAGTCGAGGTCGAAATCCCCGCCGGGGTTTACAACTCCCTCCCCAAGGATGCTCTCGCGGAGATGGGAACCGTGAAGCTCTTCAACAAGTGGAGCTACGAGGATGTTGAGATCAGGGATATCTCCTTGACGTAGGTGTTCCCTTATTTTTTGCGATGCACAAATATTTCCAATCCTCGAAACATGGTCGAATTGCGTTCAGTTGCGTTAGAAGGGCGATGGAATGGGAGGAGGAGCGCAACTGAGTCGCCATAGGAGGATTCTATTAAAATCGAGAGTGAACTCGCGCTGACCTACTATATGCCTATAGCGACTACATTCAGATCCGCTCCCCCGTCTACCTTCCTCACACCGCTGGTCGCTATGCCGCCAAGCGCTTCCGCAAGTCTCAGTGCCCCATCGTTGAGCGTCTGACCAACTCGATCATGATGAACGGCCGCAACAACGGAAAGAAGCTCATGGCTGTCCGCATTGTTGCCCACGCTTTCGAGATCGTATGTGCACCTACCAGAGACAGATGAGACGCGAATTGGAAATTGGTTCAGAAAACTGACTTGCATTGCTTCAATCAGATCCACATCATGACCGACCAGAACCCCCTCCAGGTCGCTGTCGATGCCATCGTCAACTGCGGTCCCCGTGAAGACAGCACCCGTATCGGTTCCGCTGGTACCGTCCGTCGCCAGGCCGTCGATGTCTCTCCTCTCCGCCGTGTCAACCAGTCCATTGCTCTCCTGACCATCGGTGCCCGTGAGGCTTCTTTCCGCAACATCAAGAGCATTGCTGAGTGCCTTGCTGAGGAGCTTATCAACGCCGCCAAGGGCAGCTCCAACTCCTATGCCATCAAGAAGAAGGACGAGCTCGAGCGTGTGGCTAAGAGCAACCGGTAAAACGGGTTTGTTGGGCGTATTCTCCGTTTATGGTCCTGTTTCATTATTACTGGAGTGGACGGGGAGTTTCTGGGATTCAGTCGATTTGCATACATCTGCACGACTGTCTATACCTGCACACAGTCACGAAAGGGAGCGAGATCCAAAACATGAGAGAATCGAACGGCTTTCTTCTCCAGTAGTTTGGATGCGATCATGAAGACCTAGACTTTTCAAGTCGATACTCTATTAAACGAAAAATCCATTCCCTTTTCTGCCTAATCATCGAGTAGTCTGTCTGGAACTGTAGCAAGCAAATTCAATAGTAGTAGAACGAGTGTATCTCAATAATATTATTATTAATATTAATCTTAATCGAAATCAAATTGATGGTCTTATGAAAGTGTTTGATAGAGCATGTCCAGACCCTCCACATCCACCGCTGTCTTATCGATAAATATCGGTCTTAGACTGAGAAAAAAGTTTCATCTTGGCGCAACAACCTCCAACTCACCTACTTTCTTCCACCACACTTCTCCATTTTTTTCAGGGATTACACCCTGTTTATCAAAAAAAAGATGAAGAGGAAATTGGGGGCCTTAGAAAAGGTCGAAGCCGACTTGTGAGTATCTCTCGTTATTTCTCATGAGACCACCCACCCGCCCCAGAGTTTTCTTTCGTCACTAACAGGTTCATCTTCTCTCATCTGTAGGCCCAATTTGCAGCATAAAATTCGCAGAGATCCGAAGTGAGTTACCGCGCAGAACGAAATAATTCCAAGCCTTTCAATCTTGAACGAATCCTAACCGTGCATGCTTTTTGTAGGTCTTATGTCGATGATTTCCGCGCCCAGCATTACCAATATGAAAGTCACCGGGAAATTTTCATGGCAGCACCTTCGTCCGCCACCGATACAGGAATCATCTCGCTACGCGAACTGATTGACTTCATCGCCCATGTGGCCGACTGCTATCCCGACATATCAAAGGGCTTCAGCCAGCAGCTCATCGATATGTTGACCCAGCACCACCAAGTCTTAGAGCCGGAACTGCGGGAAAAGGTCGTGGGAAGTCTCGTGCTTCTAAGGAAGAAGGAACTGCTAGATTCTGCGACGTAAGAAATTCATACCGGCTCCGTTATGGTTATGGATATAGGCGCCTTGCTAACGCGTGAGGTGGTATTAGATTGCTCCAGACTCTGTTTCCGATCCTTATTTCGACACCTAGCAAGACGCTACGCGCATTGATTTTCCAGAAGATATTGATGGATCTCCGGTCTTCAAATGTAAAGGGAACAAATCATAAACTCAACCGGACGATGCAGACTGTTATGTTCAATCTTGTTACCTCGGATCGTACCTCGTCTAAGGGACTATGGGCTATCAAGCTTACACGCGAGCTCTGGAAACGACAGATCTGGACCGATGCTAAAGCTGTTGAAGTCATGAAGGAAGCATCCTTGGCGCAAAACGAGAAGGTTATTGTCGGCGGTGTCCGCTTCTTCCTAGGTGGAGATAAGGAGCGAGAGGACATGGAAGAAGAGAGTAGCGACGAAGAAGCCATCGATATGGGGCGTGTCAGGCATCAAGCCGGAATCAACAAGAAGACCAAGAAGAAGGCACGCGCTGTTGAAAAGGCAAGGCAGACTGTTCAAAAACGAGAGCGCAAGAAAGGCCAGCCTCATCCTCTGAATTTCTCTGCCCTGCATCTCCTTCACGACCCGCAAGGCTTCGCCGAGTCTCTCTTCTCGAAGCACCTTCAGAGTACCAAATCGAAGCTTAACCTTGAACAGAAGCTCATGGTTTTGCAACTTGTGACTCGCCTTGTCGGATTGCATAAACTCCATATCGTGCATCTCTATTCCTACTTCCAGAAATACCTCAACCCTCGGCAACCCTCTGTCACCTCCTTCCTAGCATCGCTCGCGCAAGCATCGCACGACCTAGTACCCCCAGATGATCTAGAGCCTCTGGTTCTCAAGATCGCTAATGAGTTCGTCTCGGAAGCCTCGGCGTCCGAGGTAGCTACGGCAGGTCTTAACGCTATCAGAGAAATCTGCGCGAGGCAGCCGCTCGCAATGAACGAGACTCTACTCCAGGACCTAGTCATGTATCGCAAGAGTAAAGATAAAGGTGTCGTTATGGGAGCTCGAGGTCTATTGAGTCTTTACAGAGATACCAACCCCGAGATGCTCAAGAGACGAGATCGCGGTAAAGACGCATCCATAGGCCTTCAGCACGGCGAAAAGAAGGAGAAACGGTTCGCCGCACAGGAAGCCGGTGGGATCGAGGGCCTGGAGCTTTTGGAGCAATGGAAAGCGGAGGAGCGCAAGAGGAAGAGGGCTGAAAAGGGGCTGGCTTCTGACGAGGAAGATGACGAGGAAGAAGAGGAAGATGAAAATAACTGGGATGCCTGGAATGTCGAAGATGACGAGGATAGTGACGATTCCGGCGGCTGGATCAACGTCGAAAGTGATGCTGAAATTGAATTCAGTGATTCAGACGATGAGGGCGGTTCCCGTCCCTCGAAAAGGGCAAAGCAATCTGGTGATAAGGAAGACGGTGCCAAACCTCAAGCGGGAGAAACCAAGCCAGATCCTAAGAAGCCGAATCTTGCTACCACCCGTATTCTCACTCCGGCAGATCTCGCCAAATTACAAGAGCTCCGTCAGGAAGCGGCAGTCAAGGCGCTTGTTCCAGGCCCGAAGCGCCGTGGACAAACTGTCGAGAACCGTCATAGGGAAGACCCTCTCACTGCAGCGGAGATTGAGGGACTTGCTGCTCTGTCCGCTGGGAAGAAGACGCGCGAGGAACGTATCGCCCACGCTAAGGAAGGAAAGACAGATCGGCTAGAACATAAGAGTGTGACTGCGAAGCGCAAGGAGAAAAAGGAGGAGCAGGGAAAGAGTACTACCAACAAGGAAAAAGCACGCAAGAAGAACTTCTTCATGACATTAGGGAAAGCGAAGTCCAAGGGCAAGCGGAGCTTGGTAGAGACACGGGCTGTCTTGAGGGCTCACCAGGAACGGGCAAAGCGCGGTGGCAGGAGAGGAAACGCGGGGCAATGATATTTGATATCCTGTCTATAAAACTATACCGGCGTTTAATGATTTTGGTAGAATATATACCTATTATATCTCTCTTGCGATGGGCACCCAGTTCCGTACTAGTTCAGTAAACAGTGTAATGTAAAGTTCTAAAGCCCATGAGATTGGTATCACTCCGTTCTATATGCATCTTAATTTGATTTGAACGCCATTCATGAACATCACACCCTCCTCGCAACAGCCAGCATCTCATACGGCGCCAGTCCAACATCGTCTGGGAAGCTCAACTGAGAAAATAACGAATCTCGAAAACAAGACTCATAATCAGCCCAGTCAGCGCGCGGTCCCAGCCACACAAGCATCTCAACACCTCGAAGCTGATCACGACCACCATACGTCTCAATGTACTTGGTAACCAACTTCGGTTCGCGGGGGTAGACAAACATCCACGCCCTCGCCTGTGAAGCCCGCGGAAGCAGATCCCATGTCCCAGCGACAACGTTCATGTCCTGCTCTGCGATATATAGGTTCACAGAGGAATTGACCTCGACGCCCTCAATCGGGACATTGGGGTGGCGATGTGCGATGAGAGCCTCGAGGAGGCCGGAGCCGCTGCCAATTGAGAGAGTGAAGTCTGGGGTTTGGGGGAGGAGTGAAGCTAGGTGGTTGAGGAATGGGGTGGATAAAGCTAGACAGCAGTTGGGGACCGCTGTTGGGGATGTGGAAAGGAGGCTCGAGATCTGGGGGGCGTCCATGGTGGAATAATATATATCTTGTGCAGGTGGGATGGAGTATTATTTGCATGGAGTCATGGGCTATGGAGGTCTGTCTATCTCTTCCGAAAACGGTTATATTGATTTTTGGCGGGTGCGCGTTCCGCGTCGTGTCGCGTCCCATTTCTCAATTCTCAATTCCCAACCTCTTCAACTCTTCAATCTTCCCTCCTCCTGACCTCATCCTGCATATCGCTTGCTTTTGACACTCTCCACTCCACTCTCCATTGCATTCCTTTCATCCTGCACTCTATCGATAAAGAATTCTCCTCGCCGGATCGAGTATATCCTCAGACTATCCACCATGGCTTCTTCCGCATCCAAACCCGCCGACCTCTCGTCGAAGCGACGACGCTTCCAACCACCCATCACAGTTTTCTTCACGCCATCCTCTGATCCTACTGCCTCCTCCTCGCCATCTCACCTATCTTACAACCACTACTCCGCCGCAACACACTCCCCCCACCCCGTCGTCCCCGCCAAGGTCCAATCGTCGCTTCTCTCTGTCGGAATGCGCGTCCGCAAGTCAATTGCCGATGGATACAAGACACACCACGCAAAGGCAGAGGAGAAGCATAGCAACCACGAAGATAACAAAAGCACAATCAATAAAACAACCACATCCTACCCCACCTCATCAACCCGCTCAGAGCTCGCTCCTTTCTGCGGAATGGGCAACCCAAATCAACACACGGCCCCTCAACCCCTCCCTCATCCAACCCAATACACCCACTATCCCCTCCACCACCAAACAATCGCAACAGACGAAACCAACGACGCCTTCTCCCTACCCCCGAGTAGCCAAGAATCCATCGACTCCGAGCTTTCTACATCAATACCCAACTTCACTCAGAAGAAACGCTCCTATGGCGACTTCGACTTCGACCCCTACGAAGACGAACTCGTGCAGATGGACGCTGGCGATGATGACTCCATGCCGCATACATGGCAAGACCCGTTACGTCTCCATCCAGTAACATGCACAACGGGACGAACGATCCTCTCACCAACAATCAACCAACAATGCCGCATCTTTGCAGCGCAGAAATATAAGCCGGCTCATAACCCAATGGACCTAGACGATTTCGAAGAACCGACCTTCTTGCGGAGCCGGGAGGAGGTTGATATGGATGTTGAGGCTGATGTTGAGGTTCAGATGGGTGGGATTTAAAAACCACCTCGCTCACCTCCCTCACCCTACACCACCCTACTGTCTCATAAACCAGGAGGATTGTTGGTTCGGGGTGGGGGGGGACGATGAAAGTCAATCACTGGCTGGTTTGAGTGGTTGCCAGTCCTTGATCGTCTGCTCGGTGCGGGTTTAAGGAGAACTCTGTACTATTATCTTGACCCATTCGTTTTTTCTTCACTTGTTCAAAAATTTACATCCCAGGCGCTCGTGCATATAATACCCCAACTGTCGTGACCTAGTTGTTCAAACCAATATCTATACTTATGATAATACCTTACAAGAGTTGTACGAATAGCAATGCCTAGCTAGTTGCAACTAACTATATGATTGTGATTACGTGTTACCTGAGAAGACCAACAAGATATATTCATAAATGCAGAATTTACTCTATCTAGCCTAATTTATTTAAGTGTACAATTACCGAGACTTGAGCAAGGCCAAAAAGTACAAAGAACCAGAAGACGCCGGTATCTTGTCATCATAGGTAATAATCTCAAATGGTGCATAGGTAGAGAATCATCCAAACGCCAATCTTTTTTGTTCGTTTCTTCTCTATTGCCCAATATAGGACAGGGTATTAAGTATCTATTACAACTCGTCCTTCTTGTTGTACTTAGACTTCTCTTCCGTCTCCTTGGCGGGCTGTTCGTTCTTGCTCCCCTGAGTCGGCTTTTCGACTTTATCCTTTTTGCCGTTCTTCTTTGTGGATTTATCGCCAGATGACTTTTTAGCTGCCGCCGCGCCCATCTTCTCGTAGATGCGGTTCAGAATTCGCTCAACGCGTTGGAGACGGGAATCAATTTCTGACACGGTTAAGGACGGGTCATCCGTGGCACTCAGTTGTTCCTGGACGGCAAGTCGGGCTTCAAACCATGAGTTGACGGATTCATACGTCTCAGAGAGACTGGTCAAGTCAGACGGCTGAAAGACCGAGTATTTCAAGGGCGCGGGCTCAGAGGTGGTTTTGGTTGATGATGTTTCCGAAGTTGAAGTGCCATATGCATCGTCTTCCAGGTCATCAACATCAGCCGATGCTGAAGGAGATGCCGACGTGGACGATTCTGACTCGCTGGTAGTTGATGTACTAGTCGCGGCGAGGCTTGAGGAATAGATTTCTTCGTCCTGCTGGATCTGCTTTTCCATAACACTCACAACCAATTGAGCATTCTTGAGGGATTCCTGTAATAATTGCACACGAGCAGGGCGAGCTGCATTTTCTTGCTTCCTCTTCAACGCTGGGTCGACAATCTCCTTGAGAGACTTTAATTTCTCTTTGAACTCCGATGTTTTGGCGTCTTCGCCATCGCCATAGATCCAGTCACTAGCGGTAGATACCCTCTCGGTAAGGGCGGCTAACTGATCTGCATTGAGCACCTTCACAAATTCTTCGTCCTCCGCAAGATCCCGACTCCTGTAAATGAAAGATTCCAATTCATTCAACGCCTCTTCGCGAAGAAAACGATCATTGTCTGAAGCGTCAAAAGCGGCGAGACGGCTTTCGATGCGAGCAAGCTCGGCTGGAGATGGAGCAGGGATACCAAGTGGGAAGGTTGTGAAACTAACGGGAATGACCTGCAACTGGGGTTGTGGTGTGGCTTTCTTGCTCTCTTTGGTAGAGTCGGTAGTGGCCGCATCACTAGCAGATGAAGAAGCTGACGCCTGAGGCTCCTCGGATTCCAGAGTGACAGACTCCTTTGGCTCTCCATCTTCTCCGAGAGGTACCTGATCATCCTTTTTAGAACCTAGACCAAAGAATCCTTTAACGTCTTCAACAACGCTTTCCAGCATAGAAGGCTCTACCTCACAGCTGACAGAGCCACTTGAGACTTCGGGAAGACCATCAACGGGATTTAGTCTGATAGAGAACTTGGTGGTGATGTTTGCTGCTGAGCAGCCGAAGCTTTCCTTCAACTTGTCGACTGAGGCCGTGAGATTCTGTGTTTTCACTCCAAGAACAGGGACGTCAACCACATCTTTGGCAGCCGGTACCTGCTGGTAGAAACCGAACTCAAAATCCTCTAGGTTCTTCAACGTGACCTGCTTCTCTGGTCCGACCTGGGAAGTAGGAGTAAACAGCTTTTGCTGCCTTTCCTTGGACTCGGAAGGCCACTTCAGAACAACGGGGTAGCCGGACGCATCGCTAGCACGAATCTCTTTGACCCGGAAGCTTGAGCTGAGACCAGCTCCCTTGAAAGCTGCACCAAAAACAGCAGCCTCGTCGGCGTTGACATTCGTTCTGATTTTCTCCGAACCTCCGCAGACCTTTTCTAGTTCCTTCTGAACGAATGGAGTACGGATGGAACCACCGTGTAAGATAACAGAATCAATGTCAGCTAATTGCAACCCAGCGGTCGCCAAGGCTTGTTCAAGTGGCTTTCCGACACGTGCAATATGCTGCTCCGCAAGCTCCTCAAACTTAGAGCGAGACACACGATACTTGAAATTGACGCCTTCGTCGTATAGGCTCTCAAAGGAAGCACCGGCTTCGGTGTTGGCGCTTAGAACCTGGCGAGCCTTCTCGACATCCTTCCACAGCCTTGCCATGGTCTTTCCATGTGCGCGTACATCTGCGAGCGTAACACGGTCCTTCAGTTTCTTATCCTCAAGTAGCTGAGAGATCACATCCTCGACAAGAAGATCGTTCAGGAAATCGCCGCCAAGAGTCCTGTCCGAGCCTGTTCCCACAACCTGGACTTCTTGGACGGTCTTGTTAAACTTCCCAATATCTTTAACCTTGCGGCTCTGGAAGCGGAGGACGGTGGCAGTAGTGGAGCCAGCACCCATATCATACACAAGATGATACTCGGGCTTCTCTCCATCAGATACACTAGGGAACGTTCGGCTCATCGCGTAATTAAGTCCAACGGCAAGGCCGTCACTGATGAATGCTTCTACGTTCAAGCCCGCCAATTCAGCCGCTAATTGTAGACTCCTCTTCTCATCGGCGGTGTAAAATGGCGGGTAGGTGATCACCGCGTCTCTAACGTCGGATCCCTTGCCAGCCAGAGTGTCAGCATTGGCTTTTATCTGCTTCAGTTGCATCGCCAACAGCTCCTCAATGAGAAAAGCATCCTTTTTTTCCTCCTCGCCAAGTCTGTTGCTTCGTAGGCTAATAGTCCCCCGCTCACCATGAGCGGTCTCTAACCTCAAAGCAGGATAGCGTTTATGGTACGTCTCGATCAGTTCGCCCTTTCCGTCGTCAAAAGTAAGACCTAGTAGCGTCTTGAGATTCACGTAGACATCGTCGGGGTATCGCGCAGACAATGCTAGAGCATCACCGCCATAGAACCGTTCCGGAAAGAGAGCATCGTGTTGCCTAGTAGGTTTGAATGCAACAGCAGCTGACTCCTTGCGTTTTGAATCTTTCGTGAGTACGATTTCCAGTGGGATTCCGGGTTTAACAAGCGCCGCTTTTAGGTATTCCGTGCCGACATCGATCCCAAGAACTGCTGAACCCGCGGCAGACGTGGGGGCTGGGAAGCTTAGAAAGAAAAGGAGGAACGGGAGGATCACGATGGAGAGAATAGGAGAGGTCGAGAAAAGTTGGAGGAGATTATTCGTTCTTCGTCGGCCACCGGCAGCCATTGTCTATTTGTTCCGCCTGCTGCAAGACGTCAGAAGCGATAAGCAAAGTGTCGCAGAATAGTGGAATTGGCAGCAGATAGCATACCTTCAAAGCAGTCGGAAAGAACACAAAACAGGGCGAATGAGCGGAAATAGGGCGACCAACTATTTCTAGCGAGGATGATAGAGGACTCTATGCTTGAGTCGACCTATTAATTAGATGTAGAATCAAGATGGCACTTTATGAAATGAGCGCAGTAGAGTAAAGATATAGGACAAAACAAAAGTTGGGATATTAAGTAGTGAAGAAAGCCATGCAGGAGAGATTCACACAGGGGGATACTGGCCACCTGTCAGGAAGTTTTTTGGCAGCTTGACTCTTTATGGATGCGAAGATGCGAGCGCAAGTCGCCGCTTCCTTGCAGAGCACAAGAGGCCACGTTGGGGGTTTGCACTGTTTGACACCACTACATCCACAAACTACTATAGGTTATCTTCGAATCTTCACGAAGCATGATTCATATGATTTTCTATTCTTCACTATGCAGCGCACCCATTTAATCATCGTCAAAGTCCGAGCCACTCATCCACCCTGTCTCGTAAGATTCCCGGATCTCTCCCAATCCGTTCACAAGGTTCTCCCGCTCATCCACGGCAACCAGTCTTCCCACTACGGATTCTAGACACTTGATTTTTTCGGCTGTACGAGTAGAGGTCGTAAGCGCGGCAACAACGTTGATTTTATCCTCAGGCGTTGGCAGGGTGATCATGTCTTTGGGGGAGGTGCCAAGGATAGGATAAGGTAGTGGTGTATGGAATCTACGTTGCGGCGATATTTATTAGCGGATTCAAAATCAGAGCGGCGACATGAACCTCTCACCTATGAAACAATGGTTCTGAGTTGTAAAGTCGCATTTTCCTCAGAACGCCCATGTCGCCTTCTAACGTGTCCTCCTCATCATCTGGCTCAACCCCACGGAAAACTTGGAGCTGGTTGAACACGTGCGATTTGTCGCTGACTGGATAATCATAAGTGAAATCCAAGTCAAATTCGGTTTTCACCTTTGAAGACGCCGGTTCCGAGGATTCAACCGCATTGGGCTGTTTCGTCAGCTTCTGGCGCGGATTATTATGGTCATCTATTTGGACGATCGAGGCCTGCAGCTCAAATATTCGTCGAAGGCTGTCATCACCTGCTAAAGGGGACTCGAAATTGTGATATGGCCGAAGACGAGTCGGGAGAGTCACGGTTTCGACAGCCATACTGATCAATGCTGACGTATACCATTCCGAGTTAGTGTTGACTTTTATGGTACTTGGAAGCCGGCTAGGAGGGTCTATAATAGGCGTGTACATCGTTGCTTCAGGAGATATAGAGTAAACGGTCCGAGCTTTGTTTACTTCACGCTTGAACTTGTATGTCTGCAGTAGGTATTGTCAGCCGCCTAGTATAGAGCAACGCGCCGGGATGACTTACTTGATGAGTCCTTCTACCATCCTCGATAGCCCACACCAAGACGGCCTTCTTCCCGTATTCGTCAACTATCCTGTCCACATATTTAGATGTGAACCCACCCCAAGCATCGTCAGATGAAGTGAAGATTTGGAAGGCGCGTAGCTGATCACACTCTTCGGCAAATGGCCGGATATCCCTATCAAGCAGATCATGCTCCTTGTCAAGATCGTTGAAAAGATCATCGCCAAGGTTCCAGTCCTCAAAGGGCATAATTCTAGAGTTGAGTTCATAGTCGTTCAGTTGCACAATTGAGCGGGGATGGTAGAAGACTCTGTTATAATCAGACCAGAACCGAACAGTATCTGAGGAAAGTTGAGGTGGCGCGGTCCCTGCGTCGAGGCTCTTTTGATAGTCGCTCTGCGGAATTGGAGCTAGTTGTTGTAGAATTTCTTTACCATCCCTGAACGCAGATAAGAAAAAAGAATCGTATGCCTAGTATTGACATATGGGGGTAGAGTCAAGAGGGAAGCTTGAAGAATGTTGGGCAGGGACTCACCAGAGGCCTTGTCCAGGAGCCAGGTCCTCGTTTAACTCGTACAAGGCATTATTTTTACGAAGGGTGCCAAATGCGCCCTTCAGGTCATATATCAACGTCCGAGGTGTGTAGGTTTCACCTCCGTCGGCCCCAACGCCTGGTCGAAAGTGGACGTCATGGTCCACTGGAGACTCCTCTTGTCCATTGTATGTGAAATACGATTCCTGAGCACGACGCTTAGCTACATACTAGGTACACCAAAATCTCTACAAATTGGAACCATGTAGACTTACCTGAAGATTCCAGAAATGGGTCGCCAGATAGTTTGCCCTTTGTCCCAGTTGAAGCGTCAAGATCTCGTGCATGGTGAAAATCACACTATCTTTGAGCGCATTGATAGGTTGTTATCTGAGGACTTAGCAGGTGCCCATGGACCATTGCGACAAAAAGACCGGACATACATTTTGGTGCAATATCAAAAGATGAAACTAGGATCGACAACCAAGTAGAAACAAGAGTCGATCTGAGTGCTGGAAGATCCGCGATTGATAAGCACGGACCACGCCTGAACCCGTGACCCGACTCGATCGCAGCTTCCCTTTTGGGATTGCGGTACATGACTCTGCCAAGTCTTTCTTGTCGTCCAGGGCAACAATCACCTGACACGCCGATATTGACCAAATCAGCACTGTTGACAGGTGCCGCGGTCGTGTTGTGCTGCATCACCGCTCGAGAAACACCTCCCCACCCACACACCGTCGGCACTCTTCCCGCACATATGTTTCGGTGTTGATTCTCATTCTCAACATCGGCGTCATTCAAACACAATTTTCGCAGGTCGATTCAAGCCCATCCATACGGCTATGGATTCGCCGTCAAGTACCCGGTCCAGCCCATCAAAGGCGCTCAATCCCCTATCGCCAGACCGCATGAATCAGCAAGCGATGTCAAACTCGCCATCAGCTGTATCCGATGCTTTACGCCTCCAACGCAAGAGCCATAGGGGTCTCTCAGAGGTACAGGCCAAGGTCGCATTTTTGAACAATTTATCCCGCGCGGATAGCCCGGGAGCCGCAGCAGGATCGACATCGGCTGGAGGTGCTGCAGCTCTTCAGCGAGCCATCCTTGGACGTGAGGAAGCCGAATCAGCTCTAACCCGCGTCTCGTCTCAGCTTTCCGAAGCCCAGTCCCGGGAACGCCGGATCAGCGAAAGACTCGAGTCACTCCTAGAAGAATTACAAACCGCCAAAGAACGTCAGGCACATGAGAGAGTTGTTTTTGAGAAAGAAATACGCAAGGCTCGGAAAGAAGCTTTCCGTGCTGGCTCTGTACTTGTAAAAACACAGGAGGAACTAAAGCACGTGAGAGCGGAGGTGAAGGGTCTACACCAGGAAGTTCAGTCTGAGCAAGAAGCAAAGGACAAGGCAAAACAGGAAGCATTTGAGCGTGCTTATGCAATTGCAGGCCTGACCGAGGAACTTGAGGAACTCAAAGGACGACTACGGACCGCAGAATCACGCAACCATGCGGTTACGCTTCATCGCTCTCGAGCGAATGAGATCAAAAGGCAGGATGTCGGTAGAATGTCACTGGCAGAGGGTGATCTCGCCTTGATAATGACGCCCAGTCCTCGAAGACCTAAGCGACGTGCTGACGACACGAGTGATAGCGCCGCGCCGAAGACAACAGACCCTACCTCGCATCAGGCTACACCACCAAAGAAGCTGATAAAATTATCTGACCCTTTGCCTCAGCAGTACACCCAGCAATTTGAATGCGCACCCCCTCTTACAGTACATGAGCTTGTTGAGAGATTGCAAGATGACCTTAGATGGGAGCAAAAGCAAAGAGCTGATGCAGAAGATATGGTTGAGTTTATGCAGGTTCAGTGTATGTTCAAGGTGTGCGGCTGCCGCGAACTTGAAAGGCTAGAGGACGAGGCTCGCGCAAAGAAACAGGCTAGTGCAGCCCAGAAGCAAGAAACTCAAGCAACAATGGACGAGCAAGGGCGCGAAGCCGTTGAAGCCGAAGAGAGCAACCACTCGCAAACAAACGAGGAGGCGTTCAAAATAGAAGCTAAAGAGGAAGAGTACCAACAGGAAGATCTTCAGGAAGAAACCCAGGAAGAACCTCAAGAAGAGGAAATCCAGGAGGATGAAACCCACGAGGAAGTCGGAGAGCCACTCATCACATTCTCGCCCGTTACGGGGACTTTCCGCACAATCCCCTCACCCGTTCGATGGCCACCACAAAAACAGCCTCAAGATTCTCGTCCTCTTGCGTCGCAACCTTCACCCACCAGATCTCAAAGCAGGTTGGAAGCTCACTCAGCTTCTACCAGTTCTGTTCCGAAGTATGAATCCTATCCACATGAAGTACTGTCTGAATCAATTTCTCAAAGCGAAGCTTACTCCAGAGATTTGACTTCAGGTGCCCATCATTCTCCAATGACCGCTGAAGAACAGTGGCGGGCCAAATACAAAAAATTGAATGGTGCTGAGAATGTGAATGAAATTCACAACGTCAAAAGAATCCCTTTGCGAACCGAAGATGAGACATCGAATGACTTCGTTACTGCTCCAGGTACTCCCGTCAGCAGAGAACAGGCACTAGCCCAAATCAACGCTCGACGCGGGAGGACCAGCGCCATGAAGAGATCTGTTAGCGCCAACGACGCTGGCTTTCGCGCCGGGGGTTTGAACGTTACTCCAGCAAGAGTGGCTCGGAGAATCCCTAGTGTTCAGCATAGCGATCCACGGGGTGAGGGCGTCAAGAAGAGCCGCAGAGATATGAGTGCTCCAATGAGGATATTTCGCTGACGGCTATTTGCTTCAACACAGCAATTCAAATGAGTAAATAAACGGTTGTGCCTGGGATAGCAAGTCAATACCCGAGCTATTCTTATAAAAGCACTGTCTCTAGAATCTAGATACCCCAGCGTTCCAGCGACATGGCGTTTTACTGCTATATTCCACTCCTGCATACAAGGCATTTTGAGCGGTTTTTTGTTTTGTTTTTTTGTCCTCCCCTCCGGGTCCTTGTTGGCTATTTAGTTGATTGACTGCCTATATTTTTGTTTGAAGTCTTGTATATCATCCTCGTCCAGAACATACTATATGCATTGTTTGCCGGACTCTCGATCTTGCCTTAGACACGCGATGGCCTCGCAATTTTCCTTTGTTCTACATTCCAAAGTGTTTTCCTGTAATTATCTGGTTGGCCTTGGGGACAAATTATTCTTACCAATCTCATCCACATACTATCTTCATCAGTGTCGTTCTCTTAGAAATGCGGACTATACAGCAACGGCATGCTGCTAGAATTTGTCCTACTCAGTAAGTTTCACCCCCATAACTAACAAAGGTATCATCAATCTGTATTTTAAACAACAGCCCAGCTCAAGATAACAAGAACGTGGAATACAATAGCAATATGTAGTACGTACAAGCCCAATCAATGCATGTGCAGCGGGGATTATAAATTCAACCACTATCTGGAGAAAACGCAAGGGAGTAATGGTTCCATATCTTGCCTCAAATGACAGAAATCCCACAGCATCTGATCCTTGCACTATCAACATTGGCATTCCGACCCCACCATGTGTGCACGAGTTCTTCTACGAAGATCCGGTCCGCCGGGCTCCACGTGTCGAGGCCCATTTCGGCCATGTCCTCCGCGCTGATTATGACTGCATCTTTGTCAGCGGGTTGGGTCTCTGTGTGCGAGTGTTGGTTGTGGTCTAGGAGTGAGGTGGTGGATTCGTCTTCTCCGCTGGGGTCTCGTGTGTTGACTGCATCGGTAGCATTTTCGGTGCCGTCGACATCATCTTCATAAGTGGTAGAAAGGTCAATTCCTGGATCATTACCGTTCCGGCCGTCTTGTTGAGCAATTATATCGGAGATTGTGGCGAAAATCTGGGTGGTTAGTTGGCGGAAGTATGCGACAAGGGCGATTTCCGGCGGTTGCGTTGGCCCCTGTCCAAATTGCATGGTTCGTCGTCGGGTGGAGCCTGAAGGGGGGCTAGGGAGGCTGTCCACGCTCGCGAGAAGGCGTGCATCTTGCTCGATTTCGTGTCCTTCTTCTTCCTCCTCGGAGAATCCGTCGCGCTTCTCACCGGCTGATGCCCACCAGATGAAGGATGTGTAGGCTAGTCGGGTCCACGATAAGGGCTCAACGATAGGGCTGGAGGAGAAAGTTGATGCAGCGTCTGAGTTTCCATCGCCGCTGTTATCTTCAGACCGGGGCTCTTCATCCCTAAATACACGGCGTAAGCCCTTGCGGAGGGTTGTGTAGCGTCGTACATCGCGTTGGGTGGCTTTCAGTTCTGTTCGTTGCGGAGGTTTCTTGTCCACTGGGGGCGAGGTTACAGATACAGCTGGATAGGCCTTATCCGCGGCATTTTTTGAATGAGAGGGAGGCAGCGTGACGAGGACATCAAACAGTTCTGGCTTCATGCTCAGAACACTATCTGTGCTGCATGCAATCCAAGCACTATCATGCTCAGAATCCGCCGAAGCTCCTATTAAGGAGGAGAGATATGGGATATCATAAATGCCAACATTAAAAAGCGCGCGAGGACGTAGGGACGGTAACCTATCCGGAGGAAGTAATGGGAGGAGAGAGTTCGGTAATGAGGCCAACAAAGACAAATCGTACACTGCACTGTAATTAGTAAGGCTCCATCTAGAGTAGAGCAGGCTTCATACCATAGTTACATGGTATTTGCACTGGCGCTTCCGCCATGAAAAGCACCCGTTTGCGCAGTAATGCTACTCTATACAATGGAAATAAGAGGGGACCGAAAGAGTCGAGAAACGCAGGGAGCGAAGAGGCTGGATGGAAAGGTGTCAGAGCCGGCCTGGGCGTTTCCAGCACAATCGCATCACTGATAGCTCGGTTTCGTTGTGGAGGATTCGGTCTGTCACTGTGAGCTCCCAGTCGGAAACTCAGAGGTGACTCGAGCGGCGAATCGGGCGGGACTGCTGATGTATCGTTTGCGGATAGCTCGTATGTCTCCCAGTATTCCGATAATCGATCTGTGTCAGACAAATTGTCACGGTAGTTTCTATTAGAAACAGTACATAGGTTAGGTCTTGCTGCAAAGGTTACTCGGCCTGGTTACTACTCACTGAGCTAGCTCCTTCAATTTAGGCGCATGTCGCCAGCTTTTACCTAGCCTTCCAGAGCTAAGCGGCACTAGTACTCCGATTGAAAACATCTTTGCATTGCGCTCCGATTCGCCCGCGGGCTGATTAACGAATGCGCTGATGCCAGCATACCGTTCGTGAACGAAATACCTAGTCAAAGACCATGCGGTTAATAATGCGGGAAATAGCGTCTAGGATCTTTGTACAAACACTAAATCTTCCGATACATTGTGTAGGCCCGAGGGCAACGACTTGTACTCAACGGCCCCTTCAACCTCGACTATACCAATGCAATCAGTACCATGCAGATAGCATGACGTTTTGGCTGTCAACTCACCACCAGGGATAGTGCGTTTCCATGTCACCATGTACCTAGTAAAGCGCTTGGAGTTAGCCAGGTCTACACCGAGATACCGGCACAGGCGCGATCGAAACTCACCCAGCTTTAATATCGAAGCGGATCACAAACAGCGCCGCGATGCCAGGCGGCGATTCATTAGCTTGGGTGCGGGGCACATCGAGGCCCAAGGACTTCTTCCTCACTGAGTGACGGTCCATGGCGCTGTTACGCGTCAATTAAAGAGAATACAGGCCCCATGAGACGTCGCACGTAGGTGAGAATCACTGAAATGGCTGCATTGATGATGAGAGACGACTGACGACAACAGCAACAGGAATACGGGGCTGCGGAGATGGTTGGAGCTGTTGTTGCCTGAGGAATAAATGCTAACTATAAGTGGTTAGCTTAGATACCATCAACACCTTTCCCCTTTTGGGACTCAAGCTCTTGAGTGACGATTCACGCATATTATTATTGTTATTATTCACGATCCATTTCAGCCTTTCAGGAACTGCAACTCTCCGGGCTTTCTTCATTGCCCAAATCTCCGCTTGTAATTGCCTCTGCAAACTCCAGATACAGCAGCTCTTGAGGCACACAGACAACATGGACAGCCCTCGTTCTCATCCGTACTATCCCATTGACGCGCGAATTACCAACTACACGCCCAATGAAACGTCTGTGCTCGGCTTGTTATCTACTGCCAGCGTTGGTGCCACGGCTCTTCTAGGAGCAACATTGATGCTGAGTATCTGGGTGCGGCCTAATCTAAGAAAAGCCGACCGGATCGCCATTTTATGGTTTGTTCTCTGTACGAGCCCAACACCAATCCCCTGATACTTGATGAATTCCGTACTAAGAACCGTTGGACTCGCCTAGCGGGCACTCTGCATTGTTTCTTTGAAGGCTACTTCATGATCAACCATTATCGTATGGCGTCGGCACAAGATTTCTTCGGCCAACTGTGGAAGGAGTACGCGCTCTCTGATTCGCGGTACATGACTTCCAACACACTAGTCCTTTGCATGGAGACAATTACAGTTGTGAGTCAGGTCTATAAGATCCGGGCAATGTCCATTTTGCTAATGCGAGTGAAAAGCTTCTCTGGGGACCACTGTGCTTTGGAGTCGCCTATTCGATTCTTTCCAATCACTCTCTGCGTCATCCACTGCAGATTATTGTTTGCATAGCTCATCTTTACGGCGATGCCCTATACTATGCGACTAGTCTATTTGACGATTATGTTCATAGACGACCATATTGCCGACCTGAGCCTTTTTACTTTTGGGTCTATTATTTCCTGATGAATTTCATCTGGATTGTTGTTCCTTCCGGTAGGCTGGCGTCGACTCATTACTCCCAGATCAGTACTGATGTGCGTTCCAGTTTATCTTTATCAAAGCATGAAAACTATTTCCCATGCCATGAAAAAAGCTGATAGTGACTCTCTATTTCGGAAGTTTAAATGATCTAAACGCATTCCTTTTGTGCTGCTCGAATCATGCATTCAAGATATGACATCTCTGTCGATTTCGACTACCCCAGCAACGTACACGGCCCTCTCTAGGCTGTCCTGAAGCCAAAGCCCTGTCTCGCATGCCACAAAAGAAAGGTTAAATGCGAAGGCAACTTCCCTGCACAAACAGCTCCCGGTGGTCAATGTAGTATGACTTTCCGTCTCCAGTCCGCAGATGATGTCCCTGAGCCCGGATCAAACTAGGCGCACGCTCGCGTGGTGATTAGGCGCTTCACGATAAGGTCTAGATGTTCAAAGCGCGGGTTTCAAAGCTAATTAAACAGTCAATACTCAAGTTGACAGGATATGGTCGTTGGTCATCTAGTTCCTAGCCAGACTCTCTTTAATGCCTTTCCGACGTGTTCATGTTAGGGTTACCAGCTGAGTGGGGTATTTACAATATTTAGAAAGTAGACAAATGAATGGGTTGATAGTTTTGCAAATATTATTCTCTAGTATGCTCTTTTTGTGTTATCATATACACTATCTTGGTTAAGATGCGTGTCAATCATTTTTGTGGTGTTCTCTTACAGGTTACAGACCTACTTATATATTCTATGCAATATCCCGCCCAAACAGCCAGCGTCATGCGCCTCGTTACATCCCATCAAAACCAACCTAGAAACAATTGTTGGAAAATTGCTATTAAAATTTCAGAAGATGGATTCACTGGCGGTCTGGCGATATGGATTCATCTGCAGAAATGTGGGGTACATTTTCTGTGCTACATTACTGATTTCTAGACCGACGACTTGCTCCCAAGTCTGCTCTCTATTTAATTATAAGGTGGACTTAGTTCATTATTACGGTCAACGCGACCTCGCCGTGGTTGTTCAAGCGATCAACTTATTCAACTCAACTGGTCGGAAGAGGAGCTTGGAAAGGAGTTTCTGGCCGTTGCCTGCGAACTCTAGACGACAAATAATAGACAAATGGCGGTCGCAATCGAGAGGTGTTCGGTGACGTGTCGGACCCAGCGTCAGATAAAGATTGCACACGGGCGCCAGAACCTCAATAATGACGTCTGGACAGTGGAGGACCTCAGGGCACCTAGCTTAGAGTTTCTGCCCAAACCGGATCGGAAGACATAAAGCAAGACTGCACTCGAGCTCCAGTTCTGGTGATCCCGAAATAGAACCGATTTGATTCGGTGATCGATGATCAACGGGGTCGGTCGCCAGCCATCGAGAGGCAAGGTGAATGCCCTGTGTGCACGTTCAGCCAGCCGCATGGTCGCAAGCAATCATATTCTCTTCAAGAATCAGCTCCCCTAGCGCTGAGGCGTGAGACTATATAATTGATCGAAAATCCAAAGCTCGGCAGTCGAGATCCCGTTGGCTCCTTTGGCGCCTTAATCTGAGTTCTGGTGCTGGATTGGTGATCGCTGGTTTCCCCGGCAGCCCTCGCACTAACCGGGCTGGACTCGTACACAGCAGGATTGTATACCGCCAACGAGAGATCTTTCGATAATGCGATCGGAGGTTGCTTCTCCAGAGCTTGCAGCATCTATCATTCAATCAGTGTTTCTTTGTCCTGTGCTGGTTTGTCCTGGTGATTGCTCCAGCTGACAGTTGCTGGGCCTGTCACTCGACCCCCTAAACGAGAAGAGTCTCGCCCGCTCTGATCTCTGCCTGGTTCTTCAGCTCCCTGCATCTGAGCTGGTCCTTGTTGTCCCCCACCGATCGCATCTTGTTTTCAACCGAGATTCCCCGTCCTCTATCCTCGCAGAATCACCTTTTGCCTTGATTCCGGTTCTGGCAGGGTATGCCGTGAAGTAGTGAGTGTTTCCCCTCTAGTAAACAAACACGCCCCTAGAAATGACGTCGCCCGCCTTGCATCAATCTCCGTCAACAACAAGGGCAAACAGAAACAATTGGCAACTTGACATCCCAGCCTGGAGTTTCATGCTGTGTCTGGTGATTATTGCTGCAGAGTATGCTAACAACAGTCATTCCTCACAGTCCCAATGCCGCCGCCTGCCAATTCACAGCCCCCCGCCAACCGCGGGGGAAGCGCCAAACCTTCGCCGACAAAATCAAAACCGCTTGATATCGGAGTACCTTTGGGCCTCTATGATACGAATTCTGTGCGTGCAAAGGTTCGTAAATGGCAACAACAGGGTGGCGGGGTGATCACCGCCGAGGAGGTTATCTACTACGATGATGATGACGAGAATATTTCAACCACCGAGTCGAAGCCGAAGTCTGCAATCACTACATCTACATCGAGAAAGCGAAGCAAGAGTACCCCACGGAAAAGGCTGGTTAGTGATGAGCACTGGAAGCTGAATCGGGCGTCCGCGCAGGCGCCCAAAGTCGGAGCCAAACTACCAGCACCGAGACGCATCGCGGAGTACACCACAAACGAGCCAGTATGTACGAGCCGATCGGAGAAAGGCGATGGTAAGAAAGATGATAAACCACCGCCTCTACTGTCCCCGCGGAAGCGACGGGAAGACGACAAAGAAAGCGCAACCTCATCACTGCCACTGACGGAACGACGGAAATCCCATGCCTCCGGCGATATCGATTCGGTTATAGAGAAGATCGAAAAGGAGCATGCATCATATGATAGGTTACCGAAACCTTCCTCACGCCCTTCAACGGTAGACAAGAACCGACGCAGCACATTGTCAGAGCCCTCGGAAAGTCCGAAAAAGAAAGATACAACCCTAGACTACGACTCCGAATGGGCGGCTAGTGAGGCAGACTTTTCTGAATTATCGCGACGGCGTGCACGCGGCGCACCACATGCCTCAAAAGGCCGCACTCCAGCAGCAAAGCCTCCCAAGGGTGGCATCCTTGGGCAAATAGTGGACGAGTCGAGAAAAATGTTTAGTAAACCCGAGCAAAAGCCGGAGCCACCTAAGCAACCGGCTCCGAATCGAGGCTCAAAGATCGAAGCTTGGCTGTCCAATACCCCTGACCCGTTTTTGGATGATAAAGAATCGGATGTTGAAGTCCCTGCGCCGCTGAAGACTAGAAGGAATAGAAAGAAACACATCGAAATCGTGGACGACCCAAACGAAGCAAAATCTAGTCTACTCTCTAGTCCCACACCCTCCGTCGAGAGCGACATCTCCAGAAAAACGCCTAAGCGGCGAGTTAAGAGTGGCGAGACCACATCTAGTGGTGAACGGCCAAGATCGCGAGATAATAGATTTAATAGCAAGAAGTCGCAGCGAGACATTTCACCGTCCCCCCGGAGGAGACAATCTAGCCAGAAGAAACATGGCCGGTCATCGTCTGGTACTAGCAAGGAGGGTAGTTGCAAGCTCGATGAGAAAGAAGATGTTTCTGAAGCTGGCACTTACCCATTATCTGGGGAATCTGAAGTCTCCGGTAATAATGTGCCACTGGGCCGAAAACGACCTTTCCCCAGCACCGGTAACCGCCGCTTGTCAACGATCGCATCGGTTGAGTCGATGCAAACACGGGACAACGCACGATCAGAAATAACGGTATCCGAAGTGACTGAGAAGAAACGGGGTCCTTCTCAGACTACTCATGCGAGTGAGGAAAGAGACAAGGTGGACCCTAACGCACTATCTATCGTTTCATCCCAGATGAAGAAGCTCACTACACATGACGACTTGATATCCGTTCTTTCAACGTCAACCACGAGAACCAGGAGCCTTCGGTCTGCCAGGAGCCTTCGAAGCAGCAAGAATCGAAACCCCACGGTCTCCGATATCATTAAGGAGCTATCCCTGGACGAAGCGAAGTATATGCGCGAGCTGAGGACTCTTGTAGGGGGCGTGATTCCGGTACTTTTGACTTGTGTCCTTTCTCGGTCGGACTCAGCTATTGCTGCTGGTCTTTTCCGACCTTCAGCGGACCCCAAAGATGAGCTCACATTTACCAAGCCAATTGTGAACATGGGGGTTGCCATTGAGCGGCTGAAACTATTACACAAGCGGATTCCACTTGAAGCTGCAGATGGTCTACTTCAATGGGCACACGGAGCACAGAAGGTGTACCGCGAATATCTCAAATCTTGGAGATTAGGGTTCAAAGACGTGGTCGTTAACCTGGCCCCGCTGGAAGAGGGTGAGGAGACAAAGGATGCCGACACAAAGAGCCTTGATGATGGGATGTCTAGAGACGAGAATGGCGATATAGTGGACGGGGATGGGCAGAAGGTTGACGTTGCCTATCTGCTAAAGCGCCCTCTGGTACGCCTGAAATATCTCGCAAAGACTTTCAAAGGAATCAACATGCTTGAGCCGTCCCCCAAGGCAGAAGAGGTTGCCATGAATTACCAGAATCTTGTGACAGAGGCTCGTCGCCGTGCACGAGAGGAAAGGGCGAGGCTTGAGGATGAGTCGGCTGCCGCTATTGACCCAGGCCGAGCCCGCGATCCCCAAAGCTTAGGGGCTCTGACGGGTGTCACCGTCGATAAAACCCGCCGGGTCCGTGCTCGCGACTTCTTCAACCTGTCACTGTATCATTCAAGTGGCCAGGTCATCGACTGTCGTGTGGAATTTCTATTCCGAGACAATGCTGCCGAGCACGGGCCTGGGGGAGACTTGCTTATATGTGAGATTGACCATGCGGACCGTTGGTTGCTCTTCCCTCCCATTGATATTGGGTGCGTTTCTGCTCGCAATGGAGATAAGAAAGGGGAGATAGTGGTCATGATACGCAGCCCACCCGGTCGGGAAAGGCGCTTCCAAGAGCTCTTATCACTCCGGATCGACGAAGAAGATGTTGGAGTGGAGTGGATTCAAATGCTGGGTAGAACGCCTGTCCCTCCCACCATTTCTCGGTCTCAGAGCTTCATCGAGCGTGCAAAGCAACGGCAACGCGCACAAACGGTTTCCTCTCCAAATGATGTTTCGTTGGCTCAACGAACCCCACCTAGCCCAAGCAATATCGCCATTCCTATCGGAGAGAAGCCAACATCGTTCCGTGCATCGCGACGCTCCTGGGCCGCGAAGGAGCCGGGCTCGGATCCCAGCGCCATTGAATCGTTTGCAGCTACCGAATCGCAGATATCTTCACAGACCGATATTACCCCCGAATTGGATTATGATGTTACAGAGACGGAAGTATTCTCCAAGCCTTCCTCGCAGACTCAGTCAATACTTCATTCTAGAGACCCGCGAAAGCTCGTTATCGGTGATGACAAGTCACCTCAGGGCCTTAAACGTTCAGGCGCAAAGAGGATATCTAAATATGGGGAGCTCGCCTCCCAAAGCCCTCTTTCGCCGACGGGGCCCGCTCCAAACACAGCTGATGCAACCCCTTCGACACCTTCCGGGGATCGTGATGAAAACCAACGCTCCAAACAAACCACAACCTCCTACCATTCAGATAAGGCTACTCCAAAGACTCCCACTAGGGGTGAGCCGGAGGAGAGCCCGCGGGTGTCCTCCGTGCCTTCCGCGATTCTGCCTTCCATTCCGAAGCTCCGCCAAGGTAGTAGTACTTCATATATACCAGACCCTGAACCGGAAGAAGAATATGATATAGACTACAGCGTTCTCCCAGAAACCCCGACAAAGAAGAAATCACATCCTCGCTCTGGTTCCGAATCTGACACGTCAAATGGGGATGAACCTCCACCGCCTCCTCCCCATTCGCGCTCGCCCAGTTCCACCAGCTCTAGCACCCCTATTCTGAGCCCAACTGCTGGACGACTGAGGCGGCGGGGCTCTTCACCCTTGAAACACGAATATGAGCCTTCGACTGCGTCAGATTCCTACTCCGACTCGGACACCTCTACCGTTCGCCGTTATGATATGTATTCTGATTCGGATACCATCACGGATAGTTCAGACGAAGACTCCGAGGATGAAATCCCTTCGAGAGTACGATCAAGGGCCATTCGCGGAGCTCACAAGCTTGAAGAACGGGAGTCAGACCTCTCGACTGTTACTAGTACCCTGTCATTGTCGAACTCAACAAATCAAACCGGTTATCGATCCGTTCCCCCCCAGCCAAGCAAGTCGTCCTCTGCAATTGCCACGGTCTTTGCTTGGTCGGATAAGGGTTCCTGGGAAAACATATTCCCAGATGAATGCAGGATTATCATTAGCCCGGGACTTGTTGAAGCATATGAAGTGAAAGATGATCCACTCGCAAACGGCGAGGACGCACCTTCTAGGCATGTCCGTCCGATCATTGCCCTCGAATTAACACCGTTGGTCCCTATCCGCCGTGGGACAGCTATCGACATTAGCATTCGCTCTCCTCCCACCTCACGATCGAAAGTCACCTGGAGCAACAACATCATGTTCCGCTCTCGCAACGCAGACGAATGCGAAGCCCTATACGGCCTGATCAACCAAGCCCGCACCAACAACCCGACATACATCGCACTTCAGAATGCCCGAGGACCCCTAGACAATCTCCCCGCGCCACTCGAACACTCAACCAAGAGCTCCGGCTTATTCGGTTGGCCCCGCCGTAGGAAGAGCTACCGCGCCTCCAGCTCCCCACGCTCCCTAGCAGACAACTCCGAAAGCAGCGTTGGCACAATGAGCAGCGCCTTCTCGGCCCTCAAACGCTTCGGCGCAGGAAGCAAAATGTTCAGCATCTCCCGGTCCTCCGTCACATCGCGCAGCCGCCAAAAGGACGGAGAAGGAGGCAGCCTGTTTTCCAGCTCGGCTGCCTCCGGCGCTGGATCCAACAGCGGCGGCATCGGTAGAATTGTAGCTGCCATCAAGGGCGTCGACGGAATTGGTCTTTCAAACGCCAAGATCCGCCTCTACGCTCGCGAAAGTCAGTCCAAGTGGCGCGATATGGGTGCCGCTCGGCTAACAATCATGCCCGTGCCCTCACCATCCCCTGAGCCTCGCCAGCCAGACACAGCAACCGCACCTCCCGATGGAAGCCCCGAAGACACCAGCCCGCCCTCCTCCGGCGCCGCCTCGCCACAACGAGTCATGGAGCACCGAAACGAGAAACGTATCATCATCCGCGGCAAAACACGCGGCGAGATCCTCCTTGATGTCTGTCTAGATGAAAGCTGCTTCGAGCGCGTTGCAAGAACAGGTATTGCTGTTTCCGTGCGTGAGGAGAATGAAGACGGGCCCGCCGTGGCTACTAAGGGTGGTGTCACGAGTGGAAGTTCCCGCGTTTACATGATTCAGATGAAGGGGGAGGCAGAGGCGGCCTATACGTTTGGGCTTGTTGGGAAGTTGAAGTATTAGATGGGATTCACCTTATTTTCCACAGTTTCCCCTTCTTGGTGATTGATGAAGTTGTGAAAGCGCTGTACGAGTTTCTCTCTCTCTCTTTTTTTTTCTTCCTTTCTTTTTTTGATTTGATTACATATCGGTTTGTGTTGTATTTGAGCATTTGCATTGCATCTTGGCGGTTATTTTATCTTGATTTTTCTTTGGTCTTCATTCCCCTCAGATTTTTTTTTTTCACATATGCAGACGCATAAATACCCTCGCACTAGCTCTTACTCACGTTTACGTTTATATGTGATATTGATTCCGCGCCGTTCCCACGACTCTCCCGACAGATATAACCTAGTTTAGAGATACCTCAGCTTAAATGTACACGACCTATCTTTCGAATATCGAGTGCTACGTAGGAAAGAGTGAGAATGAGAATGCAAATTAAGTATAATTTCTATATAAACAGGTGAGAAAATAGAGGTGTATCTACTATCCGTAGGCAGCCTAGTGAGTCTAATCTAGTCTAGTCCAGCTTTTAATCAGACAAATCAACCGGCGAGTCCACCGTGCCAGCAGCTCCTATGCCATTTTCAACGGCGGCGCCATTCCTAGACTTAGTAGTAGTGCTAGTCCGAGCGTCGGCTTTGGGAATAGGAAGGAGATCTTTCACCTCAGGCTTGGCGGACTTCTGAAATATAAAGTTGATTCGATTCTCCTCATCTTTCAGTATAGAACGCAGTATTTCGTCGTCGATGACTTGGTCGAGTCCCTTGGCTTGTTCTGTCTCTGGCACGGTCTCTATCTCTGTCGCTGGAGTTTCTGACGGGAGGAAAAGTGACGGGTCGATATGGGTGTAGTGAGAGAGACTTTCTTGGATTTTCTGTTTGCTGGTGCTGGTGCGAGAACCCCCGTTTTTGGTTTTATTTGTGTCCATGAACTTGGATGTGCGTGATCGTTTGGGTTTCGCTTCGAGAAGACGTTCTTGCTCTTCCATGTCTACCTCGGAGGCTTTTAGTAGGGTTGGGAGGTCAGGGAGGGATATATCTGATTCGTCATCATCATCGTCGTCGTCGCCACCGTCGTCTTTCTCTTCGCTGAGGTCTTCTGAGTTTTCTTCTTGAGGCGTATCGTCACTACCTGGAGTAGTAGTGGTGGTGGTAGTGGTATATCCCCTCCCACCACAGTCACAGGCTAAAAGATCATGCGTCTGGCATTTACTTTCCACATCCAGTCTGAAAAGGTCTTTAAGTTCGTGTCGCGAGAACTGCGCGACGCTGCTCTTCTGTTCCATCACGCTATCTGCAAGTCCAATCTTCGTGACTTGGCGTTGCCAGATCTTCTCTTCTAGACTGCCCTTTAGCAGGATGCGGTAAATATGGCAGTGGTGCTTCTGGCCATCGCGGTGGATGCGGGCCATGGCTTGGATATCCGTCGCCGGGTTCCAGTCTACGTCGAAGAGGACGAGACGGCTGGCGCCAATCAGATTCAGGCCGGTTCCTCCTGCTTTTGCGGAGAGGAGGAAGGCAAAGCAGAGGTCTGCAGGGAGGCGGTTGAAGTCTTCGACTAGGCCCTGGCGCTTCTGCGTGGGAGTAGCTCCGTCGAGGCGGAGGAATGGGAGGGAGAGGGAAGTTAGAAGGTTGGCGAGGAGTGTTAGGGTTGAGGTGTAGTTTGAGACGAGGACGATCTTCTCGGATGTTGACGTGCGGAGGTGGTGTAGTAGCTGGTCTAGGACGCGAATTTTGGCACTGCAGGATGGGGAGAAGTGGCGGACGAGGTTTGGTGGTAGCGATGACAGGAGGGCGGTGATTGTTTCGCTCGGCGTCTCATTCACGTTCCTTGATGATAGCAAAGACGGGCTGTTGCACAGTTTTTTGAGGATGGTAATGAGTTGCAAAGCACTCTCCGAGTTGCCAATGGCGCACTGGAAGACTGGCGAAGCAAGCACATTCTGGTATATCTTCGCTTGTGTAGTGGTGGGTTTGCAGAACAGCACGTACTCTGTCTTCGGGGGCAGATACTTGGCGAGGATATCGGCCGTTCTTCGCAGCATAAACTTTGATGTCAGCTCTCGGAGCTCTTCGTTTCTAGTTTCCCCTTTTTCAATATCCTTCTCCGTGGCTTCAGGCTGTCTACTCTTCACGATAGGGCCCTCAAACTCCTTGATAAAGGACTTGAACGACCCGAGAATACCCGGGTTGACAAGATCCACGGCAGCAAAGAATTCCTTCAAGTCGTTCTGTATAGGGGTTCCGGAAAGAATAACCCTCTTTGTAGCGTTAAGTGACTGGATAGCTTGCCCACTTTTGTTCTGAAGCGTCTTCAATCGATGTCCTTCATCCGCGATGACAATGTCAACCCCGCTACCCCGTGCCAACCCCTCTTGAACGGTCCTCAGTTTCTCATAACCGACAATCATGATGCTGTAGGCCTTGCCCATAGTAAAATCAGTCAATCGTTTCCTCTTATCATCGAAGACGAAGACGCCAATTCGTTCGTTTCCGAGCCATTTCCGAAACTCTCTCCTCCAGTTACTTATCAACGTGACAGGACACACAATCAAAGCCTTCTTAATGACTGGAGCGCTCTCATAGACCGGGTTCTGTTTCAATAGCGTCCATAAAAGGGTTATGGTTTGTAGGGTTTTTCCTAGACCCATATCGTCGGCTAAAATCGCGCCTTCGCCGTTGAATGATCGCATCCCCATAACGCACTCATACAGAAACTTCACACCCTCACGTTGATGCGGCCGTAGATGCTTGCTCAGAATAGGATCGACGACGACGTCAACAATCCGTTTTCCCTTGGGCACCGGGCTCGGCCGCCTCATTATCAACGCCCCAGGCTGACTCGGATCATGGCGTGGGGTCGGTTGTTCTGACGGAGTATCAGGCATAACCGTGCTCTCAAGTAACGGCCTCTTATACGCACCCGAGATCGATCCTCGACTCACTAAGCTTGGAGCCCGACTCTCTTTGACGAGTTGAGACTTGCCAGATACCGACAGTAGCGAGGTATTACTGTCTCGGCTACTCTGTACGGGAACAGACGCTTTCTTTGACGGCACTTGCGGTTTTGCAGGCGTCGACGGCCGTGTCTCAGAAGATTTCGTCGTCTCCAAAAACCGTCTCCCGGAAATATACTCCTTCTTCGACATTTCCGAATCAACCTCAACTTCCTTCCCTCCAATCGAGAGAATAACACTCGGCTTCAGGACGGATCCATACATCGCCCGACCCATCTCTCTTCCCGAGACATCCTGCAGATAAACGTATCCATCGCGCGTTGAAACAATCCCATCCCCATCCCAAGTCTTGTTCTTTTTCATAGTATGTTTGCGCCTAGAAACAATCGCCCGTTAGATCCACCCGTCCTCTTAAAATATGGACTAAACTGTAGACATAATATTGGGTATACCATACCATAACACATTGAAATATTTCACCCCGGATGAATCCGCACCATCAACGTCGTCACCGTCATCGGTGGCACTGACGGCCGATGCATCCCCGATATTCTTCACCTGGAGTAAAGGTTTCCGGTGGCTCGTTATCGTCGGCCGCGCGTTGCCATTGCCGTTCGTCTCTTGGTATAACAGTCGTGGCCGCTTTGTTGGAGGTGGGCCATTGTCGGTTCCGGGAGGGGTTGTGGAGGGTGCAGGGTTTGGAACAGCGGCTTGGGGCGGTTTCCTTATTAAAGGAGGTTTGAACGGCTTAAAGACCATAGCGGGGGATGGCCTTCAATTTCGTTCTTGGGGCATCGTTGTTGAGGTTGAGCAGGAGGAAGAATAATCTCGTGTCGCGCGCGGGAGCGCGCGTTCACGTGATCGCTATAAGTTATACTTCGGCTGACTTCTGATTTCTTTGACATAAGACTGGAATATTATTAGTCTTTGGAGAATATATATTTAGAATTGAATATAGTATAAATTGCATCGTGCATGCATAGCATATATATACAAAGTGAGTCGTAACGATCGACGCGAAGATATCTTTTGAGGACCGCTAATATCCTAAAACCTCCAATCTAAAGCGCTATATGGTTACAGTTTAATTATTATTTATTAATACCCCTGTCATCCTCCGTAGAGAAAACCGTCTATTTCGCATCATCCAGGAGAGCCCTGTCCGTCAATGGAACAAACTTAGGGCCCTCGTATGAACCCATTCTGAAGAACCAGTTGATGGTGATGAAGATCGTCAAACCACCGGTCATCAAACTCGCGTAGTTCATCGAGGCAGCATTCGTGGGTAGAGAGAAGGGGAAGCAAAAGATGACGACGAACGCGAGGATGTAGATGGAACTTAGGATATTGATAACAAAACCGAGATTTCCCATCCAGAAGTATCCGCGAACGAAGGATGAGCGACGGGTGAGAATGTGAGGGAAGATAGCGGCGAAGTATGAAAGAGAGGACAGCTGGGCGAAACAGCCCACGAAGGCGTTGAAAGCGGTGGTGGAACCGACGTAGATACAGGCGAGGATTGTAATGACTGCGCCGCAGATGATGGTCGCATTGAAAGGGTTGTGCATCCGGGTGTTGATGTGTCCTACCCAGTTGGGGAAAGGAGTGGCTCCGTCGCGAGCAAGAGTCCAGAGGGTACGGCCAGCAGTGATATAACAACCAGCACAGTTGATGACTGTGGGTAGGAATGTCACAATCAATAGACCAAGGCCACCGCCCCTTGATCCACTCGCCTGGCGATAGATCTCAGCAAGAGGGAAAGAGCTCCCTAAAACAGCCTCTAGGTCGTTGACAGCATAGAAGAGCGCAATCATATAACACAAGCCGGTGATGAAACCGACGCTCATCTGAGCAAAGACGGCTTTGGGGATGTTCTTGCTAGGCTTTGGGATCTCCTCGGCAAGATGGGTCGAGCAGTCGGGGGTACCAACAGCGTAGGCACCATTGAGCATACCGGCAACGAACACGAAACCATTGCTGGAGTACCCGGTTGAGTTAGTCCAGGTCCGCCAAACCTCGTCGTCCGTGGCATACGGAATGTTGTGGACGTGGGGCATGCAGGCGCAGACGATAATGGTGATGAGCACACCGGCCAAGATGAAGAAGCCTCCGAGGTTGTTCAGCTGGGGGAGGAAGCGGTTCAAGAACAGGACAATGGAGCAGCATAGCCAGGTGCAGATGATGAAGCTGATGAAAACATGCCATGCCTTCATCTCAAATCCTGGGTGCATAAGCGCATACATGGAAACAGTCTGCTGCCCCAGAATGGCAGACACCGAAGCGCCACCCAGGACCCAGGCCAAACAGTTCCACCATCCCGCGAAGAAGCCGCAGATACGACCATATCTCCCAGCAGTGACAGAAGCCCAATGGTAGACTGGAGATTGAACGTTAGCGAAAGAAAGACAGCGCAACCAGGGCAAGGCAATATCATACCACCACCAGCAGACGGCATAGCCGAGGCCAATTCAGCAACGGAGGCAGCTACCATCCAGTAGCAGACCGAAACGGCGATGAATTCATAGATCACACCAGACGGTCCTCCATTGTAAAGGGCAGTCGCCACACTTCCTCCTTGAGCAATCCATGTGTTTCCCGTAGTGATGGCGAGGGCACAGATACTCAGCAGGCTGTAGTTGCGCTCGAGTTCCTGACGGTGACCAGAAGCATTGACCAATTCCTTTGAGGGTTGTTCCTCGGCGGATGAATCAACCACAACCGTCTTCTCCAACCGGTCGGCAGCCATTTGGCGGATGTGAAAACGAAGTTTAATGAACAAAGGGTGGGGTGAGATTAATTTAAGTTCGTGTTCAAGACTCGGGATTGCGGTTCGGCAGCTGATAAGAAATTTGTTGCTGGTGGTGCAAGTCACAGAACTCCAGGAGAGGAGGCGGAACTGGAAGAGAACAAGTGTCTCCCGACTTTCTGGAGAAAGCAGGGCGATAGGACGAAGAAAAAAAGCCCAACACCAGTCCGAAAAAGGAGGACGGGGCAAGGCGAGAGTTGAGAGTTTATACTATGCGCAGTGAGGTGAACAGCTCCGTTTCACGTTGCACTTTAGTGACTTTCGTGCAGCTGGGGCCGTGAAACGTGGGCCGATGCTGGCATGCGCTCCGAGTACCATCCTTGTCCAATCATCTGGGCCGAGTACCCTGTGCGTTCTGGAAAGCGGGACAGAAACTGGCGATCAGAAGCATTTTATGGAGTCGCCAGTATCATGGAAGCCCACGTTGACCCGCCCACAGTCAAACAATTGGCCGGCGTACCGTGTGGGATCTAGCCTTGGGACTATCGTTCTTAGGCCCATTGACGAAGAAAGCGAGCATTCCATGATGGAGTTTTTGAGATAATTGTTAATTGATTCCTGGAGGCACTCAGCGTCATAGCGACTGCAAGGATTTAAGGTGCCAGGTGGTAGTATTATTTGGTGGCACTAGTCGGATATTGAGTTTTTCATTAAACTCAGGCTAATCTAGCTCAAGTTATGGAAGAGATGGAAGAGATGGAAGAGATGGAAGAGATGGAAGAGATGGAAGAGATGGAAGAGATGGAAGAGATGGAAGAGATGGAAGAGATGGAAGAGATGGAAGGCGCGGCCGTACGTGCCGAATGGGGTAATAGCAGCATACAATGGGAGCCTAGAGGTTCATTTCAATTGCTGCTGTGGACCGCCGGCTTGCACCCTTTTGGACATCTCCTCGAGGATACAACCTGCCAAGTTCCAACTTGCCATCCATCATTCCATCATGGGGATGCCTGTGGACTGTGGCTCTGCCGAATTACATCCATTCAGAATGCTTCAATGGATCGGTTCCTGCGATGCGCCCCTGCCTTTCGCCATGGAACACCTTGCTGCGCGTTCTTTGCGTTTTCTTTTTTTGTTTCTCCCCGGCTAATTCTCTGTTAGTGCTGTCACTGTGCATACTATTTCGCCTTTGCTGACCTCTAGCGATCATCCTTGCAAGCCCTCGCAGCAACCAAGGTCCTGGGCGATCCTTCGAGGGCTTTCCAACCTCTGACCTCTGCCCACATGGGTTGACTGCGCCTAATCCTTATTGCCTACCATGTACGTGCCAGCCACGCTAAGTGATCCGATCCTTGTGTCTATATAGCCTTTAGGCCCCTGCCTCTGTCATACCTTGCTTCTTCCGTGAAATTGTTGTTCCAGTGACCAACTGATTCGTCCTCCTGGCGTTTGCAGGCTATACCAAGACAGAATGTCGAGCTTAGGTGCCGACTACGGCCGGAGCTTTGCTCGAGAAACATGGACTCTCTACGCTGTCGGGATGCTCGGTGTTGTGCTGCGGTTGTAAGTGCTGCCAAGATCACTCTACCCTTGATATGATACTAATACGCTTTGCAGCGTAGCACGTATACGTCGACTCGGCATCCGGAACCTGCAATCGGATGACTACGTTATGCTGTTTGCCGTCGTCTGGTACACCATCCTTTGTGTCGCTCTCAATTCAGTTGCTTCAGGAGGAGGATCAAATCTGATGACACAGGAGGACATTGATAACCTGATGCCTGACATCTACAACGAAAGGGTCAAGGGAAGTAAATGGGTCTTCGTCTCGGAACACGCCTTTGTCCTTGCTATATGGTCAATGAAGACTTGCATGTTGATTATCTATGCTCGTATCACGTATGAATCCCCTCTCCGACCGATTCTTGACTCAAAGCTTCTAACTCTGAATCTTGAATAGAGACGGATTACCCCAAAGGAAATGGGTCAACTATCTCGCCGTATACATAGCTTTTGGATTTGTCGCGGTCGAGCTGGCTCTGTTCCTTATCTGCCGGCCTCTATCCAACTACTGGGCAGTGCCGACGCCCAACGGTCAGTTGCCCCCCTGCTGCTGCCTTCGTCCACGTAAATGACCATATCGCAGCCCAATGCTCAACCTTTCAATATTACGAAATCATCCAGGGATGCGTAGCGATTACGGGTGATATTGCCATGCTTGCGATCGGATTTCCGCTCCTGATGCAAGTCCGCATCCCTCTGAAGCAGAAACTGGTCCTTTTGGTCATTTTCGGAATGGGAATCTTCGTCATCGTTGCCGCTATCCTCACCAAGGTCTACTGTCTGGTTCCGTCTCTGATCTCATACGTCTACATGAACTGGTACTTCCGAGAAACAACCGTGGCCATCCTTGTTACCAACTTACCCCTCATCTGGTCGCTCCTCCGCGATGTTTTCCCCATATTCAAGAGTTGGACTGGGGATTCGAAACGAGGCACCAACCGATACAGATCCGGCGCTTGCAACGGCAACTCGACTGGCTATAAGAACTACGGGACCCCTAGTCACCTTCGATCTGGAGACGAATTCTCAGTGCCTAACTACGATCGCAGCGTCGTCATCACACCCCAGAAACATTTGTCCAACATCAGCTCGCACCAGACCGACACTCATGACCCCAGTGATGATGGCTCTGAACGAGCCCTACAGATTCGACAAGATGTGACCATCGAGATCAAGCGGGAGACACGACCGCCGGACTACAACTATCAGCCACAGACTTAGGCGAGGCTTCAAAATAAAAGCTTTCTCTTCGTTTATGTACATAATTATGCCTTTCGACCCTGTGCCCTTTGCCCTTTTTCCCCTCATGTGTTAATAACTAGACTTGATTGATGATTGGATAGACTCTTGTATCAGAGTTGGGGACTTGGATAACACATCCCCCCGCTAGGTAATAATAGTATAATGCTCCGAATGATTTCCGAATCCACTGAACAAACAAAATGCCTCACGAGTCACCGATGATCGGCTTCTCCATTTTTCCCTTGAACCATGGAAACTATGATCACCTCTCTAATTGCTGGATCGGGAACTCTGCACTTGACGCAGATCTCCCGGTCCAATTCCAGCATGTGGGAGCCACCTCAGCTATCCATTTTGTTCTTCTCTGTCGAACATCCTCGTGTCCGTCAACACAACAGCCAATACATTCAGGCATGGCTATCAATCTCAAGAGGTGAGCACACGCTTCTCCAAACTTCAAGCCACAGAACCCGTCCAAAACCATAACCGTGACACTAATGTACCAGTACCTCACTCAGCAAAGGTGTTAAGTGAGTGTGTACGTACTACGCAGGCAAGAATTTCGATCCACGCTGAGATCCAAGCGCAAAACTATTACCCCTTGGCAAATTCTAATCCCAACATTCCCATGCCAAAACCATGGTAAACCCAACCACGTTTCCCTCCCCGGCCCAGATCCTGAACCGGACCGTATCCGGGATTCCGATTCGGGATGGGGAAGTCCCCATCGCCTTGTGTGTCCTGTCGTCAGGGCCTGTGTTCACTTCTTTCACTACTGCTTTGTGGAACACCGTCACCTGGGTCCATGGGTGGAATTGGGAAAGATTCATGGAGACTTAAGTACAACCGTTATACGAAGTCTACGTCAGCATCAGCGTCAGCGTCAGCGTCAACGTCAACGTCAACCTATGTCCACTAGCGAATGGCATACCATGGGTCATGGTCAAAATTAATTGGTACACTTACTTGAGTTGGGTACCTATGATCTTTAAGTTTGTTCAGTCTTCCAACCCATCAGTACTTCTTGGGACTTCAAAAGTAAAGTTGAGAACTTTCTCTGGATATCTAGTGGCTCAAAATATCCGAGTCCATAGAAAAGCCCAATGAAAGAGGATGAGATAAAGCCGGTGGAGCATCCCAAGCAGAGTCACGACACAATGTCGACTACCTCTTACGGGCGCCATATGTGATAAAAGGGCAGGTTTTAGGCGCACTGGCTGTTCCCCTCTTGGGTGTAACGCCGGTTCAAATATCCATATTCCATCGGGATCAACGCTATCAAATATTACTGGCTTACGCTCAGGATAGTATTATTTTATCAATTGCCAGGGGTTATTTAGGCAGGCCTAAAGATAAAATACATTGCAAACATCATTCTTCACCAACTGCATTTGCTTTTATTTACCTCTTGCCATAGTAAATAGGTAAAAGATCTAATTTACATGTACTACAAACATACGTGTATAATCACGTTCCATCCTAAAGGAAACTTAATAGAGGGCCTCAGCTAAGTGCTGGTGGCTCAATAAGGTACTCGCGCTAAGGTCTTGGTAGTAGGGCAGAAAAAGAATGATCATATACCTATTTGTTGGTGAAGCCGATTTCGAGAATGGCTGTAGGTATATTAACTAAGTACTGTAGTTTTATGAACTGACCAACTCCTGCAAAATTGTAGGTAGACTGGATTTTTGTACATGACCTGATGAACAACAGTATGAACACAACTGTTTAGACATATTTCCATGGTGTAGAAGAAAAGAAACTCCAGGCTAAAATGTATTGAAAAGAGCGCAATACACCAAGAATGCCTCCCAAGAAAATGTAGCCGGAAAATGAGAGGATAGATGCTCAAGGAATGAAAGCTTCGTCATAAATCGTGATGTCGCGTAACTCTTTCCCCCCCCCCTTACTCGTACAAGTCCATGTCACCGCCGCTTTCTTCTACTTCGGCCATTGCATCGAAGTCATCCTCGTCGGTCATCTCCTCGTCTTCATCCGGTGTGTTTAGATGGTTGGGAATGATCTCAATCCGGCCGTTGCGCATAACCACGCGAGCGTCTTCACCGTCTTGGATGTTTTTGCGTAGGATGAGAAGCGCAAGGCGGTTGAGGACTTCGCGCTCAATGATGCGTCCTAGCGGACGAGCACCGTACGCGGGCGAGTAGCCTGCTTCGGCGAGGTAGGATTTGACCTCGTCGGTACATTTGATGTTGACGTTGTGGTTGGCGTTCTTGAGACGGTGCTGGACCTCGGAGAGGCGGATGTCGACGACCTTGCGGATTTCTTTCCTGGAGAGGCGGTTGAAGACGACGGTGCTGGAGATGCGGTTGAGGAATTCGGGGAGGAAGTAGGCGCGGAGGGCGTCCATGACTAGCTCACGAGTTTGAGGGTCGATTTTGCCGTCCTTTGTGGTTGGGCGGGCGAGGTATTCGGCTCCAAGGTTGGAGGTCATGACAACGATGCAGTTGCGGGCGTCAACGACTCTACCCTGGCCGTCGGTGATGCGGCCATCGTCCATGAGCTGGAGGAGGACGGTGAGCACGTCCTTCTCTGCCTTTTCGACTTCGTCGAACAGGAGGATGGAGAATGGTCGGCGGCGAAGAGCCTCGGTCAACTGGCCACCTGCATCGTACCCAACGTAGCCCGGGGGTGAACCAATCATACGGCTGAGTGAGTGTTTCTCCTGGTACTCGGACATGTCGAGTCGGATCATGGCCTTGGGATCATCGAAGAGGAACTCCGCCAGGGCTTTGGTGAGCAGCGTCTTACCCGTACCGGATGGACCACAGAACAAGAAGCTTGGAGGTGAGTTCGGGTTACCGAGGCCAGACCGTTGGAGTCGGATGGCGTCTGAGACAGACTTCACAGCCTCCTGTTGGCCGACGACAGTCTTGCTGAGCTGTTTTTCCATGTGCAACAGTTTGTCCTTCTCGCTTGCCTTGAGTCTTGTCACGGGTATTCCCGTCCATTTGGCAATGATATCGTTTATCTGGTCAGGACCAACTTCGTCGGCCAGCAGAGGCTCTCCAGCCTCGCCGTGGAGATTGCGTCGCTCCTCATCAGCCTTAGCCCGTTGCTTTTCCAGCAACTCAATGTGTTGCTGGGTCTCAGGAATAGCATAATACTTCAAGTCTGCGGCGGTTTCGGTGTCTCCAGACCGTTCAGCTTCCTCTTGCTTGTTCTTGAGGTTGTCCAGTTTAGTCTTAGCATCCTGGATGGACTTGTTGCGCAGTTTCTCGCTTTCGTACTTCTGGCGCATAGGCCGCAGCTCCTCCATAACATTAGCTGCCTCCTGCTCCGCAGCCTTGAGACGAGCCTTGGAAGCATCGTCTTTCTCACGCTTGAGAGCATGAATTTCGATCTCGAGCTGTCGGTGCTTGCGTACAAGGGTATCAAGAGCCTCCGGTTCGGATTCACGAGCGACCCTGACGCCAGCAGCGGCTTCATCAATGAGATCTAAAGCTGAGTCAGGAAGTCGGCGAGACGCAAGATATCGTGCAGCAAGAGTAGCCGCGGCGACAATCGCGGCATCAAGAATCCGAACACCACCGTGATGTACTTCGTATTTTTCCTTCACACCACGGAGAATGGAGATTGTTTCTGATACAGAAGGCTCCTTGACAAATACTTGCTGGAATCGTCGTTCAAATGCGGCGTCCTTCTCGATGTACTTGCGGTATTCACCAAGAGTCGTGGCACCGATACAGTGGAGCTGCCCACGAGCAAGCATCGGCTTCAGCATGTTGGCGGCATCCATTCCGCCTTCGCCGTTACCACCTGCGCCCATGAGAACATGCATTTCATCCACGAACAAAACAATTGTTTCTTTGGAGTCTGCGATCTCTTTCAGGATGCCCTTCATTCTTTCTTCAAAGTCACCGCGGTACTTACTTCCGGCGAGCAGTGAGCCGACATCTAATGAAAGGAGCTTGCATTGGGATAGACTGGCTGGGACATCGGAATTGACGATTCGACGAGCTAGTCCCTCAGCAATGGTAGTTTTACCAACACCAGGTTCACCAATGAGCACAGGGTTGTTCTTTGTTCGTCGACTGAGAATACGGATCACACGGCGGATTTCCTCTTCTCGGCCGATGACCGGATCGATCTTACCCTCTCGCGCTAGTGCCGTCATATCAACCGTGAATTTTTTGAGGTTTTCATTTTCGCTTGCCGCATCTGCCGTCTTCGAGTCGACCCGCTTTGTTCCTCTGATCTGCTGAACAGAGCCATCGATCAACTTGGGGTTCGGAATGTTGGCGTCTTTCAGAGCGGCTTGAACTTGTGAGTCCTGGCAAACAGCCTGGATCAGATGGTCCACAGCAACATAACTGTCCTTCTGTGTCTTGGACAAATCAGTGGCGGCGGTAAGAACCTTTCGGAACGGTGCAGAAATGCTGCGAGTCTCTGGAGGCGGGTCCTGGCTCGGGAGTTTCACAAGCCGTTTCATGAGCCCACGGTGAAAGAGCTGGATATCGCCGTGCGCGCGTTCGACGACTTGACGGAAGAGCGAGGGGTTGGAGTCTCCGTGGGAGGGATCGAGTGATATCCCTTCTTCATCATCTTCTGAGGGGTCAAGAAGGGCCACTGCGAGGTGAAGTGGATAAACTTCGGCATTGGAGTGTTCAATGGTAAGTTCTAGGGCATCTTCTAAGGCCTTGTTGGCCTTGTCTGTGTACTTGTCGGTATTCATAATGTAAGGTGGGGGGAGATAGAAATCTCCGCAGAGGGGTAAGGAAGAGTGGGAGAGGGTGTGATCACAAGGTAATAATCTTAGAAGGTCGAGTACATGAGACCGAATATATAGACGAAAAGACAAAGCAGAGCACTTTAAAAACTGGTGAAACGGCGACTTAAAAGATGGTGCCCAAAGTCTCCAGCACCATCATGACGACACTCAAAGATTCCACCGCCTTCCAGAACCATCATGAAATACGGCCACGTGACATTATGGGGCACATATGGAGCAGACAAATAGAGCGGTCGAGACGGCGGTAAACAAAGAGGCTTTATCAAATTGGTATCTCCCTAGCGCTAAATTCGACCTTGAACGCCTTTACTAAAATTTCAGAACAGCGTTGTGTTAAGCAGGAGTTGCTCCGAGTTGTTCACGCCCTGAGTCACCGGAACCCCCCTGACAGGAGTAGCAACCCCATCAACAGCAACAAACTCCTCTACAGCCCCGGACGTCGAAGCCTCCCCAGAAGACTGGTTATCGGGGCTTGCTTGGCCACGGCGTTTCTTTATTGTCGACGGCTTGAAATCGGATATGGCGACTGCCGGGGTAGGTGATTTGCCTTGATAAAGGCGATGGCGGAGATTATAGATGTCGCGAATCTGAATGACTGTGGTGGGGTCGACATGACGGAGCTGTTTGAGGATCTGGCTGGGGGGCATATTGATGTCCAGAAGAGCCTTTATGTACTGCGTCTTTTGGTTGACCTCTTCGCGACGAATCGAAGGATGGGAGCCAGGCAGCGACGGGCCATGATTGTGGGCGGCGTCGCGAACTTTGACATGCCATAGATTGTCGATTTTATGGTGGCTGATCCGTATACTAAACGGACAACCATTCCGTCGCGACGGTTCTCGTTGACGCGCTTTTGCAGTTGAGCGATACACCTGGCCTTGGTCGCAGGTCAAGTAGATGGCCTCGACTTTCCCCTCGCGGCCTTTGTTGGTGCGCTTTGTGATCACCGCATAGTGGTGATCGTGCGCAAAGGCTTTGACCGCCTGCACTGCCTCGGTTTCTGTGCGATACAGGGCATCTGGTGGCGCAGGTAATGGCTGGTAGTCCAGCGACGGTGTGTCACCCGACACAGGTACTGTGACGGACTGCTCCGGGGTCTGGGGTTGTTGCTGGAGTTGTGGAGGCTGCTCGGATTGCTCCATGAGGAAGTGATAGTTCAACGACAAAAGGGGCAACGTAGGGGCATTGGGAGTAGCACGACATTCAGGGGGGTTTCATCGAGGCTTGCTTCCAGGCAGCTCATCGAGAGACAGTCCATTCCTTATATGGGACTCGGGGAGAGCAAAACAGCACTGATGAAAATGCCGAGAAACCCTAGTTCTGCCGGTGCCAAAGGCGGTGTAGTTGATAAGCGGTGAGACAGCCAAGTACAAACAAAGACCAAAACGCCCAAAGTATGGAGTTTCTCGATCAGCTCAACGACGTCAAAACTCAGCGTCCCTGTGTCCTTCGAGCTTTCGCAAACTGTTACCTAATTTGCGAATCCTTCGGTTGCCTAAAGTCAACTTGCAAATCTACGCCGGAGGGAGAACCAGTCCTCCGTCAAAATGCACAGATCGAGGTTGGATCTCTCGCCTCGCCTCCCGCCAGTCATAGAGCACCGCTCCCAGACTAGCTATACCACGATAATTATAGCCCATCGAAACCCCACGTTAGAAACGGCAATGCATCATTGGGCAGCATCGCATCCTACGACGCATGACATGGGGAATCGGCACGGAGATTGGTCCGTGAAGGTCCCAATAGTCCCCCCCCGGTCGCAGCCTCCCAGGCCCATCCGGAAGCTGAGAAAAAGCTGAGTGGCTTAAACGGCCATATCAGATATGGCGACCCAACAGCGTTCACCACCAGTAAATGCTCTTACTCTCACAACCCCAGATATGCTTTTATTTCTGAGGTGCTCGGTTACTTCTCCTCCTCTTCCTCACCCGTAATCATCCATCCTGCTTTCTCCGTCTCATGACGTCAAGGTGGAAACCCTCAAGATGCCTCGACCGAATGTGGCGACAGGGATTCTGAACACCTTCAACCACTCCGGTTCACGACCATGGATATCCTTCCTGTTCGGTATCCTCAATGTCCACTCGGGGTGAGACTAACTTCCTAGATTTTTCCACCGTACCGCCGTTGCCCCTCGTCTCACTCACGGGCGGCAGGTCTCGAATTCGCGCCCGTTCGCAACCCCCCCTTCTGCTTGGCCTGCCAGGAACGGGTTGCACTCATCCCCCCCATTCAAACATCGATATCTTCCAATGACGGAGGAATCAAAGCGGAGCAGCAGCTGTAGATCACAATCCTGCCCGTGGCGATACGGCGTGCTCCTCACACTGGGAGCCTCAACGACGCCAACCTTGGGAAGCCAGAAGTTGGTGGTTGAAGTTTTGAAGTGAAGCTCTGAAGAACCAAAATCTATATAGATCATTATCAGGACCCTGATAACCAGATAGAAGATCATTATCTATGGCGAATATAGGTGACAGCTGGCGCCATCGCCTTATCCTGAGCCCTTTCGCTGAGCTGCAAGGAGTGGGTTTTAAGCATCAACCACTGACGGCGAGTGCATTAAAGCCTTGCCCTGGAGAGCCCGTCCCCATCCACGTCGTAGACTCAAGGTGAACCTGCCGAAGCTGCTGCTAGTTCTGTAGACTACTCCATACTTCCTCAGCTCTCCGTCCTCGGCTCCATCCTTGCCTTGCATCGTGGTTTAATTTTTTTTTTTTTTTTTTTCCTGCAGCAAATCCGACTCGGATGGTCGAACTCAAACGAGAGGAAAACTGCATCCAAGACCCAATCTTGGATTTGGCGATATCGTCCATACCCACGCTCCCCAGAATACTCCCACTCGAGGAGAGGTCTAAGTATAAATTCAACCCAATCCCTGGATCTAAAATCCAAACCAACAATCTATCCTTGCCCCCTCAAGACTCGTCGAGAACCCATCTTATCCTTTCGACTACAGTCTCCTCCGCCTCTGACGTCCTCGGGGCAACGTTCTGTACTACTACGCCACTGGAAATAAATCCCAGGGTTATTTGCGATAACCAACGAGATAAACCCTCACAATCAGTAGCTTCGCCGGCGGTGAAATTCCCTGGTAGATAGTGAAACGATTAACCCAGCAACTATACCTTCAAATTCCGAATCGAACGAACAGAAAACACAATGTCTCAACAGCAGAAACCTATCTTCGTAGCGACCCATCCCCGGGCTTGCTCTACGGCTTTTGAACGGGTATTTTCCCCCCTGCCCTATATCCTACCTTTAAAAAAAAAAAATTTAAAAACTGAAAAATGACAATGAAATACTGATATTTGGGTGCGCAGGTCTTCATGACCCAGGATGATATAATCAAATGTATCCACGAGCCCTTTGGCGACGCATTCTACTACGGTCCTGAACGGCTCTCGAATCGGTACGAAGCCGACGAACAGGCCCGTCTGGAGAGTGGATTCAGCGAATCAACGTACCGGACTATCCTAAACGGCATTGAGCGCGAGGCGCACGAGAATGAGGTCAGTACCTAACCTGTCAATCTGCACTAGAGAGGTGGCCAGTTAGTTAATGATAAGAGAATAGGGCAAGAGAATCTTCATCAAAGACATCCTACACTACCTCCTCCCGCCAAACGCCAAACCCGCCAGTATTGCTCCCTCCCTCCACAGGATCAAGCGCGGCGTAGGCACCGAGATCAACAGCACTACTGAACCCCCAGCGGCCGTTGGTGGTAGTAACGGAGACGGAAATGGATCCTCCTCCGTAGCCAACGGCCATCCCGCCACCGATGAGGCAAAGAGTGATAGTGCTGTAAACGGCACTAGTAGCAATGAAGGAAAGAAGGGCAGCAGCGGCAGCAGCGGACCCTACCCCTACGCTACAGCCGCTGAGCCAGGCAATCCCACCGTGGTGCCTAAGGAAATCTTGGAAAGATTTCACTTCGCCTTCCTCATCCGCGACCCGCACTACAGCGTCCCCTCGTACTACCGCTGCACCATCCCGCCGCTAGACGCCACAACAGGATTCACATACTATGATCCCGCCGAGGCCGGATACGACGAGATGCGCCGGTTCTTGGAGTACCTGCGGCACGAGGGCCTAGTGGGTCCTCACATTGCAACGAGGGAGACAGACGCCGATGATCTCCTCAAGGATGGCAAGTCAAGCCATAAGCCTGTCTTTAGCCCGAATGCAAATGTCGGTGTAGAGATTTGCGTTGTTGACGCAGACGAAATGCTCGATAAGCCGGCGCCCATGATGGAGGCGTTTTGCCGCAGTGTTGGTATCCCGTATACCGAGGATATGCTGAATTGGGATAATGAGAAGGCCCATGAGCATGCAAGGGAGGCGTTTGAGAAGTGGAAGGGGTTCCATAACGATGCCATTGATTCGAGGGGATTAACTGCTAGGAAACACGTAAGTATCCTCTTTTCCTTTTTCTTTTCTTTTGTTTTTTTTTTTTTGCTGTGTGGCCCTAGCCCTGCCTTTTGCTTGCCATCCACGGTGGACCTACCTAGAAGGGCTAGGAGGGAAAGGCTGGCTGGCATCGGCTACACCTACACACACACACAGGAGGAGCTTGTGATAGGGGAGAAAGAAAAAAAATAAAAGGGGAAGAGTCCAGCTGATCAAAGGGAAAAAAAAATCACAGCCCCGCGCACCCAAGACCGAAGCCCAGTTCGACGCCGAGTGGCGAGAAAAGTATGGTGACGAGGGAGCCGCCCTGATCCGGAAGGCCGTCGACGCCAACATGGAAGACTACCTCTTCCTCAAGCAGTTTGCTATGAAGGTATAGAGTCTGGCTATGCTGGGCCGAGCAGTCCAGCTGGATGAATGAAGGCAGGAAGGAACAGCGCCGTGGGGGTTTTTGAAAGGTGATGACGAGAAAGAAACTGGAATCGATCCGAGTTAAGGGATGTCTATCCTTGGGATGTCGTGATAGTAGTCATGAATCACGCAATTTGGGATGTGCATGGGCCTGTTGAACCAGGGCCTGGAGGCCCAGAGCGCCCTACTGCATGATGACCTGAGCTTTGCTTTTTTTTTCCCTTTTGCTATTCGATCGTGCGTTTCTGAATGGAGGGAGAATGTATCTAGCTACTAGCTAGCCCACCCACCTGGGCCGAAGGAAGAAATTGTTCGTGTGACCAAGCTAGAAGCCAACGGCCAGAAGCCAGAAGCCAGAAGCCAGGGCTCGGGAGTAGAGTGCATGAAAGTACTTTTGTTAGATAGTAGAGCCATGATTCAGAGTATCGGCCGACTGATCGAACTTCGAAGGTACGTAAAGTAAGGTATATCTCAGGTTTAATTGCACACTATCCTACCGAAGTATATATCAGCTCGTCCAATGACAGCACCATGCTAGGAAAAAAGAAAACAAATACCAAAGGCCAATCATTCATTCCATCATACAGAGAAAGAAACCGAACTGAACTAGCCTCCACAAACATGGGAAGGTTTCTGGTTCGTACGCTCTTCCAACAGATCACAAAAAACAGATAAAGCAGGAAAAGCATCACGTTCTATACAGCGCTGTATCCCCCTCTTGATCCCGATCCTTGAAATGTATTGACTACCCGCCGCAGCCAGTCCTGGAAGAGATACGGAACATCCCGGATCGTGTCACCATGCGGAAGAAGATCCCATCCCCGGGCCCCATAGCGGTTATAGTTAAGCCATGAGCCGAAGATGATGTATGCAGCGGCACAGAGGAAGAAACTAGAAGCAAATTAGCAAGGACAAAGCATGTTTGAGATAGGAGGGAGAGAAATACATGATAATCAGCCAGGTAAAGAACCCCCAGTGATTCGACGACGGCCCACGATTTTTAAGGTAGTTGTCGCAGGCATAGCGCGTCTTCCAGTTCAAGCTCAGCAAGTATGTATCGTCATCAGCCTTTCCAAAGCTCTTGAATTGCAGACTTCGCTCTGGGTCTGATCCATCATAGAATGGATCTTTATCTTCCCCATCGCCATCACCCTCACCACCGTCGCCATTTCCCTCGCCGTCTCTATTTTCACCTTCTTCTCGAGCGCGGAGCAAATGCTTCGGTTCCTCGTCGACAAGACCCTCTAGCCCAGACCGGTCAGGATCACATACGAACTCGATGACCGCGCCTGCCTTCTTTTTCTTCTTTTCACCTTCCGGGTACTCGCCCCCAGACAGCTTAACCCGGAGACCCTCCTTGTCAGAATCCTCCGTCTTTAGCCGGGTAATCTCCGCGTCTTTCGCACCCTGCCCTACGGGTTCAAATCCCACGATGGGAAACGCAAACAGAGGCTTGCGCTCGTCGCCGTCGTATGTATACTGGAACCCGCAAACTAGAAAAAAACAGTCAGTTACCATTTCCCCAATTGTACACTACTACTGTGCCATATTTCTGGGGTTGTTCGCACTATTCCTTGACGTGCCGCAGTGCAGCTTTCCCTGTTTTGCGGCGCCCCCGAGAATCGTGCACAAGTCTAAGACGTATGTTGTGTTAACGATTGAGTTTTCGACTTTCTCGGCATGGTAGAGCTCGTGGACTCCGCCAAGGGGGCTCAGATCATATTTGTAGCCGTCTTCGTTGATTTGGGCGCAATCGAAGTTGACGGCGGAAGCGAGGCTGGGGAGGAGAGAAGCGGCGGAGACGAGGGCGGGAGAGAGTGTCCGCATGGTTCAAAGAGTTCAGAAGTCGGGGAGAAGCTTAGGAGGCGTACGCAGAGATGGGAGGGAGAGGAGGAGGGAGAGGAGGAGGGAGAGGAGGCGGGAGAGGAGGCGGGAGAGGAGGAACCGGAGGCGGTTTAGGAGCTCTCTGGATTCTTGGTGAGATGACGCTGTGGTGTTAGGCGGTGATGAAACGGCGCCGAGGCCGAAGAGCAGCAGGACAGGTAGATGACGAAGTAACGACGGGTGATCGAGGGAAGACGGCGTTTGACTAGTTCGTAGACACCAGAAAGAGCGGATAGATGAGTGCCTAAGAATAGCTGAGGGTGATGTCGTCTGCTTCCTTACTTAACCAGCGTCGGTCTTAGTTTCTCCGAGTCCAACAACTGCCCCGTATAAAGCCAGAACACAAAACAATGATAGCTAGATAGGATCAAGTGAGCTAACTATAAGCTTTGAGCTCTTTGATATAATAGCATCTATGCAAACGTAATATATTCCTTCAGCCAAGCGCCCAAATCCACCTACCCAGAGCCTTATCTGTACACTGCACTGTGCACTCTGCTGCCCCGCACAGACCACCTACACCTCAAAACACCCAAAATATCCTCACAGTTCAATAACAGTCAATCCCCATCACCAAGACTCCAAATCAGTCAAAATGATGAGCCATCGCATGGTCCGTTCTCCAACTTTTCTCCCATAACTCTCCGCCTGAACTAACTTCAAACCTCAGCTCTCAAAAGAAGACGAAGCCACCGGCAGCACAGAAGACACTGAAGTCCGCCGCGAGGACCAAGAAAAGATCAACCGCTTCAGTCGTCTTCACCAGCGCACGACAGTTCTCCAGGAGAATCTGAACGGGAAGCAGGTATCTATTATCTTCCTTTATTTCTTAACTTTTCTCCCTCCACCTTCTCAATTATTTTTTTTCCCTAATCATGTTGAGCTTTGCCAGGCGAGGAGGGAAGCATGTGCTGACGAGCAACCTAACTTCACAGAAAGACAAAGAAGATCTAGAAGAGATCTCAACGGAGTTGGAACTTGCCGATGAAGATGAACTAGTCCCGTATGTCCAGTGCTATTATTTTTATTATTATTTGTTTAATTCTGTCTGCGAAGCAATGCTAATCCCGCCAGGTATAAAATCGGAGACTCATTCGTCCATCTTCCCCTAGAAGAAGCGCAGTCTCTTCTCGCCTCTTCAACGGAGCAGATTGACTCTGATGTCGCCAAGTTGGAGGAGACGCTGGGTGATCTGCGCGATGAGATGCAGCAGTTGAAGGTCGCCTTGTATGCGCGGTTTGGGCGGAGTATCAACCTAGAGACCTGATTGTATGACTATCTTTCTGCCTCATTGGGTTTCTTATATGGACATGGTTATGCAATGTAAATGATGGAAGAACTTGGCTTCTTTGTTTTGGCCCGTAGGCGCTATTCTAGATGTTCAACCTATATACAGGGTCTAATAACAGCACGATGTACAAGAATGCTGGCCGGTATCATAACGTAAATTCATTTCAGATGCGAACGAGCTGCCAAATTGCAGAGGTCATAGAAAGCTGAACGCGAAGATAGTATCAGATCATATCTCCCTCCGGATCTTCTGGTTTCCACTCTCGTCCTATGAGACATGCAACCACCACCACCACAATCATATAATACTCGCTATCGTCATGCGTGAGTGTGACGAACTCGGTGGGTTGGGCACTGACTCGGGGCTCCCAGTGGCGGATTCACTGCCACGATACGACGGTTCTGTCGGCTGTCTAAAGCTCTGTGCTTCCTTCTGCTGTCGTTGTTCCTTTTCCATGTGCAGATATTGGACTGTCTGTTCAATCCAATCCCAGTCTTCCCCGTCATTCGGCTCCTCGGCTAGCCTGTTATCCCCAGTACTAGGATGTGCTGCCGGAGAAGACATCTCTAATTGGGACCCAGTCTCACTGCCCTCCCACACCCAGCTCCCATTGCTGGTCCCTTGCATATCGCCTGATACGTAAGCCATCATTTCCTCGTCCGCATCCAGATCCAGAAAGTCAACGCGGTTCAATCGTTCTAATAGGCATTTCAGGAAAAACACAATATTCCGGCCGCAACACGCATTGATGACGCGTGAATCCCTAATTGCAGAACTAGCCTGGACGCATACCAAAGCTGCGTCGTATTCTTGACGGAAGAGTAGTATAAGCGTACAGCGCCAGAGGTGGGCGCACAACATCGCTGTCCCAGATATGGCAAACAGGGTGCGCCAATCCCTATTCCCTGTGACCGGCGAGGACCGCATGCATCGCGACAACAGGCGTGCAGTATCCTGGCAGACGGAGACACAATAGTCAAGCGCTGAGGAACGAATATCAGGGGAACAAAAGGGAGATATATTGTGCCGATGAAGCATGAGCCGCGCGTTGTGGAGGTAGATAATTGGGGTTAAGGACCGCGGTTCAAGGTACTGATCGGAGTTCGGCTGATATTTCTCGGGGAATATGGCTAAGCAGGCGCTGAAATGTCGCTCAAAAGTCTCGAGGCTTGCTGTACTGATTACCGTGCTTCTCAGAATGCGAGTCAACTGGCTAATTGAGCGCACAATATGAATCGTCGCTAATAATGGCGTGGTTTCTTGGCTTTCAGGTACACAAGCTCCTTCCGAGATAAACTGCTCGTCAATGGGACAGGGAAGACCGATATCGCAGTCTTGATCATTGATCAGCACTGGCTTCCCCATTTCCAAAGCCGTAATCCTAATGAATATGAGCATTATGAATCAAGTACCATGGGTTTTCAAGGCCACAAACCTATCCCAAGTATACACGCCCCACCACACACGCTTGCGCACTTCCCCCTCGAGCACAGGCCACGGACCTGACTCCAGATGTAATCCAATCTCTTGAGCAACTCTCACAGCAGACCCGTTCCATACCCAGCTAGCTGATTTCGAATTGACTTCGTAGAGAAATATGCTAACCAACAGGGCGGCCCGCGCCTGGTCCAAAGTGAAGCTATCCTGCCAAATATCGATCACAGCGCAAGACGTTCTCACATACTTTTTGCCCATTTCTTCTCTGTTTGGGTCTGCGGTATGCAAGGAACCACAGGCAAATACCCCAAAAAGCACCGCTGCCCACGCGCGAGAGACTCCTAGTAGCGTCCCTTGACGGTATATATCTTCGTATTCTTTCATGAACGTTGGCCAATGAATGACTGGGAGCGTAGGGTGGATATCAGCTTGGTATTGCGCAAGTAGATGGTGCGCAACGTCTTGCGGCGGGAGGGGGGGAGGATCTTCCGTCAACAGCGATTTCGGATCTGACTGGCGGTAAGGCGCCGGAACTTTCCAGATTCCCCTTCCATAACGTCGTAGATTTGTCCTAGCATAAGAGAGATCATGCGAAACAGGAACCCTTGGCCGGCGAGGCGGTCTATAACTCATGTCCGGTAAATTCAGTTGAAGCTGCCCTGCTCCATCGCCGTCGAGATCCATCAAGTTATCAGGCCTTACCCCGGACCGTAGTTGCTGGAGTTGTTGCTTGGTCGACCAGAGCTGCTTCTCCAGATCTTGGACTTGTCTATAATTTCATTAGAATGACAGATCCTTCCACGGATCGAATGGCCAGGCGCACGAACTTGATAGAAGACATGCGTCTGTTGGTCTCTTTAGTGAACTGGCATCGAACCTTGCGGTTGGTGCATTCCGTACAACTACTAGACTCGGAAGCATCGCACTAGAAGAGAGCAGTCAAATTACAGAACCGAAAACGGGAACAGCGAAGCCTCAGGTACCTTGACCTTGCGCTCGCGACACGCATCGCAGCTGGGGTCCTTTCTCCGTTGGCGATACGCCCTCTTCTGCTGTAATGGCTGCTGGTGCTGCCCCAGTCCGCCCCCATGGCGGAGGAAGCCCCCAGCGCCTAGTCCAGAGCCATTAGTCGGCGCATCTGGGAGGGTTGCTGCACCCGCCTCTGAGGGGGAAACGCTAGAGTCATATGGAGCGTATGTTGCCGTAGGCGCCGGTGGAGGAGGTGGTTGTAAAATGTGAGACATCGGCAACCCACTACTAGGCCTTGCCGATGGAGTAGGAAGGAAAGCGCCCGGTTGCAGGCTTGACTGAAAGGGTGCTGAGGAGGTCACCGACTGCACCGGAGGCAACTCATAGTGAGCGCCTTGGGGATTCTGGCTAGTCCACGAGCGGGGATAATGCGGCTGCATATCGGTGCTCTAAAAACAGCCTCATGGGAGAAACAGCACGCGGAAGGAGCGTTGAGTGTCTTCGCGACCAGCAACTATTGGCGATTACTACCCAGATAAGAGGAGAAATAACAAAATCGAAGAATGAAGGAGAGGTGGGGGTTCCACCTGAGGAAAAGGATGGGAGACTTGTTCCGCGAGTGGCAGTCAAGGCCGGGGCTGGACCAGAAGGCAAGAAGACCAAGAAAAGGCACGACAAGAATGGCGACCCAAGAGCAAATCGGAATCTCCCTAGAGATCGCCGCGAAGACCTAAACAGCAGCAAGGCCCTGCAAGATAATTAAAGTTGGGGCGAGGCAGTCGCATTGATAATAATGAAGGGTGGGACTGAGGCTGGCCCAGGTGGGTAGATTGGGAAATGGTTTGACGCCGTTGAAGGCTTGAAGCCATACACGAATTCCACTCCACCCCACGCACGAATCCGGGAACGAGAATGCAGAGCAAAGAGGGCCACAGGTAATCTTAAATGGCGGACAGGTCGGATTGTGAAGGGAGGGGGCAAAGTTTTGGGTGGGTTCCTTAATTAGAAATTGGGGGTTTGAGCAAAAGACGGGGTGGGAGAAGAGGAGAGGATGGAAGAGGAATAATGTGGACGGATAAAGGGAAAGGAAAGAAAAGACTGGATGAGAGACGAGAGAAAGGAAAAGAGAAGGGAAATGATGGTGGATGCGACGATGACAGCGAGGGAGGAGGAGGATGGATGGACGGATGCTTATAGGAAGCGAATAGCGATCAAATGGCAGGAGGAATAATAAGAATCGGGACTACATCCACGGAATCACTGACGAAGATGCAGGCGTTTTTGAAACTTCAGCTTGAGGACAAGCAACGAGCAACGGGCAACGGGCAACGGGCAATAATGAGCAATGGGCGATGGGCAAAGCTTTCTTGATGCTTATCCAGGCTCCAGGACAACCGTTCATGAGAGAATGTTAAATTAATGCTTGAAGGCTGGGATTTGCGAGAATCCTCGTGACAACCACCACTGTCAGTCTGGTCTGTCACTGTCCAATGTCCATCCAACTTCATTCATCCATCCATCCATCCATCCATCCGTCCAGAACACTAGCATTATTACATTATTACGCCTCTTATTATCATTCGCAGGTACGTGCATTCCCGCCAGCGACTACTACTAAATGGAACCTAGCTAACTTCTAGGTTACGCGCTGTTCCACAGCCCCTCTGGCCCTCTGGCGCTGATTCAACAATATGAAAATCAGTCAGGGTCCTCCCAACTTCTAAGATCCAGGAAACATCTCCGACAGTTCTCGGCTGGCCCCGGTTGCCATGAATGTATGGGCTGGGCCCGCAGCCCGCTGGATATGAAACAACGGCTCCCAACCATACCAGATCGAGGATTCCACAAGATGTGCCACTGGGTGGGGGTACTGCACTCTGCAGAATTCCAGTCAGCATTTCGCGGTGGTGCATTATTATTTACTACTTCCATCTCCTCCGTATGCCAGTCTTCTCGCACGTCGAATTTAAATAATACCGAGTCGAATTCGAACAAGATCTCTCTTGTCACCTGTGACTGTGCATCGGAGGCGCAACGTATGCGGCGGGTCGAGCACCCATTGCCCGGTCACCAAGTTTTCCTAGCTGTCGTTCGTCATGAGTACTCGTCAGTCTATCGGAACCTTTTGATCGCTGGGTCAGGAATCAGGATCCTATCGTTATTATTGATTCCTGAATATCTGCCCTCCCAGCAAGGTTAGGCGCCTCCCGAGGTCGGTGGGGGCAGTGTCTTTCCGAGGTCCCTGGATGGAATTCAACCAGTCTGTTGTTCGTTTGAGCTTCGTTCTATGATTCCGCACCGTTGGTCCACAGTCCCACCAACGACAGGAGAATGCGTTTCGAGAAGCTTTGGTAGCGGTGGTATTTTGACCCGGGAATAACAAATTCGTCACCCGAGTGGCGTTGGAATTCAGGGGCCATTCACCCTCACGACTCACGAGTCCACGACTACTACTTGCAGTTGCTGCGAATAATGAATGAACCTCTGAGCTAGGACCTCGAGGGACAAACCACAAACCATGACCAGTTGGCACCTGGCAAATTACGGCTCGGATGTCGCTCTACTTTATCTTTCGGTCAACCTTGCTAAACAGAACGGGGGCGTTTGATGTTGATCTCAGGGCAACCAGCCTCCCAGATGGTAGATGGTGGCCTTTCATTCATGATTTCTCCCACTCCTGCCTTTCTTGACCTAGAGTGGAATGCAACCGCCAAACAACAACTTCTTCAGCGCGTTTTCGCTTTTCCCCGAAATCCAAACTTAAAAATAACTAAGGTTCCACGTTGATTTGCCGATTTACCTTATTTCCAACCCTGCGCTCCATCTGTTCTTCTTGGCTTGAGGCTTTGGGCGTCATTCGTCATCTCGAGAAATTAATATTGCGAATTTGCGACTCTTAATTTCCTTCCCTTTCCACCGATTGATCGTCTTCGTTAATTGGCCACTGCAGCGATACTCCGTACAAATTCATTACCTCTGCATGACCTTTTAGCCTTTTATTGGTCATGGACTCCACAGGATCTATGGACAGGAGAAGTTTGAGACGAACCAAATCCCCCAATAATTAATGGAGGCCTGAGGCAGCGAGGAGTCATACCCTCGGCTGGTGATTGGACGGGCCACATGGCAGCGAACCGTCGAACCATAACCGAAGAAAAGAAGCAACGAGCCAACACGGTTACGACAAAACCAGCAAGATTAGACTCTCAAACTCAACCCGAGGGCGACAAGCTGGAGCCCGGTTGGTCCCCGGCCCCAGACTCCAGTCCCAACTCCCAATCGTTCCAATAAAGTAGCTGACTCGCTGGAAAGTTTGATTTTGGCTTTACATTCTTTCTCCGTATTTTGTCCGAACTACGCCCGCGGCCCGTCGGGTCGTCAGACTCGTCACGTCTTGATGATTCGCTAAAAAAGCCTGCTTTTGGCGTTGACCTTCGCCATCCAATGTCCTCAAGGAAGATCTTAATGAAATGTTAATTTTTAGTGGCCTCTGCCTTGTGCTTGTGGTGGTGTCAATCAAACAAAGGCTCTTCCCTTGATGCCTTTCCTTGCCCATCTGATGTTCGATGGGACCGTTGGCTGTGACTATACCCTGCGGGATGCATGCCTCTAGACTTGGTGTTGATTTATGTATCAACACAATACGACCCCACCGCACGGATGAGCTAACAACAGTCTCGCATCCATTTCCCTGCTTAAAAAAACGGGAAGCTCGGGAACACTTGCCCAATGAGCTACAGAATTTGCTTGAGGTGGCTCGGAAGATATCTCCCGAACCAGTAGACGACAGAGCTGCCCAGTAAAGGGCTAAAGGCAACAACCTAATGATGCCATGGCTGCCCTGTGCACTCTTGCCGTTTGCTGATGGCACGGCTCAAGATGATTTTTCCCCTGGCCAGAGGTCTCATTTCCCGCAGCCTAGGTTTGACGGGACAAGATGGTCATCATCGCTTGCACTGGGCTGTTGCAGAACTTACAGGGAACCTATCCTGATTCCACAGAGTCCAGACACGAAGCAACGACGGCATGCAGCCAAGGATATCCCTGTCAAATCACTGCTTAACGGTCGAAACGCCGGTTCATCCTCGGAGCAGCCAAATAGTAGCCTGCTTCTGACTGGCTCAGGAACAAGGCTAACTCGGATATGTCGTATTCCCCGCACAGTGAGACTGTGATCGGATAGCAGGCGAGGCTGTCACTCCATGGCGCATGCGCAAGTGCTCGTGTTCGTTACTCTTCACTACCGGGGAGTACAGTTGCCTTGCATCTTATGTCGTTACGATAATAATAATGTACTCCGTATTCTGTAATGGGGTACTTCAGCTCTTGTTTACGATCTTGATATGAAGAACAAACATATGATTTCATGCAACACTACAATGTATGTACTCGCGCAAAGGCCTGGTGTCGAATTGGTAATCCTGCCCGTTCGAGACCAGTCGATGCCCACAAGCTATCCAGCATCCAACGTTGACAACAAATCTGGATCAGCTGAAGCGCAAGACTGACTTGGTCTATCTCGCGATCGCGCATGTTTACACATTAGAGATCCGACGCTCCACCCACAATCGGCTCGAATCTGCCTCGGGCCCTCGGTTCCTGTTCCGATCCTCAATTCCATCGGCCACTAGTCTGGCATGCTGGTTTTTCCTTCAGGCTTCCACCCCACTTGCCCTCGGATACACTCCGTCTTCTTGTCAGCTCATCATTTTGGGTCCTGATTTCAGGATTCAGGTTGGGCAGGAAGGAGCCGTTTCTCTCTGTTTCTTGAACCATGACTTGTCTAAATCCTCTGCGCAGCGCTGTGTTGGTGGGCCCATACTACACTCCAGTGGTAGCTACACTCAAAAACACCGGATGATTGCTGCCAGTCTCCCGTTCTTGTCATGCGAGATTATCGCCTTCTGTCCAACCGGAGTTCATGGCCCGTAGCGCTAGAGCGGGAGGGCCCATCCCCTCGGAAGTTCGGGCTCTCATTGTTGAATTAGGGCACTGGGCTGGGCGTTGTGGGTGCAGCGGGCACCCTCGTGCTCTTGAAACAACATTATTATCGACTCTCGCCCGAGACAGACGGACGTCTGGGCGCCAGAGACTTCAGTTATGTTCAAGCATCGTCTTCTAATTGTTAATCTTATCATTCTAGCTTTGCAACAAAGCTAGCTATGTTACGTAGATTCAACAGGGCCTCGGGCCTGGCCTAACTTCGGGAATGGTTACACTTCTGGTAAATGCACATCCCCAGGGACAATCAACCGTCAGCTCGAGGTGCATCCGCAAAATTGCACGGCCTTCTCTGCCGTTCGTGAATATTGCCGATTCGAGATTTAATCAGAGCGGGTGGAGAGTATGGAGCAGTAGATCATCGGCCAAGCAGCAAGCTGAAATCGAATGTTCCGGTAGCTGTGTCGGCTAATTCCGTTCTACAACTGACGCAGCACGCGCTGAAAATAATAATATGCTATCTATATTCCAACTACCAGATGATACTGGGAGATCAGTCTACAACAGGGGTTACGGTGAAAAGACCATGATTGTGCGTTGCTTTTTGAGAAGGACAACGTGGTCTTTTCATAAAGCACTTATGTTAAGCCCAAGTACTCAAGCACAAAATTTAGCAGAATGCCTTACTAATTATGCATCACACATCAACAGCCCCGCCAACCTTTGAACATACAACATAGAGACTTGGAAGACTCAATAAAACTATACAACCATGAGTTATTATTATTGACCAAAATTCCATATATACCGATACAGTAGAGCTATAGAACAGACAGGTCCTGTGAGTTGCTCATCATCATACAGCCCCAACATGTCATTTTACCTTATTGTCGGGCTGGCGGTTCTGGCTTTTAGTGGTTTGATTAACTCTCGGCTCCTCTTACCTAGATTCCTTCAAAACGTGGCAGACTGCTAAGTTGGTTTCCAGGGGATGGTTCCAGTCTACTACCGAGGTGTTCTATGAGCGATACCTACACATTAGATGGGCTATAGGCATCTATCAGTGCCTTGCATGTCTCCATACCGCTTGGCAATAGAGGAACCATCAATTGTAGGGTTATATCATTAAACAAAACTACTTTAGTTCTCGGACATTATTGATACTGTCCTTGCCTTGGATTACTATATACTGTCAGACCGCTATCCGTGCACCTCCACCGCCCTTGCTATATACATGTTCATTTGACACTTATACACAAACAACGCTAAACCAGTTTGCGTAATCCAGTCACCGAATATATCATTAGCAATAATCTACTCCGTAGCAGCGAGTTGAGTGACCCGGTAATTCTTTCGGCAAATTCTGCTCTGCGACCGACGCCATCCGCGCCGAAAATAATGTTCCATCTACTAAGACGATACCCAAGATATAGTCGACGTCGTATCAACAAAATCCACCAGCCGAGTCATCTCCAAAGGACAAATAAGACGCAGATCCGAACAAACAACACCAATAATCCAATTCAACTCCGGTCCGTATCTAGCCTAACTCTTCCGCTCTTCCCATCTCGCCATCACTCGATCCACAATCCCCGCCAGCCCTTCCATCTCTTCCTCAGGTAGAAGACCCAGAGCGATGGGGTCAATGCTGCATCCTAGGTAAACGGGGACACCCATGCGACGGGCCAAAATTTTAGCTATTCGCGCGGCGTATTCCTCTGTCGAGGCGGTGGTGTATAACGTTGTAGAGATGGTGGAGCGAGGCGATGTGCGCTAAATAAGAAATCAACCCCTGAACCGTCAAGATATATATTATATACATCCTCCCGATGATCGAGTGATGGATCAGCTGCAGAAGGGGGGAGATAGTGGATACTAACGTCTGGCATGGCATAGATGAAACTCCCCATCGGTTTCACGCCCCCGGCCGAGTCGCCCGGTGTGGACGTGGCCAGGAAGACCATCGTGCACGTGTCTAGCACCGTGAGATGGATGTGCGCTGTTGTGTGTAGAGCTTTCGGGAGCGGGAATGATAGCTCCGTCAGATGCGACTGTAGTGCCAGCGCCGGCGTCGGCGCTGGTGCTTGGACTTCGGCCATTGTAGGATCGTTCCTCTGGTCTTCTTTGTAACTAATTTTCGATCAATATAGCTGCAATACAATGCAACAGAGAATGTTGGTGGATGGTTATTCACTCTTGAGTGAACTTGAGCTCCAGCAAACTAAGATGATGTTAGTGTTTGTTTCCCCACCAAAACCAGACATGTGGCGGGTCCCGCACCACGAACTTCGCTTTTGCTTCATTGAAGCCACACAAGATTGTTTGTCTTCCTCTGCCCATTGCAATTCAGCAACAGTTTATTCTCAAGCACTTTAGCTGACACTCTTTTTCAGGTTCTTTTCTGGCTCCAACTTTTCCGGCTCCACCCGTTGGTATATAGCGCATTCAATATGGCTTCAGACAAACACCCTGAGAAGTCAGACATACACTCTGAGACGTCAGATGATGCTCGTAGCTGGGCTGGGGATTTTGACCCATTGGGCGATGCCGAGGAACGGAGGGTTCTCTTTTCAGCATTCGATTCATTCAGGTGGGTAGCTACGGTCTACGGAGATCAAGGTATCTAATGCCTGTTTGACTTTGTGTTTCGTGGGAGCGAGACCGAAGAGCATGAGAGACCTTATCATTTACATCCGAGATATATAATAGCATATCCAGCTGCTAATGATCGATTGACAGGCAATACCGACGAAGCGCGCACTTGAATACAACGCACCGGCGGCGCCAGGCGTTCTACGCCCTGCCATCAGCGCACTGGAGGATGCTCGCAGAGCCGCCTTTCTCGCTCTTGGATAACTTTAACAAGGTCGACGATGCCATCGATGTGAATGCTGACATGGCTGATGCCATTGTCGCCACAAGCCTCTCATCATTCGGTCTCCCGACGAATCCTGGCCCGTCGGATCCCTCTTTGAACTGTCATGGGGTTGCGACGTCTGCCGATGTCAGCAAAGCTCATTCTACAATTAGGCAGTTTTATCGAGACTGGAGCGCCGAGGGTCGATCTGAGAGGGAAGTATGCTATGCCCCTGTGCTGGAAGCCCTGGATCGTGAATTCCCGGACAGACTAAAAGAGGGGGGATTCTTCAAAGTCCTCGTTCCTGGAGCTGGATTAGGAAGACTAGTCTTTGAGATATGTCAAGCCGGATTTGCTGCTGAAGGCAATGAGATCTCCTATCATCAACTGCTGGCCAGCAGCTGGGTCCTGAACCACACCTTAGGCCCAAAGCGCCACGGCTTGTACCCGTTTGCGCTGCATTTCTCGAACATACTGTCAAGAGAGCAGCAATTGCGCAAAGTCATGATTCCGGATGTTCATCCTGGTGCTGCGATGCTAGAGGCCGAGTCTAGGAAGACACCCTTTGGTACGATGAGCATGTCCGCGGCCGATTTCGTGGTCCTGTACAGCAACCCGTCCCAGAAGGAAGCCTTTAACGCCGTTGCTACCGTTTTCTTCATCGACACTGCCCCGAATCTCATCCGATACATCGAGGCGATCCGAAACTGCCTCAAGCCTGACGGGATCTGGATCAACGTGGGGCCATTACTATGGCACTTCGAGGACGGCCACCAGCGCACCTACAGCGGGGACGGGGACAGAGATAACCAGGGGATTGGAGAGCCGGGGAATGTGGAATTGACCGAGGAAGAAGTTTTCCTTCTCATTGAACGCATGGGGTTCAAGATTGAGAAACGTCAGTCAGTGGAGGAACGGGCAGAATGTGGCTATATACAGGATCCCGACAGCATGCTCCGACCGCTTTACCGACCATCGCATTGGATCGCACGAAAAGAGTAGAATCAGGAACCCGAAGGGTAGACGTTGAACGATCTCCGACAGTAAATCCCCAGGCGCAGGCCAAAAATAGGAACGAGCACGAGTCTGCCTTGCAGGATGCGTATAGAATCATGGTAACGGTATGTACGATACGAAATACCGCGATCGACGGTACAGCCTTGTCCTTCACCCACCCACAGTGCACAATTCCCTGGTCAGCACAGGGCTTAGCAGCGTGGCTGAAAATAATTTGAGGTTTTCTTTGGCAATAGACGCTGGTTCCATGGGATTTGCCCGGGAACGACAAGAATAGAATAGAGGGGCAAGCTGTCACTGGGTGGCTGGGTGTAGTCGGAGATATATGCATGAGGCGGTGCGCTGTGAGTCTGTGAGCCTGTGGTGCATACTCAAGCCATGAAGAGCTCTTATTAATCTTAATTATGGTTAAGATTTGGGTTCTCTTTTGATTAGCTGTCCTTTCTCCGGGTCGGAATTCAGGAGGGATCGCTTAGTGACTAACTGTGCAACAGTCTTGTTCAGCTCTGCTCTGGAGTCTGGTGTGATTATCGAGCCTCAATCAAGTGTCCCATGGGGCACCGCCTCCAAGTTTGATCTTGTATTGTATATTACAATACAACACAGTACAGCGCTCTCTCTCGCTTGCATTGAATTGGACTGGAGGCATCACGAATTATAGTACTTTAAGCTCCATAGAGTTACCTTCTGGAACTCACTGGCTCTATACTTTTCATTTAAAAACGCAGAAAGACAGTCGTCGTTGTCTTTTGTTGTGAAGATTGTCAATTGCTGTCGAGAACAAGGACCCCAAATGCCATTTGTTCGCTCGTATCTGGATTCTTTCTCCCTTTTCTCTCTCTCGCTCTCTTCTGTCATTATTTTGCCTGGAAAAGAGCTGTTTGAATCCTTTGCATCTTACCAGGGGTTGACATTAATAATTATTTGATTGTGTCCACTGTTCTGGTCTGTTGTGAGCGTGGTTCGAGTTAGGCTGCCTACCGAAGCATCGCCGTCAGCCTCAAAGCGCAATTCACAGCAGGAATTCATTATTGGAAGTCCATTCTTCCTCCCCAATCCCTTCGTCGCACCTCTCCTCCGACTTTCATCCCCCTCTTCCTCTCTCCGCTCTTGTCGTTTCTGTTCCGTGCTTCTTCTGCCTCCTTTTCCAGGGCCTGCTTCGACCTGGATTGAGCTGACGGAAGCACTGCATTGCATCGCGGTTCGCGATAATAATTGAATAGCAAACAAATACCTTCTTCCCTCTCACCCCGACTCTCCCCAATCTCTGACAGGCACTGCCTCCCACCAAACAAATTCCACTCGCACTAGTCCTGTCGCTCTTTTCAGCCCTCACCCGCTTTCTTGTCCTTCCCCTCTCCCTCTTTCCTCGCTCCTCGCTCCTCCCTTCCTCCCTTGTTCGACTGTCGACGGCTCCTGCCATCACATGGACCTGATGAGCTCACGATTTAAGTCGTTCAGCTGGAAACGAAGCAAGCAACAAAACAGCGCCCCTTCAGTAGCTTCTGTTCAATCTATTCACTCCCCCTCGACACGAACGCTTGTCTCCTCGCCACCTGCTCCCGCTTCCAACCCCCCTCCGGCTCCCTCGATCACCTCCACCAGTTCTCCTTCCGGTCACGACTCGCCCGAAACTAGCCTCCCAATGAATAATCAGAATCAAATGGGACAGCCGCCCAGCTACACCTATAATTCTGTCGCTGGTCGGCCCACCAGCCCCATGCCGCCCCCGCTTAACACCAACATGCCTCCTTATCCCGGAGGACAAACCATGGGTGCACCGCCAGTGTACGGCATGTCACAACCGGCCGGGATGGGTCAGAGGCTGCCCTCATCGCAAGTCCCCTACGGAATCAGAACGAACTCCGCCCACGAAGTTGAGGGCGCGGGGCGGAGTAAGGCTTCGCTGATTGTAGGAATTGATTTCGGTACAACATTCTCCGGTGTCGCATTTGCATTCGCGACCAACAATGAGGCGCGAGAGGATATCATAACTGAATGGCCTGGAGCTGGCACCCATACCAAACAGAAGGTGGGTCCTCTTCCCCCTCCCTTCCCCCACCAGAGCTGTGGCGGGAGGCCATAATGTGGAAATGTTTACCCTGAACCATGAAACTGACCGTCTGGATTTCTGCAACTAGATTCCAACTGTCTTGTACTATGATCAATACCAGGAAGTGGTAGGATGGGGCCCCGACATCGCGAATGCGCTAGCTCCTACCGGTTATCCGAAGCAAGGGGTGCAGAAGGTCGAATGGTTCAAGCTCCAGCTGATGCTCTCCGGCAACACGTACATCGACCCCATCAATCTCCCGCCCCTTCCACCGGGCAAGTCAGAGATTGATGTGGCGGCCGACTATCTCTTCAAGTTACGGCAGGCGATGCGTGCCCAGTTACAAAAGACACTCGGCGAGGTATTTACCAGAGAGGAGCGTAACATCAAGTACTATCTCACGGTGCCTGCGATCTGGAATGATGCAGGAAAGGCGGCGACGCGTGCGGCGGCTCTGCAAGCTGGATTTTTGCGAGACGAGAACGACAATCGCCTGACGCTAATCTCAGAACCGGAGGCCGCTGCACTTTTCTGTGCCAAAACCGGCCTGCTGAACCTCAAGATCGGCGATGCAATCTTGATCGTCGACTGCGGCGGAGGTACGGTAGACTTGATCGCATACGAGGTCGAGGAAGAACAGCCGTTCAGCGTAGCCGAGTGTACCGCCGGGTCTGGTGACTCGTGCGGCTCGACTGCCCTCAATCGGAACTTCAGTAATATCCTCCGCGCCAAGATCAGAAAAATGAAACTGCCTGATGGATCTCGGATAGCTGGGAAGGTGTATGCGAAGTGTATCATGGACTTTGAAAACCGGATCAAGGCAGATTTCCGAAACAACGGTCAGAAATGGGCGGTGGACGTCGGTATCGAAGCAGACTTTCCCGATGCTGGAATCGAAGATAGCTACATGATATTCACCAATGAGGAGATCCTTCAGTGTTTCGAGCCTGTCGTCAACCGCATTCTCGAGTTGGTACGTAACCAGATCATCGCTATTCAAGCGCAAAACAGGAATCTGCAGGTATGTGCCCGATGGATCATATCGCAAAACAAATTCTTTTTGAAGGCTAACCGAGCTGCAGAACGTGCTCGTAGTCGGTGGATTCGGTGCATCGGAGTATCTTTTCCAGCAAATCAAGCTCCACGTACCGCCGCAGTATCAGTCCAAAGTCGTCCGGCCGATGGACTCTGTCGCAGCGATTGTCAAGGGCGCCGTGACGGCAGGTATCACAGAACGAGTGGTCACCCATCGCGTTGCACGTCGGCACTACCTGATGGCCACACTCCAGCCCTTCAAAGAAGGCTACCACCCGGAACAGTACCGCGTGCCCAGTCTTGACGGTCGGGATCGATGCAAGTATACCCGGCAAATATTCGTACAGAAGGGAGAGCGAGTCAAGATTGGTGAGCCGGTCAAGGTTAGCTTCTTCCGCCAAGTTGCCCCGGGAGCAACCCTCATGTATGAGGACATCTTGTACGCCTGTGACGAGGACGTGTGCCCCGAGTACACGAAGGATCCACGTAAGTCCAGCCCACCCCTTTGCTCAGCTTGATAAGTAGGTTATAGTTCTAACCGTCATCTCCTGCAGGTATCAAGGAAGTCGTTACCCTGACGTCAGACCTGTCGCGCAAAAACCTCGAGACCGACTTCGAACGCATGGACACGCCTCAGGGCACCTTTTACCGTGTATATTTCGACATCTATCTTACGCTTGATGGCAGTGAATTCAGCGCCGAGCTAGTCTGCCAAGGCGAGGTGATGGGACGATGCCGTGCAAAGTTCAGATAAGCCAGCCAGCCCAGTCCGCCTCAGACTGGCGGAAACAAATGAAGTTTCACGACACACGAAAGAAAAGCAAAAACAAGTGGCAGACTTCTTTTTTTTCCTTCTTCTTCGCCTACCCTTCCCTCTTTATAATTCCACCCTCGACAGTGGCGGGAAAGGGAAAAAAAAAAAACAAAAAGGAGAGGACGGTGAAGCCGTCATCCATCTCTAGATATACGAATCTATGCACTGAAGGGCGTTTCCAATTCCAATCCAAGACCTTTGATCTTGTGGATGACAATCTACAATTTTTTGAGGTCTTTTTTCTCTTTTTCTTTTCTCCTTTTTACTTGCTTTTTCCCACCTTCTCCCATTTTGGTTCCTTGTCAAGTTTCTTCAGCCAAGCCAAGCTTCAATCTCTGCAGCCATCTCTCTGTGTCCCTTCTCTCGCCGTGGGGGCTGTTGGTTGTTCTGTTTCTGTTCCACCTATCTATCCATCTGTCTGTCTATCTATCTACCTATTGACTGATTGATTAATTGGTGTTTTATTTTGGATACCTTTGCCTTCTTAGGTTATACACCTTACATAGCTATGATTATTGACTTACGATATATGACGGTTCATCGGTAGACAAACAAATTGAGACAACTTTACCCCTGTCGTTGATAGAAAGTTGGAACTGGCTTCCTGACGCAGCTCAATGCATCGTCATCTACGGTAGACAGGGACTCTTTTTTGCTCCGATTCATATACTAGAAGTATATAGAAGTATGTACCTACCTTGTAGCTAGCTAGGTATCCGGAGACAGCGTCATCGAGCTGAGGATAAGAAGTCGTACGTACCGTAGAAGGAAAGAACAACCAGGACAGTTCATTTCTTTCTTTCTTTTTTTTCCTTTCTTCTGCCTTGCACCGTATTTTTTACTCCCACTAGACCGATCGACTCCCCTGATTAACTGCCAGGATCGGCTTCGGTTGGTCAATGTCTGGTCGCCTTGTTGAGGCTAGGGGTGGGTGAATAAATAGATCGAGAGAGAGAGAGAGAGAGAGACATGTCAGTAGATGGGATGGATAGGCAGGTAAAGCGATAGGTAACCCAACAACGAGACTAGTTGATAGTCAAACTGAAGGTTAGGTTGGCCCATGCCATAGGTAGGCAACGGAGGAGGAGCATTCCGTTAATATAAACAAAGACCAACAACTCGCACCAGCAAGTATTCTCCATAGCTGTATTTCCGTATCGAGGTTGGCAAATGTATGCGTGGGGGAGAGGGAAAAAAAAAAAAAAAAAAGGAAAGACGGCTTCTGGAGCTCTTTTGAAGAAAGCTTTAGAGGGCCTTGCTTTGCCCTTGCTTTGCCTTTTCTTTTCTTTTTTTTTTTTTTTTTCCCGCCTAACAAAGTTCGCTATTATTTCTTCAAGCTACGTACCTTCTCCTCGGGTCGTGAGTTGCTTTTTCCTTTGGGGGTGATGTGGCTAGGAACTATGTCCATGGCGTTGGACTATCTCGCTACTTTAATCGTCTACTCGGGAAGGGGGCGGCTGATGCCGATGGACTGAAGCTGTATTATTATTGATCGTGTTCTTAGGTTGCCTCTGTGGTCTCTGACGTATTATTCGACTATGTGCTCGTCTGTCCAAACCCTGATCAGTGATCAGGGCCCGTGAACACTACTGAACAATAACCTGATGAATTAGGCAGGTGAAATGCAGAGGGTGGGAAGCAGAGACTGGAGGGAGGGTGGGATTCCACATGGCTCCATTCTGCAGAATGTCCCAGGCGTCCATCCCCGAACTTCGAGGAGGTCCTTCTTTGTCGTGAGCATAGCCACAGCCTCCCGTGCCAACTGTCGTGCGAAAGTCCCATAGGTTCGAGTTTGAAAGTGCGGAGAACAATCCTTGCAATTGCATCACATCGCATCAGCTCAACAGGCACGTCCGTGCACTTGGGGGATCCTTGGCCAGCTCCCTGGGATCTGATTGGATTCTGGGGCTGAGCGAAGGACAAGAGCCCGCTGCTTGCCTCCTCGCGAGTACAGAGTACAGAGTAAATAGTTAATAATGATAATAATATACGGGTAACTACGCACCATTCGAGCCAAACTAAGCCAACACGAGAAAGAGCCCTTGTGTCTGCCAGTGCTCTGGAGTAGTGCCGTTTGGCTGCAGAGCTGTAAACCACCCCCCCCCTGCCCTTCGCGATCACTTCAGGCTAAGAGTGGTGTTCCGTGCGCAATGAGGGGCTGCATTAGTTATCGCGGGGTCATGTCGGCTCGGTTTGACCGAGATAGTAGACCCATGTCCAGATGTTTGTTTATTCTCAAATCACTGACACGGTCATTGCCAATGGGATTCTGCGTCAGGCTTAGTTGGCTGTGCCCGTGACCATCGGGTTGACAAGCTAGTAGTAGCTGCCTAAAAGCAACGTGACAATGTCATGTTCGGGCAGATAATTCCTCGGGGATTTGTGTCTCTGGAGGCCTGGAAGGACGGTGAGAAAGGGGAAAGACAAACAACGAATAAGGAGTCGAAAAAAGGACTCGGTAGAATCGAGAAGACAACAGAAGCCCCGAACAAGGAGAAGGACAAGATACCGGAAAAAGGAAAAAGAAGCTAAATAGAATTGGCTCAATGACACGGGAAACTTGGGATCGGGAAAAAAAGAAGCCCGGAACGAAGGGGAGAGAGGAGAAAAAGCCGAGCAAAAAACGGCAAACAAGGGACGTGGAAAAAGAAAGCAAAAAAAAAGGAATATACTAAAAAAGTGGCAAACATGTTTTTTTCTTTGACACCGCCGGATCGAAGCGAAAAACAGTGAAAGAAATTGGATGTCATTCCATGCTCCGAATTAATATTGACCAGCGGCAAGCGCGCTTTCCGCGATATGGGGCGGTTGCAGCGCCGGGGTTGGTCATCAGATTCATTTGCCAGGCTTCTCGGCCTTGGGATTCTGTGAGTAAAAGTCGGATGTAAACCCTTGGCACCACAATAGGCTCCATAGATCATAAAAGACCAGGTCCATTATCCCTTGATTTGCTCGCTAATTCGTTGGTAGCGTTGCATTTGCTCTAGTCAGATTCGGTATGAGGAGTAACATGGCCGTGCACAGCAATCGCTGAAGAGGCCTCGCCTGCAAGGACACCTCATAGTACGTCAGTGTTGACTCCAGACTGACTCCAAGAACTCAGCTCTTTGTACAAGTGCTAGCAACGCCGAGGACTCGCACTGACCAGTTGCTGTGCCCGGAACAATCAGACATACCCACAGGTCGGCTGAAAACCGATGTCCGTTGTATGGAGCGATGTATGCATCTCCTGTACTCCGTATTGGGGGGCTAAGAGTACATCCCAAGAACAACTTAGTAGCGCCTGACGGCGTTTTATTACTTTTGAGGCTGGTGACCACCGACGCCCGAGTTGGGGTTGGCCCACTCAACATCCCACGCGCTGACAGACCCCAGGCCCAGCAAACTTCTCTGTTGCACAAGGGTAAGATGATGGATGATCTTCAGCAAATCTCAATCAAGATGCTGCTCTGGGTGTCGTGAAAAGATGCCGCCAAACTCGCCCTGATGCGCTATTTTCGGATTTTCTCGTAATTCAATCAGCTCCTGCTTCCCCCGTTTCCTTCTCTTTTCAATCGATTGTATGGCAGCATTCTGCTGCGTTTTTGTGCCTCCACCTTCTGGGCGTTGATATATCGGAGAAATACAAACTTGGGGGTCGAATTCCATAGGAACGGAACCACAGGAAAACTCAATCATCACTCCAGCCTCCCCAGCCTGGCTTCGGCTCAGGTCACGAGGTCTGCCTTGAATCGGTGCGCACGGACGGATACGCGTGAGCTCGTCTGACGATTTCCAAATAGATTCTTTCCACAAGGACTGTAGTCTTGTCGCTGCTGCCTTTTAGGTTCCCCATAATTGGTACTATATCGGGTTAGTCTCGTAAATCCTTTATTGCGACCCGTAGCACGGTTGCAGCGGTAGTGACGACTTAGCTACATAGTAGCCTTGCGGATCTAGGGCCAGAGTCTGAACCGCGACACTGTTTGGGACGTCTCGTCCACTAAAAGGCCACATCCCGGCGGATCCAGTAAACCCCCCCCCCCTCTCTTCAACAATTGACCCAGAGACCCGGTGGAGCTCGATTAACCTGAAAAGCTGAGAAACTCTGCTCGATCATGTGGATGCTGTCAGGTCCGTTTTCTTTTTTGGGGCGGCGAATTGCGGCTTTTGCGGGGAAAGGTAGCACGTATCAGAGCTCAACCAGGCACTCTCAATCAGGAATGTTAAGGTCCAAATTATAGTTAATCGTATGACCCAAGTGATGATCTTTGCCCAGGGCTGGCTGTACAAATATAATTGGAGCCATTGCCCTCATCAAGGAAGAGAAAGTTTCGCTATGTTGAACAGTTTCTTTTCGCCGTCTGGTCAGGCTTGCGTTGTGGAGTTTTAAAGTGTGTTAAAGACGTCGAAAGTTTCTTGGAGACCAGGTTCCTTTTCCTTTCTTTTTCTTTTCTCAGCTTTTGCCTTTTTTTCTTCGTCACATATTCTGCCATAAGGAAATGAAGACCCTGTCATCGATTGGGCTTGCAATTCTGTTGCTTACCTTCGTCGCCCTCAAGACCCGGAAAGACCTGCCATCATGGTTCGCTGCCATAAAACGCATTGCACAGCGTGCCGGCTGCAATGACATCAAGCGAATGGCCCCTTACCCAGCCCAGCCCATCAAGGGAAGGGATAGGTACCGGGTTATGATGGATATTCGGAAGCTAGATGTAGAGAATTGGCTCACCTTGGATAAGAACTATATGGACGAGCACGTTGTCAGGAGTCAATTGCTTGCGAAAGAGAAGCAAAAGGTCCTCCAATGTCTACCGGAGTCGTATGAAGCGTGCCTCGAGGCGTTGGAAGAGGTTGTCGAGTTTCTGACCCAACGGTTTGCGAACATGTTCGATATGAAGAAGCACGGCGAGGAAACGACAGTTTACAACAAGGTCACGGGCGAAACCTTTGTTTTTGGTGGTGACAGAACCGAACAGATGGACCCTCTCGAAATAGCCGTAAGGTTGACGATGGAGGACCTGAGCATTTTGATGAAGAATGACGACGGAGAGTATTATCTGTCAGTACACACAACCAACTCGGGCCTAACGGCGCCGCAGAAATACCAGGCTAACTTGATTATGCAGAGCTGCGAGTGCAAGCCTCTTCCCTGTGGGCTGGACAGTAGCGGAGCGAATTGGGTGGACGATCTCTCAACTGCACAATCCGGTCCCTTTGTGGCATCAGCAGGTGGCTAATTCTGTCAGCAAGTAAGTGATAATCTTGGGATAAACGCAAGGAAATGAACTGACAGCTAATTAACCCAGATTCCTTTGTCGTCTTACTCCTGAATCTCCTATGGAACGATCCAACTATTTTGTCGAGGTGAAACGGCCAGACGAGGACCTCTTCGAGATTCTGTACCGACCTACCACTTTATCTGAGGACAATCCGGATCCATCTCCCCAGGACCTCGTCGTCCGTCGTGAACGACAGACTTTCCGCAGGCTTCCCCGGACAGGTACAATTGTGTTCGGAGTCAAGACGTTTCTGACCACGTTTGATGAGCTCCCGATGCAGGAGCTTGAGAACTTGGCCAGAGAGATGAAGAGCTGGCCGGAACACGTGGGTGAATATAAGGGCAGGGAGATTTGGGGAGCAAAGGCCCTCGAATTCTGTGAGAAGAGACGTCAGCAACAAGAGAAGGAGGCCGAGGAGGCCAAGAAGATGGATGTTTGATTCAAAACGCGGTGTCGAAAAAGTGGAAGGTGTGTAGAGGAGAAAGGAGGAAGTGGAGGAGAAGCGAGAGTTGAAGTCAAGGTTGAACTGGGAGGCTTTCTGTTGCATTACAGGCCATGCATTTTCCGTGGGTTTGTTTGTTTGTTTCTTGGTCTGCAAAAATATGGGTGGGCGGCTTTCTGATTTCAAAAAGCATTTTATTTGCGTGCATCGGTTTGATTCTCAACTCTGTCTTCTTGCTATAATTTATTGTTTGACCTTGCTGTGCCCTTGATAGCTTGGTTGTCGGTGCTGTGTATGGGGGACTGGGAACTGAGGCTTGTTGGATTGCTGGAATTAGCTGCTACGAGTTGGATTGGTTTTAACAACCATTAAGATACATAGGTAGCATTTGTTCTGGAAGGAATTGACACGATTGGATTGCGGCAAAATATAATCTCGATGTATAAACAATACTACTAGTCTGTTCTAAACTCGAACGGTGCTCGACATCTTCAAAATTTAAGGAGGTATACGTACGCAGGAAATGTATATAGACAGATAGGAAAGAATACACCAAGCACAAAACAAAGAAGAGCAAAATGACTGACGAGACGTGCCCTTGGTAGTCAAGTTCAAGGAGAAGGGTCAAGTCTGAGTAAGAGTAAACTTTAGATAAAGGACGGCATCAGAAGAATCTAGATCTTCGAACGAGCTGGCTCATCTTGTTTCAGCCTCACGACTCCCTGTAGGTTTCAACGTTAGCTACTTGAACACTGCCGAAGACCACATGGATCCCAATCCATCCAAAGTTAAAAAGAGAATGAAAAGAAGTAAACATACCTCTTGCGTGCAGGTGGCAATCAAGGTTCCGTCTTTGGCCCAGATCTTCTGCAGTACAAGGCCTCTCCCCTCACCAGCCCATGGGCTCTCCATTTCCGTGAGCATCCATTCGTCTGCGCGGAAAGTCCAAGGATTATGGAAGTAAATTGAATGGTCAAGGCTGACCATCATACCAATCTCCTTGTGGTCTGCGTTCTTTTGGTCCTTGAGCTTATTTAAAGCTCCCTCAAGACGACGTCGCAACTCCACTGTCTCTTCCTCCTTCAGCTCCTTCAGTGACCGCGCAATATCCTCGTCATCAAGATCGGAAGGGTTCTTCAGGGCTTTCAGAGCCATCTTCAGCTCCCCGGCCGACGAGAAGCGTGGAATGTTATGTACTCGGGCAACGCTACCAATGAAAAAGCTATCTGTGATGTATGCGAGAGCGGACAGGTGCGCGTGTTGGGCCCCGGCGTCCGAAATTTTGCTTCTACACCGCACCCAACGTCTGATCTTCTTTTCCTCAGGGCTGGAGTCGCCTGTTTATGTTAGAGAGAAGGACACCAGTAGCTTCCAACCATTTGAGCACCAGGACTCACGGTTAGCTATTCCAGCCCGGGCTGATTCAAACGGCCCGCCGCCAATCTCATCGAATTTTCTCCCACCAGGTCCCAATGTAGTCGGAAGGGGAACAGGAGGCATAGACGAAGCATGCTGGATCTTCTTCTTTCCGCCGCTGTTAGCCTTGCTGAAACTCAGGGTGGTTGTGAAAATTGGCCGGCCTCGTTGCCTTGCCTGGACGGTCCGTGTGATAAAGCTTCTTCCATCGCGGACTCGTTCAACGTGATAGAGGATTGGAATCTCAGAATCGCCGGCGAGGACAAAGTAGCAGTGCATGCTGTGCACGGCGAAATCGGCAGGGACGGTTCGCATCGCAGCAGCCAGAGACTGGGCGATTGCGGCTCCGCCGTAGATGCCGCGGGCTCCTGGAGGATGCCAAAGGGGCCGAGTATTGGTGAAAACATCCTGTTATTCACAAGAAAAATGTGATAGTTAGAAGAGGCCAGCAAAGGAGGGGGAAGTTATGGCGAACAGGTGCAATGTCATCCACTGGTGTTAGGTCCAGCACATTTTCGATTGGCGCCTTGGAGTCGTCCAACTGCGGAGGTTCAAAGAGCGTCACCCGCTTCGACATCTTCAGTTTATGAGAGGCCGAGGTTACAGCGCAATGTCTGGTATATCATAGAATATGTTTTGACGGTTCCTAAGTAGTTTAAAAGGAGCGACTGTAGGAGTTTCCAAGATGCTGAAGATGTCCCTGACGTTGTCCAGTTACGGTAATAGCCGAGGCTTTTTTCCAGCCGAGCTATTACTAGTGATCACTAATAGTCCATTCGATCAGGCCATCTATGAAAGCTGCCTCTTTCATGATACTAGCTCTCATAAGACAAGAGCAAAGAAGGTCATACCAATCATATTAGCTAGTAGATTCACGATGCTAGGTATCTTTGCCAAAACAGTAATCCAACGCCAAAACTAACGCTCTTTCGCATGTGAAATCCAAGAAAAGGCATGCCATTCTAGTAATACCACTACCTAGGTATGATGGGTAATCCAAAGGCTACGCAAAAATGATATTGATAGGGCGCCGACATCGTCGCCAGTCAATTAGATGGATCCGTAAACGCCCTCGTGATTATAGGGCTGATCGTTAGGGGTCTCAACATACGACCCGTTCATTACTTCGTATATCTTGCCGTCGTTCAGCTAAAATATCCGTCTTCCTACGGCGGAGGTAGGAACGAATTGAGACGGTTAGGGTGGTTGATCCGGTAGGTCTTTTGTGCCGCCCTCGGACTCAGTGATTTTCTGGAAGAGTTCTGGTCCAAAAGACGCTGTAGTTGGTGGCGCTGCATCTCTTCGTCGGTCAGAAGAATCGTCCCCCGGCTTGACTCTCCGATTGCGCCGTTGATATCGCGTGAATATAGCCAGAGCGCGCCCAGAGCGTAGATGAATGCGAACGCGGCGGCGAAACTCAGACTCAGGATCTCTAGAAGACTCAAAGGCAGCAAGTCTCGACAGAAGATATTGATAGCAACGTTGAATAATGCGAGAACATTAGATATTAAAGCAGGCCTGAGTAGTCAAGTTAGTCCAATGGGAGAGTTGCACGGTGATCATCTGGCAAACATACACGAGTAACGACTGAATCAAGAACATCCGCTCATCAAAATAAAGTAAGACCAGGAGGAGCGAAAGAGAGTGTGCGATTCCGATCAAGACAGATGCGACGACGATTGTAGCTATCTTATTGACTTGGAAGGGTTGCTCTGCATCTCCAAAAGCCAAGGGCATCACCAAGAACCTTAACAATGAGATTTCTGTTAGTAAACTTGCGACTCAGTAAGCACCAGAATTTGTTTTGTACCCAACGAGTGCCAAATGGGTAGACACTGCAACAAGAAGTCTCCGTGAGCTTCGCCCTGTCGGTTGGCTGACGGGCTGGGCTGGTGAGCCGAGCTCATGATAGTATTGGGGAGTTGTCGACATGAAGAGCTTAAGGTCGCTGTTGACGGGCCACCTATAAGGGCCACCGCTCTGAAAACGTTGCTGATGTACAGGGTCGAATGTTGATTGATCTACGGCGACAGCTAAACAAGGGAATTAGGGACGGCCCGGACGACAGGGGGCTGGAAAAGAGGGATGTGACCGCGGATAAGCGAATGAAATATGCTGCGGAGGGCGAGATATTAAGTAAAGATAGAGGTATTAATTAATTATTATGGCATAATCAAAGTAGAAAGCAGAAAGCAGAAAGATAGGATCAAGGAGACAATGATGTTGTCAAAGATGAAGAGGAGCATTAAAAGGAAGAGGATGTTCAGCCAGGATCTTCTTCAGCGAGCGGGTCAACAGCAACGTTGTCGATCCTTCAGCTTGCTTGCACCTATATTTAACTAGTCAGCAGTCAGCAGTAGCACTGAATCAAGTTTCTTCAAACGTGTTTATCAGCTAGGGACCTCAAGTTTTAATACCTTCGTTCACGAGCTGACGCGATCTGGGTTGGTTATTCTAGACTGAACCTGGTTAAAAGGGGGTTGATACCAATTACCTCCCGGTTTACGCCCGCTGCTCGAGTCCTTGACTCCTCGTGAATCCCCATAACACTGCCCCTCCATGCCATGATAGGAGATGGATGGAGGCTAGAACAAGTGTAGTCCGAGGTCGGCTCAGCCACAACTTTGTCACTCCTGCCAGTTCAATAATACTGAAAAAAGAAAAATTCTAGGCTTATGTGAAGATATTTTGAGTTCAAAACCTGATGCTATTTTAAATTTAATATTTTAAGATGACCAAGGTTACTTCCCGCGTTGAATCTTGGATTTGATGCCCTGGAGCCACGGCTACATATCGCGTTACTAAAGCCTACTAATGTAGTCTAATTGTTCGACATCACAAAAACACGTTAATTGTCTCGCCAAATGGCGTATTTTTAAAGAAGATAGAATGGTCGTCAAGACTTTTCAGTTGAAAAATCTACTAAAAACAATGTATAAGGCAAATCTAGTGCGCAATATAATACACCAAAACAGTCACCGCATGGACTCAGGTCTATTTGGAGGGAGCAATCTCAACACCAGCGGTGGCACCGAGTATGCGCTTGATGTCACCGTAGATGGCGAATTGACCGGCAGTGATGGTACCAACCTGTTACGGTCGTTAGCAATTGATACAGGTGCATTTGAAGGGGTTACAGGTGTGCTGTGTCCATCTTGGGTTTCGACTTACCATGAAGAGACGAGCACCAATACCGGAGAAGCTGCCCCTGAGACCAAGCTCTTTACCGATCTTGATGAGACGGCTGGTGGTGCCCTCACCAGGGAGACCCTGGGTCTTGTTGATCTTGCTCAGCATAGTGTCGGCGGGCTGGGAGACGAGCGCGGCGACGAAACCAGCAAGGAGACCAGAGCCAAGGTTGACACCAGTCTTACCAGCGTCGGAAAGGGTGTTCTTGTCGACAACGCCGTAGATGGCTTCAGAGAACTTCTCGAAAGCGACGAACTTGGCCATAGTGTAGGGAACCCTGAAGACTTTGTTTAGAACATGCTCAGGTGGTTAATATCGCATTTTGTTCGGAAACTTACTGCTTGAAAAGGATGGGTCCGAATCCAGAGTAGAAAGCACCCAAACCCTCGTTCTTGAAGATCTTGGAGAAACCGCTCAGAAGACCGCTGGCGAAATCGGGCTGAGAGACAAGACGGATACGGGTGGCCTCAAGAGGGCACAGAGCAATATCGGCGAAGAATTCAGCAGTAGCGGAAGAGGCGAGGTAGATGGCGGTTCTGTTCTGGGAAGCAGACTCAAGACCGAGCTGGTTGATCCACTGCTGCTTGAAGAACTCATAACCACCGAACTTGAAGGCGCCCTGGAGGAAGTAACCGGCGGCGGTAGGACCGAAACCGGTGAAGAGAGCGCCAGCACCCTCGTTGGCAATGACCTGGCGGAAGCCACCGACCATACCGCGGTTGTATGTAGCGGGGTCAAGCTGGATTCTGGTCTTGACGCTATAAGGCGCGAAAGCAGTATGTCAGCGCTCAGTTCAATGCAAATATACCGAGGACGGATCTCCCCGGCAAGGGGCGTCTGCTGGACAAAGTCCATCAGCGGGAAATGAGGGCAACTTACACATCGACGGGAGTAAGAGCACCGTGGGTGACGGAGCAGCAGACAGCACCAGCGAAGGCGAATCTGGAGTAGAGCTGGAGCCCAGAGAGCTGGGGAGCAGCAGGAGCCGCGGGAGCTTCCACCTTGGGTGCGGTTGCGGCGGCCATGATTACGGGATATATATGAGCGACTGTGTCTTACACAGGAGAGAGAAGAAAAAGACGACTAAAAGAAACGAAAGAGAGATGAGAGAGAGTGGAGACAGATGAAGGGGAGGCAGAGGATGGTCTTTCGAGGATGAAATACGAAGAAATTGAACCGGGAGGAGGATGGAACCTGGAAGGGGCTAGGAAACGACACCCGAAAACTTTTCGCCTACTTGGCCGGCCCACGGTCCACCGCTGCTAACTCCGATTGCCCGGTCAACACAGCGAATATAAATGTTGTGTTCGCCCCGTCACTGCTTGGCCATAATAAAAGTTACATCATCATAAAAATATTCGGCGCTGAATAAGAAACCAGATTTGACAGGCCCATGGGTGTTTAGTGACTACCGTTGGAACGCTCGGGCGCGGCATAAGTTCGGAGAATAATCGCTAGCCGGCTGTCTCCGAGCTCGCTGGCTTTGCACTCGCTATGGAGTAGATTTCTGCTAAATACGGAGTATTGAGGCTAGACATTTACAGCACACTCACTATCCCCATCAGCCTTAAGGCGTGGAGTCGTGTATCATTCCAAGCCTTTTTGCGCGCTTTTACTACGTTATCAGCCTCAGGCATCGATTGCGGCAGCATAGCCGAGGCTGAGCTGATTGGAGCACCAGATCTCTGGCTTTGAGATCTACCAGCAGATCATGGATGGCTAGAAATCAATCATCATGGGAAATATCGTATACCTGTCACAATGACTGGATCCCTTTGGTTTGGGTTTTAGATCGCTTCGGCAAACCATTCGTGTTGGTATATCCCAAGGAACTGCCGTTCGTGAAGTTATTGCCTTCAAGTAGGCACGCCATGCGGATTTGGAGGGAGTATAAGGCCAACTTGCAAGATACGAAATGTTTTGCACCCCTGGCGTCGATCTAAGCAGCTGTTGACATTGATGATTGAGCTACGCATTAACAATTAATCTGGGTGGTATACTTTGCTAAGTTCCACTCAACATTGCTTACGAACTGAATCCACGCCAGGCTTGTTCGCAGTCAGATTGTGACATGTATTGCATGCACGTACACAGGGCGCATTTTGAATGCATCGTCGTATTACAACTCATACTCAAGGCCTGCTCACTTCTCGAGCCTTGTACCATGAGAATTTTTCTCCCCGGGTATCCTTGTCTTCATTTACATCAAATGCTCTCTCGTATCCTATGCGAACACTCTTTTGGGAGGAAGGAAAAGCAGCCATGGAAAGAAATCGAGGGTAGGTGGTACTTCTCGCTTTTGAGGCTAAGGTTGAAGATTTATTGTTGAATTGTTTGTGAGTAGATGAAGCCGAGCATCTTCATGAGCTCCCGTCATGGAATGCTCCCGACAACTCGCTTATGTTTCAGGCGTTTGAATGGCATGTTCCAGATGATCAGGCTCACTGGCGTCGTCTCCACAAAGCGTTGCCTAAGCTGAAGGCTATGGGTGTTGACAACATCTGGATTCCTCCGGGATGTAAGGCTACGAGCCCGTCTAGCAACGGGTACGATGTCTACGACCTCTACGACTTAGGGGAGTTTGACCAGAAAGGATCTCGGCCGACAAAATGGGGAACCAAAGACGAACTGCAAACCCTTGTTTCTCATGCGCAGGACCTCGGAATTGGGATCTATTGGGATGCTGTGCTCAACCACAAAGCTGGGGCGGACTCTCTGGAGCGATTCCCTGCAGTCAAGGTGGATGACCAAAGTATGTACCTAGCTTTCGTGCTGGCTTCTGGACGCACTTGCTGACAGATATCGCCGACGATGGACCGGAATCAAGAAATCTCAGTACCAGAAGAGATTGAGGGTTGGGTAGGGTACAGCTTTCCCGGTCGTGGTGATCAGTATAGCTCAATAAAGTACCACTGGCCTCATTTCAACGGCGTCGACTGGGATGAAGCTCGACAAGAAAAGGCAATCTTTAAAACCAGTGGCCCCAGTAAAGGGTGGGCTACCGACGTCAGTGCTGAGAATGGGAACTATGACTATCTCATGTTCTCGAATCTTGACTACTCTAACCCGGAGGTGAGAGATGATGTTCTCCATTGGGGCAATTGGATCACCACCCAGCTACCTCTCAGTGGTATGAGGTTGGATGCAGTGAAGCACTATTCAGCCGCATTTCAGAAGACTTTCATTGAGGAACTTCGAAAACGATTGGGAGAGAAATTTTTCTTCGTCGGAGAATACTGGAAGGGCGAGATCGACGTCCTACTTGACTACCTGAAAAAAATGGAGTATCAATTATCGCTGTTTGACGTCCCCCTGCTTGGTCGGTTCTCTGCCATTTCGCGCACCGAAGGTGCAGATATGCGACGGATATTTGAGAACTCTCTCGTGCAGAAGAGCCCTGAGCACGCAGTTGTAAGACACCACACCTGCTCAACTTAGTACAATTGTCTAATCCTTCCTGCCGCTTTTGGAGACATTTGTCGCAAACCATGACACGGTAGGGCTTTCTTTACCTGTGATTTTCGGCTTTAGCTGACTTGATACATACCTGAAGCAACTGGGACAGTCGCTAGAAGTATGTAAACGGCACAATTGTCTATGACCTAACTAACGGGCATGCTAGACTCCTATCACGGGTTTCTTCGTGCCCCTCGCGTACGCTTTAATTCTCCTTCGAGACAAAGGCCAGCCATGCGTTTTTTACGGAGATCTCTTTGGCATTTTAGCAGATAATAAGCGCTCTATACGACCCTCTTACGCTGACAAACTCTCAACCCTCACACAGGCTCGCAAGCTCTATGCAAATGGAGCGCAGAGAGACTATCTTGACAAGGAAAACTGCATTGGTCTGTGGTTCAGTCCGGATTTGGATCCTAAGACGTGTACTAACAGCTGGTCAAGGCTTTGTTCGCTACGGGAACCCCCGCCACCCTTTCGGACTTGCTTGTATCATGAGTAACGCTGGGCCATCTCGAAAGCGCATGTTTGTTGGTCGCGCGCATGCTGGAGAACGATGGACCGACATCCTCAAAAGCCGGACGGAAACCGTCAAGGTTAACAGGAAAGGTTACGGGATGTTTCCCGTCGCTGCATATAGCGTCAGTGTCTGGGTGAATTCTTCGGTGGAGTGCAGGGAGAATATGCATAACTTTCTGTGAGGCGTTTCTGCTATTTTGTCTATGCATATTTTGCTAACATCGGGTCACTAGCGACGAGGACATTTACAAATATTGATTTATGTATTATATTGTCCGTTTTTTTGGGTTCCTCATGATCAGAGTCTGGATTAGATAGAGGCTCGTCGAGCCACTCATTTCTTGCAGGAGATATTAACTTGAGTTATAAAGTTTTAGCTGTATGGAGTACGTATACTTTAAGTAGAGTAATGATAATCTGCAAACACTCCTATCCTTGGAAGAGCTATAGCATGTCGTTTGACTCAGTATATGGGGACTATGGGGATGCTTGGCACTCCATCCCTCATTAATAATCACCACTGAGACAGCCACTTTCGCTCCCTACAGGCAGCTTCCAAGTTACAACTCCAGGTCTCCATCTCCCTCAATTTTATGATGAAAGCGGGATCAATATCCTCCAGTGCAAACCACTAGTCAGCCGCCGTTGAGTGTTGCGCTCTCGTCGTCCATTCGCTTACCCCCATATTATGATTTGAATTCGTCTCTCGCCATGTCTTGGTACTTTGGGCTCCCTCGGGCCCTCCCTTTCCTTCTCTTCATCCTCTTCGCGGCTCTAGTGTCGGCAGAGCATACGTCAAACTGGGCCGTCCTTGTTGCCACTTCTCGCTTCTGGTTTAACTATCGCCATCTCGCAAATGTCCTCTCCCTTTACCGAACCGTTAAGCGCCTCGGGATTCCCGACTCGCAGATTATCCTCATGCTGCCGGATGATATGGCCTGCAACCCTCGAAATGCATTCCCCGGGACGGTTTACAGTAACGCGGATCGCGCGGTGGATCTCTACGGCGATAACATCGAGGTGGACTACCGGGGCTATGAGGTTACAGTCGAGAACTTCATCCGACTGTTGACTGATCGACTAGACGAGGATGTTCCCCGCAGCAAACGCCTGGGCTCTGACGCCGGGAGCAACGTGCTCGTATATATGACGGGGCATGGTGGCGATCAGTTTCTCAAATTCCAAGACGCCGAGGAGATCGGGGCGTGGGATCTGGCCGATGCTTTCGGTCAGATGTGGGAGAAAAAGCGCTACCATGAATTGCTATTCATGATTGACACTTGTCAGGCTAATACGATGTACACTCATTTCTACTCGCCCAATATCGTTGCGACAGGGTCTAGCGAACTTGATCAGTCGTCTTATTCTCACCATGCGGATAATGATGTGGGTGTTGCGGTGATTGACCGCTGGACGTACTACGTGCTTGAGTTCCTTGAGAACCTGGTGACCAGTACAAATTCAAAGCAAACGCTGGGCGACTTGTTCGATTCGTACGATGAGACCAAGATTCACTCGAATCCTGGGGTGCGATGGGACCTGTTCCCTGGAGGTGAACATGAGGGCCGCCTGCGGACGGTGGTGGACTTCTTTGGGAACGTCCAGAACGTTGAAGTGGAGAAGGCGGATGCTGATGAGCCAGGTTCATTGAAGGAGGATCTCGTCGAGATTGCGCGACTTGTCGAGAAGTGGCGGACCATTTCCCAGGACTATGCCGCTGCTGCCGACAACATTACATCTCAGCGACATGATGCAGAAGTCTCGCCTGCGTATGAAGTGAAGAAGAGGAACGTTGGGCCTGTGAAACTAACCGAGGAGAATCCTTGGGAGAAGCGCTTGATCGGACTGTCAATCCTGGGAGCGTGTACTGCCGTCTGGTTCACCGGATCTGCCTTAGGCAAGACCATGGCTTGATCCTAATAGAATATTCGTGATTGTCATCGCATTAGATTCTTGGATGTTCATTCTAGCGTGCCTTAATTGTCATTTTCAAAGCATAGTCACTGTATTACCTAGCTGGCATTCGCACGCCAGGCTAGAGGGCATTCTCTCCCTTCAATCCAGTCTTCAATATTTAGGGTATTGACCAACATCTCCAATAAACTGCTCTATAAAAGAGGAATGGAATTGCATGCCTCTCAGTAGGAAGAGTCTTGGCGCCAGACTTCGCACGTGCGGCACGCCCAAGACGCGTCGAGCGGACAAGACCGATGCGCGACCAAATTGGGCCTTCCTTACAGCAATTAGAACCAACAAAAGCGACCACCGCCACCCCCGTCTACAGCCCAGGCTTGCTTGCTTTGTTTTTTGTTCTGTTTCTTCCTCCATTCCGTTATAGGGCCTTGCGAGGCCTCACTTCGCCCTTTAGAATTTTTTGTCATCTCTTCTCTATGAACTACCCCATTCTTATAAATGTCCTCTCGACGCGTTGATATACTACTACAACCAATAATACCGATTCAATCGACCGTCGCTTGAACAAACAGACAGACAGACAAGCCGGAAGACGGACTCGACTGGCGTGCCATGTATCTCCCGCGCCAACTCATCTCCCACCTCTACCTCCAGCTCCTCCGATCGCACCACCCTCTCTCCCCACCCGTATTGATCCTCGTGGCCCTTGAACCAGACGCCCTCTGCGCGTGCCGAATCCTTACTGCCCTCCTAAAACGCGACTACATCCCGCATAAGATCCATCCTGTCGCTGGGTATGGCGATCTATCGCGCGCTGGGGAGGAGCTTGTCCGGCCAATGCAGACGGAGAATGGCGGGAGTGGAGGTGTTGTTGTTTGTCTGGGGGTTGGCGGGCTCGTGGACCTCGCTGAGATTCTAGGGCTGAGTGGTGAGGATGATGAGGCGGAGGATATGGGGGGCGTGGAAGTTTGGGTGTTTGACGCGAGGCGGCCGTGGAATTTAGCGAATGTTTTTGGCGGAGGCGAAGGGCAGCAGCAGCAAGTACTGGGGGATGTTGATGCGAATAGGAATAGCGATGCTGTGCGGAGAAAGACGCGTGGTGTGGATAAGGGGGCCATTACGGTTTCGTATAAGTATGGGAGTGGGAATGGGGGTGTTGTTGTTTACGATGATGGTGATATTGAGGACGAAATGGGGAAGGAGAGGGAAGCGTATTATGCGTTGTTGGATATGCCGGAGGTAGACGACGGGGAAGACGACGACGACGATGAGGACGATGAGCCGCCGTCGAGCTCGGACTCGAAGAAACGCAAGTCCTGGTCGCGGGAGGATGACGAGGAGGATTTTGAGGAGGACGATGGGCCTCCTCGGCAGCGGAGGCGGAGTGACTCTGTATGTGTATTTTGAAGCTCGCTCACTTGACGTACGCGTTGGTTGCTAATATCAGCTTTAGGGATCCTCGATTGCCTCATCGCCGACGCGAACACGGAGACGCACCGCACATGATTCCTCTAACTCGTCGCGTTCTGTTACTCCCGTATCAGATTCTCCCTCGCCCGCACAACCGAAGCAGCCGTCCGCACGGTCGTTGAGACGACGATTACTCCGACTAAAACACAAGCACGAGAGTGTATTACAACAGTACTACTCTTCTGGAACCTCATACTCTGAGCCGATCTCCTCTATAATGTACTCCCTCGCATCAGAATTGGGCCGTGAAGACAACGACCTCCTTTGGCTGGCCATCGTTGGGGTCTGTAGCTTGGAACTTAGCGGCCGTACTATGTCTGGAGTAGGTGTTTCGAGCTCATCGGAGTCTGGGGGCTTAGCGGGATGGGGTGGAGAGCGAGGAGAGCGAATACGGCAGATATTACGCGACGAAGTTCATCGATTAAACCCACCGGATCCTAACGATCAATACCGCGATATAAGAGGGGAGATTGCTGGTGTCATCCCCACTACTGCTCGATCTCCCACCGACAAGTCTATCAGACTATCCCCTGAACCTCGTTTCATCCTTGTTCGACACTGGTCCCTCTATGAGAGCATGCTGCACAGTCCATACCTCGCATCTCGGCTACATGTATGGACAGAGAATGGGCGAAAACGGTTACATAAACTTTTGGCAAAGATGGGGATCAGCCTGACGCAATGCCACCAGAACTACACGCACATGGATATGGAACTAAAGCGAGTCCTACGACAACGTCTGCTCAAGTATGCGCCAATGTACGGATTAGACGGACTGGTACCCCCAGAAGCGCCTGGCCATTCCGTGTCTCGGGAAGGCTGGAGCTTTGTACGTTGTTGGGGTTGGAAGGCTTGTCTCTCGGCCACCGATGTAGGCGTCATGGTGGGGGCAATACTCGAGGTTGGGCCTGAAGAAGTCCTAGGCACATGGGATGCCAAGCGCCTACCCCGACTAAGGAAGATAGAAGGCAGTTCTGCCTCCGAGGAGACGGATACCGACCCGTCTAATCTCCTTCCTCGCTTCTGGACGGCGTATGATGCGCTGTCCTTGACATCAGAGTCACCCACGCTTCTCACTGAAGCGCTGCCCCTTGCCCAGCACCTACACCGGGCAATCCTTCGCACAGGCACATCACTACTATCCAAGCATCAGATCAGACATCTCCGGGCCTTTCGCATTGCAGTTGTCAAGGACGGCCCTGATGTTAAGCTTTTCACGAACCCGGGAGCATTGACCAAGCTGGCATTGTGGGTTGCGGAAGCCATCCGTGTACAAGAAAGAGACCGCGGCGATGCTATTAAAATTGGAAAGAGGCGAGCGGCGGGCACCCCGCTCGTACTTGCTGGGCTCGATGAGGACCGCGGGCTGTATGTTGTCGTCGGTACCGGTGGCGGAGGCGGCGTCGTTGACTTTGCTACTTTGTCTAAACGCCGAGACGAACGACAAAAGAAGAAGGAAGGAAAAGAGAAGAACCGGAAAGAGAGAGACGAAGCACGAGCAAAACGTGCCGCCGAGCGGGCTGCAATGGCAGAGGATGGCGAAGAAGATGAAGAGGACGAGTCAGAGGAAGAGTCGTCTGAGTCTGAATCCGAATCCGAGGACGAGCAAGACATGCGCGGCAACAAGCATCTTTTGCGCAACCGATTCGGCATCGCCTTCCAGGAAGTCGTACAAGAGACTAACACCCGAATTCGGATCGATAGTTTCGAGCACTGCGTGGTCGAGGTGCAGAAAGATGATCTGGGAGGGTTCCTTGAAGCCCTCAGTTTCCGCAGCGTTGTTGGTTGATTTCGCTCGCTCGTTCGTCTATGTTGATATACCTGCTAATGCTTCTGCTCATGATGTATTCTGATGGCGGTTTTGGTTTGCTGGTTTCATGCAATGGCTGGACGCGCTGGGAAATTGATTCGACGAAAATGCTTTCCCCTTACCCTCTTTTCTAGATGTTTTACGATGTTGGATCTTTACAGCCACTCATTTTGTTTTGTCACTGCTTTCTTTGTTTCTGGAGTGGATGATTTCCCCTGTTTGCATCTGCTGCTCTCCATCACGACCCTTTGCATATTCTGCACATATCCTGGCGCTACTGGTGTTTGTTCTATTGAGATTTGAACCTGACTAGCATGAGTGAGGAATTGACTACCTTTCGAGATGATAAATTGAGTGTTTGGATACTTTGATACCCTTCGGATGAACTCCGATCAACCCCGCGAAAACATCACAACTCCCCTCGCCTACAAAAACACCATCATCATCATCACCCGTTTATTCTAGGAGCAAACAGAACCCAGACATCTCCATCATGTCCGCATACCCTACCCTCTCACGCGACCATACGCTCGCCAGCCTTCCCCCAGAATACCCCGCCAACGCCCTCAACCAAATCACCACTTACCTCTCCTCTCCCTCCACACGCCCCCGTCGCCTCGTCGTCCTCGACGACGACCCAACAGGCACTCAAACCTGCCATGGCATCTCCGTCCTAACAGTCTGGGATATCCCAACCCTAACCACCGAATTCCTCACCCCCTCCCCAGGCTTCTTCATCCTCACAAACTCGCGCGCCCTCCCACCTTCCTCAGCCGCAACCCTCATCCAGGAAATCTGCCAGAATGTGCTCGCAGCCGCCAACGCCACAGGCTACAGTAAAGACAACCTAGATATCGTCCTAAGAGGCGATAGCACACTCCGCGGCCACTTCCCACTCGAAGTCGACGTCGCGCAATCTGTTCTCGGCTTCGACCCAGATGCGACAATGTGGGTGCTAGCACCCTTCTTCTTCCAGGGCGGGAGGCTCACGATTGATGATGTGCATTATGTACTCGAGGGTAAGGGGAGTTTGGTCCCCGCAGGTGAAACGCAGTTTGCCCGCGATGCGACGTTTGGGTATAAGAGTTCGAACTTGAGAGATTATGTGCTGGAGAAGGCGAATGGGCGGTTTAGGCCGGAGCAAGTACATTCTGTGACCTTGGCGGATATTCGATGTGGCGGGCCAGAGGCTGTTTGTGAGCGGTTGTTGGGGTTTCCTACGGGCGGCGGCGTGGTTATTGCTAATGCGGCGGCGGAATCGGATATGCATGTTTTTGTTGCCGGGTTGTTGCTTGGTATGTTCCCTTTTCCCTCCTCTTCTTCTTTTTCCCCTATGAATGCTAATTGATGGTGATGATGTTACAGCCGAAGCAAAGGGCGCCCGCTTCATCTACCGCACCGGCGCAGCATTTGTCTCAACACGCCTCGGCATCTATTCGAAACCACCCATCACAGCGACGGAGCTCAAACTTGCCAATCCCCGAGAAACAGGCGGACTGATCCTCGCAGGCTCATACGTGCCCAAGACAACAGCACAACTCAAGGTGCTCACCGAGAAGCGCGGCAAAGACCCACTACTACTATCGGTAATAGAAATGAGCGTTGAAGACCTCATCGCATCATCGGATAGTGCAGCGGACCTCATTGCCCGCGTCGTGAAACAAACAGAGGAAAATCTAAGGTCAGGTAAAGACACACTCGTTATGACGAGTCGCGCGCTTATCAAGGGTGACGATGAGCTGTCGTCGTTGGCTATTGGGTCTAGGGTTGCCGAGGCGCTGGTGAGGGTTTTGCAGAGTGTTGAGGTTCGGCCGAGGTATATTATTTCTAAGGTTTGTTCTGTTCTTCCCTTAGTAGGAGGTAGTGCATTTGCAGGGTCCATCCAGTACTAAAGGGTTATTTATTCTAGGGTGGGATCACATCCTCTGACGCGGCTACGAAGGGTCTCCGGATAAAACGAGCTTTGGTTGTCGGGCAGGCAGCGGCTGGGGTTCCTCTTTGGAGGTGTGATGAGCCGACCTCTCGCCATCGAGGTGTTCCGTTTGTTGTCTTTCCTGGGAATGTGGGTGGTGAATCTGCACTGTGTGACCTAGTTGCGGCCTGGAGCTGAACGGGTACTTATAATGTCGTACGGAGTATAGAGGACTAGAATCTGCCCGTATATGCGTGTTTTGTATGCAAGTGAGCCTTTAATTAATCAGCTACGTATATTTCTAATCTAGAATTCCTATCATAATCTCCTAGATGCAATTCAGTAGAGTGACCCGTAGGCCACGAGAATATCTTCCTTCATTGACTACTTAGACCTAACTGTGAGACACCAGGAGTACCTAGTAGGAACGAAAGACAACAACAAGCACAGTACGTACAGTGAGGAAAAAGCCTACCAGAGTAGAGCCCAAATAACGCCCCCTCTAGAATATGTAATTAGGAAGCCTCAACCTTTCAAGCAAAGAACGTCTCCTGGTCTAGTGGAGACGCTTGTCTTGACCATAGTCAATTTGATGTAAAATGAAAGGAAATAAGGACTTCGTAACTGGTAGTCCAAAGAAAGAGAACGGGGAAGATACACCAACCTTGTATAACTTCAGACATCAGGAAAGTCACTAGGTCACTGTATTCCTTGTAGTCAGAGTTAGCGTAGACTGGCTTGTTATTATGTTTCACCCTAGGATTAGGATATATGTATGGCTCGCGATGTTTTCTCACGACCTCATGGGGACCTGCCCCTGCGTGCTTGTTTGTTGGATGATCCGGTTTAGTGGTGATAAATAGCTTCACGCGGCTGTTGCGGCGGTTGCATATCCGTCAGTGACTTGTCGTTTTGGAGCAGAGTTTGTTGAATCCTAAGAGCAAAGTTGATATTAGTTATAACTAGAAGTTAGAATTCTCGTGCACCGTGCGACACGCCGTGGTTTGGATTTAGTAGAATAGACCTGCACGGTTGGTAGGGTCCGTGACAAGGCCTGGCAGTCTTGCATGCACTTACGTCCAAGGAATCGAAACTTCGTTTCTGCCCGCCCGCTGGCGCCTTTTTAACAACCTTCTTCTTCGGTCGAGAAGGTCGACTTTCGCCCGCTTGGAAGAGATCCTCCGGTAAATCATAACTGTTGAACCATCTTAGATATGGCGGCGGCAAGAAGGATAAGGAAGCTCACTTGCGAACATGTGTAATGGAGAGGTCGTTGATACCAGGCTGATACCCAGGCCACGATGTACACATGGATTTGAAAAATTGTGCATCAGATGAGATATCCAACGACCGAGATGCGCCTGTGCAAAGTCAGTCGGTTCAACAAAAGAATGCGATTCACATACCAGGTTCAACTGGCTTCAACTCCATTCCAATATAGTAAGTTGTTGTATAGACAATCCGACTGTCATCATTGGCTGTGTTCTCCGCCGCAGCAGGCACTTCCGTGTCCTCTCTTCCACTCTGGGCCGCAGCCTGATGAGCCACGTCTTTGGTCTCATCGGTTGTCTCTGTTTTGATACCCGTATCTTGGTATTTGAGAGAGCCATTCTTAACCGCATCGGTCTCTTCCTCATTGCTAACGATATGGGTCCTTTCAAACCCCTTGGGAAATGGATGAGCCACTGCAATGGTGGATTTACGGTCCAATGCTCCAACCAAGTGTCTGACCTTGGACTCGACGAGACCAGACCAGACCGACTCTGCTTCTTTTGTTTTACTGGACGCAGTGACGCTAAGATAATATTTGTAGTCCTGCGTGAAAAACGAGTGGCGTGTAAAAAGATCATTCCACGTCGCCTGTTTAGCCCAAATCTTGTCAACAATGTCACCCCCACGCTGAAGCTCTCGCAAGATCACCGCCTTCGTGGACATTGAAATGTTGTGCGTTGCGCACATGGACGGATAGGCAGGTGTGATGATAGGCATTAGGTGAAACCGGTCGCCGTGGTATATCTTTACGACACAATATAAGCGAAATCCGAGAAGGGGCACCTGTACGACGTATCTTACCTTTGGGTTCCAAACTTTCATCTGCAGAGGCCCATCCTCGATTGCCTTTAGTAACACCGGTTGGGGCCATGCCCACTTGTTCATAATTCGGAAGAATTTGCCCACAATCACAGAGCCGGTGGCTTGAGGATATAGCTGGCATACCCTTGCTACCAGCATAGCCCAAGCAACACCACCTGGGAAACCGACAATATTAGAGTAAATGGCTCGACCTGCGTTTCATAAAGTCAGCCGTAAGGTTGCAGAAGTATTTGCGAGTCAGCGCTTACGTTGAGCCCACAGCTTAATTGCGCGCAAAGCGAGGCGAAATGTCTTTTGTTGCGGTACCAATTCCAATATTTCATCCGTTACACGAGTTCCGTTGAGCGACCGCACCTCCTTTTCATCAAGGCCTCTTAGGTAGTCGTTGTTCTTCAGATCAAGGTTCAGAGGAATTGACGGTACGATCAGGCGGGCAAAAATCAAATCAATACTAATACCAGACAATTCAAGTTTTATCAGAGGAACGAAGGCATCCGGGACCGGCGTCATCTTCTCGATGGCGCCTTGATGAGCCATACTTTCAAGCAAAGGAGGGAAATCGGCGAAAAAGTCATCGATCACAATGTGTTTAGGTCCAAGGACTAGGGTATCGATATCCGATCCTTTAAACAGCGCACTGTCAGCGAAGCCGCCATGCGAATTTCATTGAGATGTAAGGCTTACCAGGCCCATAGACTCCCAGGCGATAACTCCCATAAGTGAATATTTTCCCCCCTGCTGCCTCGACTGCCGCGGGTGAGAGGCCCTTTTTGCGACTGACCGATTTAACAAATTCGGTCGTGACACGTTGTAGAAGTTGAAGTACTTGTTTTCTATGCCAAAAAACGATAAGTTAGAAGCTGTGAGACCGAGCATCTGAGTATCTGATATGCTCCCTTACCTTCGTTCGGTCTCCGCAGGGCTCTCAAAGTTGTTCTGGAGCTTTAGCTCTGCAATTAGATCATCATTCGCTGATAATTCTTCTGCGGTTGGTAATGTAGTGGAGATGGGGGGAGTTACGCCCCATTGCCGAGCTGGCGATGGTGCTGCTGCCATTGCGACTGTTGCTGCCTTGATGATGGCGAGATGCAGGTGCGGAGATCGGGACGATTACAGAGTACAACAAACCGGAGATAACGGAGGTTGGAACGGGCAACAGGAGAAAGAACAGAGGATATAAAAAGAGAAGGTTAAAGAAAAGCAACAACGGAAAGAAATTGAAGTCAAGAGAAGGTATTGAGTGAATCAATCGATGAAAAGCGCGTCAGTGAAGAAAAGCAGTTCAAACTCCAAAAGGCTTGAATTGATGGGCGTTTGGATCACCGCTGACTCAGCCAAGGGTACAATCACCTGACAGCTACAAGACTGCAATACACTCTGTCTGAGCGAATATGATCGGAAAAAGAGCGAATTTTTTTGCTACTTTACTTAATTCAGAGTATATCTGTGGAGCACACAGCTGAACTGTGTTCAGGTCCAATCAAATCAAATAATCTCCTTATTTGACCTTGATCAAGTTTACCGTATAGAAAGCGACAGCGTCTTTGCACCCCTACCACTGTGTTCCTGGAAGAAATTCGACAATTGTTCATCAAGCCATGCTACATCATTCTTACTATCTCCAGGGCCGCCCGCCCAATCTGTGACTTTGTGTCAGATGGGATGTGGAAAAACCATGGCCAGGGTAGTACTTACGACCCCAAATGGAGGGAAAGACCCGAAGAGTGCCAATTCCTGGGCTCATGCACTTAACTTCATATTCGGAATCTTCTGGTCTACACGCACTGTAAGCTCACGTTTCCTTCGCCGAAGGACATGACTTACGGGAAATATAGATCGGTTTTCGCAGGTAGCACCAGGGTCTTGGCTTTGATCGCGGCCAGGGCTTTCTCAAAGTCGCCATTGTATGGCTCTTGCTTGCTGACATCTCCATTTTGCCAAGTTTGTGCCATTGCTAGAAGATTGCCGGGGTCTGGATAGAAATAGCCAGGTTAGTGCACTGACAATTTCCTTTGGTGTGGCTAGTCTACCTTTCGACAAAGCCCATGATTCCCAGAAATTCTGCAGAAAGTCTTCGAGATCTTTATAGCCCAGTGCGGTCTCATACAGCTTCTCCCGATAGAACGCTTGAGAAAACCCCCTATATTTATTTGAATATTAGAATGTCAGACCAGAACGGGGGACGAGTCTCACCAGCCAGCATATCCCCTGCCAAATGCCTTCAGTCCGACTTCCTTTTCAGAATCGCTCCATTTCCTTAGTGTCTGTCCAGATGCAAGAACGCCAACTTGGCCAGATCCAGCTGACGGGATACCCTTTGCTGCTAACAAAGCACTCTTGACACCCTCAAGGAACACCTGGTTGTGAAGGGATGTTTTCGCTGAGCTGCAAAACGGCACAACCAAATCCATAAAGTCAGGATACTGTGTGGCCCATTGATAGGTCTGGCCCCCACCCATCGACCACCCAACCACAGCACGTAGATGGGTGATTTTAAAGTGCTTTGTGACAAGATTGTATTGGGCACGAACGTTGTCGTAGAAGGAAACTTTCGGCCACTCCCCTTCAACGGGGTAATTTGAAGGAGATGTCGACTGGCCGTTCCCAAACATTGCAGTGACGATGATGAAATATTCCTGCGGGTTGAGAGTCTTGTCTTCCCCTATGAGCCATAAATTATCCGCAATGGCTTCAATCTTTGCATTAGTATATCGCTTTTTACTGAGCCATGTCCTCCACCATATTGCATACTACTTACCTCCAGAAAACCAGGTGGGATAGACGATCGCAGGAGACTTTGGATCTCCGAATGTCTTATATGCTAGATGGGCGCCGATAAGCTTAGTACCACTCTGAAGCTCCCAGTCCCCAACATTAAAGATCTCGTAGTCCCGTTGTGTCATCGTTGTGGTGCTCTTCAAAAAGACTCAATTGTCTATTTCGGTAGGGCTCTACTCTGCCTATTTATATCATGAAGCCTTGATGAGGGGTTTAAATGTCAGGTTTTGAACGCTTTATAAGCAGTAGATGTTTCGCTGCTTAGCAAGCCTAGATGCCGTTGTGGGATGAGGTTGATGATTCAGCCTTAGTCTCCGAAGGCAAAGACACGGATGTTGATGATGAAAGGGCTCTCGTCAGTAACTCCTTTCGTAGAAGATAACAGAGAGGAGATCTGGTGAATCCCCGCTTCAACTCCAAGTCTCCAATTGTCACAGGATGTTATCTAGTCACGAGACAACGCTATAGTTCATCTATACTACCAAGCTACATGATACGAGGGATTAACTCGTTTCTTTCAGCGAGACAATGGCTAATCGAGCGATTTCGCCCCGTCCATGCATTCAGAGAGTGAGTACTAAGTTGTTTTTTTTAACCAATCTACCTACTCTGCCTCTGTAGATCAGCAGAGGATGATGTGCGATAGTAGAAAAGGTACAGAGGCGGCCAACCTAGCCTGCCTTAACCCCCCACTCAGCTACCTAATCAGTCTGCGGTTAACGATGGATTCCCTACAGCATTCACGGAAATGAAGGGAAACAGGGCTTCCAATCTGTGGTTGGACAAAATGAAGGGGTTTTTTTTATGATGAGAGTTTTTTCTCTTCTGTATGGCGTGAGAAGATGGACAGCAAACGCTGTTACTCTTCGCGGTGTCAGTTGCGGGGTTCCTCTCGGGGAGTAGCAGTGAATTCGGGCCGATGTTCGGCAGTGTTATTGTATTGCCACTGTTTAATATAAGCTTTAACTCCACGGTACAGGGCTCAAACTGGGGCAAATACCCACATTATCTGTGGAATTACAAGAGGGGATCCCTTCTGGGAGCTTCGCACCTTCGAGCTGTGATATAAAGCAACAAGTGGCCCACAGATATGCCTTGTCTTGTTTTTGGTCCAAGACTGTTGCGCACTTTCCCCAAGATCCCTTCTCAGATACTGTAAGGTTCCCACCATTCCATGTCATATTATGGATGCAAGTGGGTAGATGTCGAGCGTTGGGTAAAGGATGTCGTGCGCACACCGCTAACAGCAACGCAGCTCATTTCAATATCTGAATTGTGTATCGCAAGCTCACGGTCCGTTCGCATCTGGAACATATCGTCAGAAATCTACCATGACCACAACATCGGCATTCTTTAAGGCTGGTGACGACTTTGACAAAGTCCAGGCCTCCCGTCCGGACTTTGAGCGCGATGCGGAAGTCAAGTTTTCGAAGCCCCCCAAGCCGGACTGGAAAGCAGGAGAGGGCGGTAATGATGGAGGCGAGAGTCTGAACAAGAATCATATTGAGATCGACCCCTACGAAGAGGGACGGCCAGTTGCGTCTAACTATAGGTTTCTGATCTCGGGGATTGTCCCTAGACCAATCGCACTTATCAGCACAAAATCAAAAGACGGAAAGGCAGCGAATCTGGCGCCATTCAGTTACGCCCAGGTTATCAATCATGACCCTCCCCTCTTAACGGTGGGGTTCGTAGGGTCACTAGAAAAAGCCAAAGACAGTCTCAGGAACCTCTCAGAGACGGGGGAATGCGTAATAAATATCATTTCGGAGCATTTTGTCGAAGCCGCCAACGCAACTGCAGTCAATGCGCCATACGGAGTGTCAGAGTGGGAAATATCTGGCTTACACCAAGCGCCTAGCTCCGTTGTTCAAGCTGCGCGCGTGAAGGAATCAATGGTATCAATTGAAGGCAAACTCGTTGAAACCAAGGAATTCGAGAGCAGGGCGACCCCAGGGAAGAAGACCGGTGTTCTCGCAATCATCGAGGGCGTCCGGTTTTGGGTAAGAGAAGATGCTTTTGATGCGGAGACGGGCGTCGTAGATCTGAAGGTTCTGCAACCTATCAGTCGTCTAGGAGGCATTGCATATGGGCGAACAACCGATGCGATTGAGCTTCAAAGGCCAACCTTCTGAACTACAATGCTCTGAATGTTGCACCAGTCAAGTCCGGAAAGATTTGGTGCCTGATTGCCCTTGTTCTCGTTTAGAGTAATATAGACCATATAAATGCTAGAATTTCCCAAGCCTGTTGTTCACTCCGAGCGCCCAAATATCCCCCTAATATAAAGGCCAGAGAGCCGTATTAGGAGCTGTCAGCCTCTAGTAAGTTTCACATCCATTGGGAAGGGGGCGCATTGAACACCGAGAAGGCGTGGAGCTGAAAGGAAACTTCATCCTGACAGTTAGGTCGGTTGATCCCCGAGCAAGACTGGGTCCCAAGTGGGTTTTCCCCTCGCTACTCCATCCAGTGCGACAAGGGTCTGGCCCGAAATTCTGGAGAACTCAGAAAATCAGTTCACATGACCCCTGACAATCATGAGTCCAGACTTTGTGGCTGACTGTTTGGGGCGCGATTGATCTGGTGGGTTGGAGCAGCTTGCGGTTGGAACGGTCTTGCTCCGATCCTGCCGCCGCTTGCAGCAATTGAAATTCCCAATTTCCACACTTCGACGTGAAAGAAAACGGCGCTTGATGCGAGTAGATCAGCGAGCAAGACCCTATGAGCGTTGGATTCTGCCAGGAGTGGGCTGGGTCCAATAATGCGTTGGCCATAGTGTCCTGTGAAGGAAGCTCAGCAGGAGTCAAAATGTTGCGGTCACATGGCGGTTCTTGATCCATGGTGGAGCAGTTGGGATGTAAGAATAATGCTTTGTTTTTGTGTTTCGAATCAGACGATGTCACGATAGGAGGCCGATATGATTCCAGGTATTACATAAAATGCAAATAATAGGTAACAAAGTGTGAATCGAAGAGGAGATGGTTATCGAGGAACCACCACCTTTCTTGATACTCTCGGAGGGGCCACTTGTATGCATAGTAAAGTACAAACGACAATTGGATAGGTACATAGGAACGGAAAGGCAATGGGCGGTCAAAGAAGATTATCAATGGAGACTTTGCGATCAACCCCTCGAGGGTTAAATTGATAAATGTTCATTCCAGAGTATAAAGGTAAGGGTATGGGGTTCGCTTGGGATAATTCTTGGGGGAGGGTGGCACTGGCATCGCATCTTCTCGTCTGCCGGAGGAACACCAACTTCCCCCGGCCTCTTCCAAGCTTCAGCCTTTCAACCGTTTTTCCTCAACGCGGGTCCTAAGAAGCTAATCTAAGGCAAAAGTGAAGTACAACTTGAAACTGAAATTACCAAACCGCGACAGGGCGCCGCATCCGACCTTGATCCAACCTTCTATCCCCCTCATCGAACCACCGAGCTAGGCTCCGACTCTTGCTTTTCCACCACGGACCCTTCCATTTCCCCTCCATCTAATAACACACCTGTCCTATTCTCTATCCACGGCAACTCACCGACCACGCGTGGGATCAAGCCACGCCCATGGACTTTTCGCCTGGACGGGTGCTGCCATCGAGACACTTCCCGCGCTACGTATTCCTTCGACCGCTGATTCCTCCTGTTGCGACTCCTTAAGCGTGGCGCTGCCGAAGCTTGATTACCAGAACATTCGAGATCAAGAACGCTCGGATGCCCGATGTGTTGTGACCACAGATGACAACTTGCTCGCGATGAGCCCTCCTTCTCCCCGGAAGAACGGCGGCAGTCATCTTCCCACCCCAAAACAGATCCGCTTCGTTTCGACCGATGGGCAACCGCAGACAAAGCGGCGACGAGTAAACGCTGCGTAAGCTTCTCTGTTTCTGGCCCAGCTACATGTTCAAACCGTCCTGGTTGTGATGACCGACTGGCTAATTCTATGGGGTTCCTTCTGTGTAGGTGCCGCACATGTCGCAAGCGCAAGATACGATGCTCCGGTGAGCAGCCAGGTGAGAGGAAGCTCCTATGTCCCCCACCAACTACATCGCGGTAGGCTGATTTATTCGGTTTGTTCAACTAGTATGCAAAACATGCTCCGACTTCAATCACGAGTGTCTCGGTTATAGCGAACCTATTACCCATATTCGAGCGCAATCTGACGCCGCCTCTCGTACTTCCATAGCCCAATCCCTAGCTACCCCGGCGGAATCGATTGCTTCGCAGAATCGATCCCCAGGTTCTCCAAAGCGAACTACACTGTCAACGAGCTCAGACCATCTCGGCAAATCCCCCGAAGTACCAAAACCCTTGAAGTCAGAAGGGTCCCCGCCGTCTAGGGATGGATCCTTTCGGGCGACAAAAGAGAGTGAGCATCAAGCGGCGGGGGAAAGTCCAGAAAGCAGTATGTCTTGCAGAAGAAATGAGTACCTTGGTCTCGAATCGTACTCATTATTATTCTCTTTTCCTCAGACCGAACTTCCGTAAGCTCCAGCGGCCGTACACATGTTCCCTACTTCAGATATTTTGGGCCAACAGCTATTGTTCCTGGATTCAAGCAAATGGTCGGTTTACTTCTCTGCAATAGCTTAGCTACCAGCAACTGATACTGTTCACAGGTTGTCCAGGTACGGGGGTCAAGGAAGAGTAATGCATCGTTGTCATCAGGTTGGTGCTTTCTACCCCACTGACCCCACTGGGTTTGGACTCTCGATATTCCTCTATTCACTTCAACGCGCGCACTCTGCTAACTTAAATTCTTCAATAGACTCAATTTCATCTCTGCGGAGTCCAAAACTCCTTGATAGCGGAGTTCATCATCTCGATAGCGCCGACAGCCGAGATGCCAATACGATTCCCTTCTACGACCGAGACGACTCCCTACCTGTGAGTAACTTGGTTACGCATCTCTGTGAACTGTTCTTCGTACACCTAGGCTGTAGCTTTCCATTCTTACGACGAGACCGCTTTCTTCGCGATTTGAAGGAGAAAAAAGTTGATACCATGCTGGTGGATTCCGTGTGTGCTTTATCTGCTCGATTTTCTCCGCACCCCCTATTGAGTGCCCCCCAAGCGCCTCCGATTGATGCCTCTGAGCCCCAGCCGGACATGAAGAAATCCAATCGCGGTCAGCCGTTCGCCAATCGAGCAATGGGTGCTCTAGTTGACTCTCTCTCATTTCCGACCCTCTCCGTTGTCCAAGCGTGTTTATTGCTTGCATACGAGGAATTCGGTTCTTACCATGATAGTGGCCTGTGGATGTATCTGGGGATATCTATTCGGATGGCACAGGATCTTGGCATGCAGAAGTTGCAAGGCTTGGACTATAGCTATGGGCGAACCGGGGTGACGCCAAGCGCGGTCATGACAGGACAAGCCTCGAAACTAAGGGAAGATCAATATGACGAGCCTCAAAACGGTTCTGGCTCGACAAAGGATTCGCAAGAAGTGGAAGATCGGCGTGCCTGGGAACGCGGGAGAGTTGACACGTTCTGGAGCATTTTCTTCCTTGACAGAGTGATCTCGTCCGGGACAGGGCGGCCGGTGACCCTGCGTGATGAGGATATAGAACTCCGTTTTCCTTTACAGTCGGAATCGCAGCTTCCCAATGGCTGGCCAGCGCCATTTCCCCCGCTCATTCGCATCATTCACTTGTATGGAAGGGTCACAGATCTTATAAACAGCATGCAGGATGTCAACCATGTGACGCCAGATACGTTGAAAAGATTGGCTGGAATGGAAAGTGACTTGACAGGTACAGTCTACATTCCTCACTCCGGTAATTTCAAGACTGGTGTGAATCTGATTGATATCTACCAAAGGCATTTACCAGCGATTATCACCTAAACTCCACTTCAACGCTGCAAATTTCCAAGCCTACGTAAAGGCCAAAGAGGGAACAAATTTTATTCTCCTTCATTTCGTAAGATACAATCTTTGCCCATTGCAAATCCGAGGAGCTGATGTTAATCCACTTCTAGTGGTTCCACGCAGTGATTGTTCTCTTGCACCAACCGACTCTTCTACATTCTTTTGGCGGCACCATTCAACATCTTTACCCTAATAGCAGGGAGCTTTCGATGTCATCGGCCAAGACGATCGCAGATATTTTGTCTTTCTCCGAGCTCGTTGATGGGAAGAGCTTCATTGGCAATCCTTTCACCACCCAGCCGATGTATATAGCGGCATGTGCTTTTCTAATGGAGAGTGCCTACTACTCGTCTCCCTCATCAGGTTCTGTGTCGCCTTCGCATCAGCCATTGCTAGCCAATCAAACTAGTGGGTTTTATATGCCTAGCGTGGACTCTTCCCACGCATCGGACCGCAAGCCCACTACGAAGCATAGCCTTCTTGCGTCTGCCGCCAGGGAAAACTATCAGAGGTGCTACAAAGCTTTGAGGGCACTTGAGAATTATTGGGAGGGCTCAAAGTATATCCTGACAGTATTGAACCAGAAGGCAAAGGGAATAGTGGATCCCTTATTGTACACTGAGGAGGAGATGGAGGGCACTGCCGAAACACCCTCAATTCAGCCCATTACTGGATCTAACTGGCGACAAACAAATCTGCCGATTGGCCCTACCAATGCTACGGAAGAATCAGCATCTGGTGCGTGCTCCCCGTTGGATGGAAGACGATCGCCAAGGATGGATCCCAGTCAAGGTGAGATGGTGATCCTTATACTTGCTCTCTTTTGAGTTCAATGCCAGTATCAAGCTAATCTTTTATTTCAGCTATTGGCTGGGCTCTCACCAATGCAACTAATTCCTCGCAACCGAATCTCAGTCTTCTCTATCAAATGCCTGCGGCCCCTGCCGAGTCTGTCTCTGAGAACAAATCGTACCCTTCTCAATATAGCCATAACTACACCAACGTACCTGTTCAATCGGGCATTGGTCAAAGCCCGAGGCCCTTCCCACGAGATCTTGAGCCCACGAATACCTCCAATGTGACTCATGATTCATTGGTTTCTCCCGGCCGAGTAACAACTTCGGATGCAACTCTTCTCCTCGGCCTGAACTCCCAATATCCTCATCCTATGCCGCGCCCATCTAATTCCCAGTCAGCGCATAATCAAAATATTCCGACCCCATCTTCCTCAAACCTCGATCCCCAAGTGACGGCATACAACTACATTCCATCGACTACGAGTGATAGTCACGCTAGTGGTAGCCACATAGGATCACGACCTTCGGATCTTCACTCTGGCGTCAACCCACACGTTGGCAATCTTCTCATCGAGAGCCAAGATGTCGATATGTCCGCCCTTCATCAACAAGATCAATTTCCCTTTCCCTTCAATGGGCTACCTTGGCTGGAATATCTCCCCCAAGATGTTCTCAGCTACTTTGGTGAACACCAAAATTTTCCCCTCATGAGCCCTGACGAGGGTGCTCCTCCGCCACCTCAGTAAAATTCGCTATCCATGCCATGCATCTTCAGTTCTCACGTGTTATGTCCAGCGATGTCTTTTCTATGTCACCGTTAAGAGGGAAGGGGCCACGGCGTCTTTGGGTTGTTAGATCTTTCAGCTTCTACGAAAATAGAGCGCGTGTCCTTGACACCAATGTTTACTCCTGATGTTCTATCTAATTCGCCGGCGTCTTCTGCATGAACCGAGTTTTTTTTTTTTCCCTGGAAGCGTTTGATTATTGTAATGTAAATTTATTTCTGATGGTTGCATGTCATCGTTTTGCCTGGGAATGTCACGGTCTTATGGTGTTTGTGGCGTTATGAGATAGCAACTTCTGTGATCGATAGGTCTTAAGGAGCCCTGTAAACACACGCCTACAGGCCACTTGAATGCTACAGAATTTATATTGTGTTTTAAAATATATTTAAAAACGAGCACAAATACGAGTGCTCTCTGAAACGAGGCCTCAGGCTCACTGCGGTTGCCCGGCACAACAGGGCGGTGAGCATAACCGCTACAACTCAAAGGGATCAATCAACATTCAACACCTCTCTGGATCTCAACTCTGACGAGTTGGAGTACAATATTATTATGGATTTTGGCAATTTTGTGCCTCATACCTGTACCCCTGGGAGGTGTTTATACTAGCAGTTTATTGAACCAACTTTGCCTCGGTGAGTCTTGCAGTGCTCTAATTCCGACGTCTTGCTACGGTACTAGTTTATATATAGTTGTTTTCTGACGATCAGGCACTTTATTCTACCTCAGTTCACCAACCAACTATTGGGAGATATTAATATTACGGACGGACAAATTGACTCCCAGACTATGGATTCTAACAGAGAACCCGCAGAATGCGACTCAACCATACCGTCTGCCGAAACAACCACGGCACCCACGAGCTTTCCAGAACCAGCCATCCCACAAAAGCTTCTGGAGCTCGGCAGTCTCGATGAAAGCATGCAGGTTGCAGCGCAGGATAGTGGTTACAACTCATCCGGATCCTCAGCACATAATTCTCCGGCCGAAATTCTAAGTGGTGGTGCGGAGGATGGCGAACATATTCATACACGATCAAGGGCAACTAGCCGTACTTCAGTCTCCTCGATCCCTGCCTCAATACTGACGAATCTACCGGACGGCATGAAACCCATGAATATGCGCGATACGCAGGATTGCTCGTTTCAATCTTGGGACCATCATGGATCGCGGTCTGCCCATATAATCCGACAGCGCGAAGCTATGTTTCGAAAACCGAGCTCGGTGAGGGCAATGCAGATGCATACGGAGGATGAAGGAGATTATGAGTATCTTACGCCGCCCAGACGCCGGAGTAGCCAGCGCACCTCCGATATATCTGTTCGCTCTGGGGGTTCGTTGCCGTTCAAGAGGTCCCCGTTTTACTCGCCGACGGGAGCGGCTGGCAAGCCGAAAGTCAAGAAAGAATACCCTCTTGTTCTTCTCCATTGCACTTTGCTGCCACCATCGCTCCCTGTTGCTGGACTAGTAGGACATCCGGATCGTCAGAAGATTTTGAGCGAGGTTCTGCCCTCTGTGTACTGGAAGAGATGGAAGATATTGGAGGAGAAAGTTGACTCGGGCTTACTTCGTGATCGTGGTGTGCTCATCTCGCATCCAGAGGATATGTATGATCTTCTCGAGGAGCGGCTATTGGAGAGTTTGGAATTACAGCACCCTCGGCTCGATCATGGCCACTTTCTTGGACGAGATGAAACAGAATCCGATAGAGAAGACCGTTTAGCAAAGGAAGATAGCAGCACAGAGGATGAAGGAGATGAATGTCCAGACTGCGGAGGCCGGGTTGTGCGGCATAATACTACCCGAAAATGGGAAGTCAAGGTATTCGCCGCTAATGGACTGATGAGGGCCGGTGCGTGGGCTGCAGCCTGGAAAGAGATGGAAAAGGTTGATGTGGAGGTTGGTCTGTGGCTTCCGCTCGATGCTAGAGCAGAACTGGAGAAGCGACTGGTCGAGGACTCGTCGCAGATTGATACCGCCCTTCCTATTCCTTTGCTACAAGAACCGGAGAATATGTCAGTGAGGACTCCGACTCGTGCTCTCACACAGAGTCATCCAGAAGCCGATCCGACCCCTCACGTTATTCAACATTATGCGAGATCTCTCTCACCCGTTTCTCCTAGGGCCAGGCCTCAAGATGACCGGAAGTGGGATTCGCGTGAGTCAAAGCCGTTGGAAGAGATCGACCTACAGACACTGATGGTAAACTACGTCCGCGTGCTTGCCAATGATCGACGTAATATTGCCATCGTATTTCTCAGTATCCTTGTCATCTTCATCGCGATCAACTCGAGGTCAGTCGCACCTGCATCGGATTGGCAACGATTCCCTGGATATATCCTAGAACATACTACTTCGCCTGTGGTCCCACTGCAGGAGCCTGCGACTCAAACGTGGACGGAGAGTACGGCTTCCCAAACCGTATCCCTTCTTGCAGTCCCAGAACCATCGACAGTAATCGCATCGTCAGCCGATCCCGAAACCCCTTCCAGCTCCGACGATGTCCCAGATGCCCCCGTGGAATATTTTCTAGACGAACCGGAGGGGCTACCACCAATAGCAACCGATAACCTCTCTGTTGAAAGTGCCGAATTTGTCTCTGAGAAACAGGAGGAGCCAACACAACTCAGTGAGAATGAGCCGGAGGAGACTTCGCCAACTACAGCAGAGACCCCGTCCGCTGATAGCATTCACGTTCTTCCCGAGGAGGAAGTGATTCCGCAAGCCAGCGAGACAGCGCTTTTGGAAGAACCCCAGAGCACAGCGGTTTCTATGGGTGACGCCTTTGATGACCAGCACAACCAGAACGAGCAGAGCGACGAATCCCAGCCAAATGATCAGATTGAGCAACATGAACCAAGCGTACCGAACGAACCGAATGAAGAGAACGAAATATATGATATATGACCGACCTAACTAGCTACTTACGACCGATATGAGAAGATTTTGGACCTAGCCTTTGGATTTCTGCGGATCTTGCTTGTTAGCCGTTGCGTTCCCTCCCTTTTGCATTAGCCCTATGGTGATAGTATTGAATTGAATTGATGATTGGTATATCTTGAGATTTGTCGAATCCCGGGGGTTTATTGCATTACAGTTGGTAGCTAGCGTATAGAGGCTCGAGTAGGTATAGCCTGTTTGGGATAGGCGGTCGCTTCTTTCTTCCATCCAGCTTATTCTTGCCTATTCTTGCCCTCCTCTGCTCCTCTGCTCCTCTAAATCTCCCCCAGCAGACAAGCATCGCTGCTTCATCTCCTTATTGTTTCAGAACCAAATCTGACCCAGCCCATCTGCTGAGAAGGACGATGGATTCTACTCCAGCACAAACATCACAAAGTTTCTTGTCTCACCACTAATGACGTCGGCCAGGAAGGTTAGGAATATACTTCCCGCCAACATTCGGGTGGATGAAGGTGTTGCAAGATAGGACCATGGTGGGAAACTATAATTACTTGCGCGGGGTATGGCGTTGGATTACGAGTATCGTTGTTCTCCTGAGTTTTCACTCCGTTTGAAAAGCTGACCATATCTGTATAGCCTGCTACTCATGGATGGGCTTGAGGAAATAACCATTAAATCTGTCAAAATGGATTGAAACGCTATGGATGCGCAAGCTCCCACCAACACCAACAATCCTATTCCTATCATTAGATCTTACATCACTAATCTGTCATGATTCTAATAGAACCACGCCAGAAACCGCTTCGGTGAATCTTAGCTATTGCTTCTTCCGCACAGGGTATTCCATCAAAGCGCAGTATCCTTGTCCGCTTGCTTACGCGCATCGTCACCTATGGCACGACGCAGGGGCTTTGAAGCATTTGCCTCTTCTTCAAAGGTCTGCCCTGGCGTGTCGCCTGTAAACAGCTCATTCCTAAGTTTGCCCTCGTGTTTGTAATGCTAAACCATGAGTCCCAGCCACAAGATTTGCTCGCTCGATATTACCTTTCGATCAATATTATATTCGGGGCTACATCACAACGACTTATACTAAGACTTACCCCTTCACGGAGCTAAAAGTTGGATGTACCCAATACAGGATCTCCAGTTACCTAGTTCATAGGATCTTGTCTCAACTGCATGGTGTCTCGGCCAAATTCTTGGAATATTCCCCGAATAGGAGACTGCCACATCAGTTGTTCCAATGGCAGCCGCTTGCCTCATGGCAAAATGGGACCGTGCCTTTAGCTTATAACTTGTTTAGAACTGCGCTGCGTTTGGTCTCGCAGCTCCAGGGCCGTGTCTCTCCAAAACACGCGCGAAGCCCGAGCCCGAGCCGAGATTGGTCATATTCCCAAGTTGTCCATGATCCTCCAGGCCCCTGCGAGGTCAAGGGGTGCCCAAAATATCTTTCGTAAGCATGGAAAAATGTGCCGTATAATCCCCATGTGAGGGCTATATAAAGCAGACATTTTACCTTTTGGGTTTCTTGGCCAGATCTATTTTACCATCATGAGGGCTATGTATAATAGATTAAGCTTGCTGGTCACCCTGTGTCTTGTACACTGGGTATCATGCAAGGTAGTTCGTTTTGAACTAAATCTAACTTGGGAGAATTGAGAGATTGCTGGCGTCGTGCGCAAAGTCATCCTTTTCAATGGTCAGCTTCCTGGTCCTACGCTTTGGGCAAACCAAGGAGATGAAGTGGAATTTCGGGTGACAAACCTGATGCCGTTTGCTACGACGGTCCATTTCCATGGTAATCCCCAAACTGACGTGATTTCGTAACTATTTTCGAATGTTCTGGCTAATTCTCTTCTAGGTATCATGCAGCTAGGCACTCCATGGTCCGACGGCGCCCCAGGGCTATCGCAGGAGTCAATCGAGCCAGGAAAGCAATTCCTCTACAGATGAACAGCCGTGGACTATGGGGTGTATGTGTATCATTCACATAGCCGAGGCCAGTTGATAGATGGTCTGTATGGGGCCATATACATCGAGCCGAAAAAGTCGGTAAAGAAGCCATTTAAGTTTATTACCAAGGACGCAACAAAACTTGCGGCGATGAGCACGGCAGAAGCCAAGATAGAGCCACTCATACTCTCCGACTGGCGTTTCATAACTTCGGAGGTGATTTGGCAAGCTGAATTAGATTCGGGTTGCGAGAGCATCTGCTCGAATGCTATATTGATAAACGGCAAAGGCTCCGCATGGTGTTTACCACAGGAGAGAATCAATGACCTCGCCGTGCTGGGATAGAGAGCCCTTCTTGGAAACCATACATTGACTGATATTGCGTGAGTGGGCCACATAGATCCGCAAAATTCCAATTAACATTGTGCTATAGATGTTTCCCTCCTCTCGATTCTTTTTTCGGCACATATCCTCGCGACCCCAGTTTGCTACCCAAGGGGGTTAATGAAGGATGCATCCCTGGAAATGGCCCGGAAGAAATCCTTAAAGTTGAACCTTATTCACGCTACATCAGCCGCGATGTGATTAGCATAGCTGGTTCGTCGAGCCTCGTTTTTTCTATAGATGAACACCCGATGTTTGTCTACGCGATTAACGGGCGCTACGTCGAACCCGTCCTCGTTGAAGCCATCAAAATATCTGCTGGGTCCCGGTACTCAGTTCTTATAGAGCTCAAGCAAAATAAGCCAGCTAGGAACTACACTATCCGCGCTGCCCACAACGGACTCAACCAGCTTATCAATGGCACAGCCACGATGTCGTATACTTCATCTCGGCCTGAGCGGCGCCCTTCTTTACCGTATATTACGGAAGTCGGCAATGCAACCTCGCCGCAAACGGTATTCCTGAATGAGTCGCTAATCGTCCCCATCCCCATCAAAGTCCCCTCGCTAGCCGTAAACAAGACGTTCACCCTAAACATTGAGCACTACCACGCCGCCTATCGCTGGCAACTAGGCGATTCAAGCTACCCGATCGATTGTGAAGGCAATCAACCAGCGTTGTTCAACACAAGCTCTATCCCATTCCCACACAGCATGTCTACCTTCAACGACACATGGGTCGACATCATTTTCAACATCACACATGGCAACCAACCGCCCCACCCAATGCACAAACACTCGAACCAGTACTACGTGATTGGATACGGCAATAAGCCATTTACCTATTCTTCCGTGGCAGAGGCAATGGAAGGGATCCCGGAAAACTTCAACTTTGATCATCCCCAGTTACGAGATACATTCTCGACTCCGGTTGCACCTGGGCCCGCTGGGGTTTGGCTGGCCGTGCGGTACAATGTTGTCAATCCGGGACCTTTCCTGCTTCACTGTCACCTGCAGATGCACCAGAGTGGTGGGATGGCATTGGTCTTGATGGATGGTGTTGATGCCTGGCCGACTGTGCCTGTCCGTTGACAAGCGTCTGTGACCTTCAAGTTATTTATTCGCCAACGGACATACATCAATCGCACATATAAATGTCATATAAATTCTCTTTACTCGAAGAAATACATGTATGCACTTTATTTATCCCATCACATCGAAGAAGAAATCGAGGGCTTACCTGCTCACATGCCAAGCACAATGCACTCTTGATACAGACACTTAGTCATCGGCACCCCCGCCATCAGATAACTAAGTTAACTACAGAGTAAGTTACTAACTGAATTAAGGTACAAAGCCAAGACTCAAATTGCCCCTCAGCTCCAAACTCGAACTCATCCATCACATACTACCCCGAATAGCCATCTCATACTCATCAACAGCGAAGTCAAGCAAGGGAGGCATACAAAATGGCAGGCAAAAAGGGAGCCGAGAACTCCAAGAAGGTTGCTGGAAACGCTCGCGTGAGTACCACCGCATAGCATACCTCCCACTCCCACTCCCGCTAGTTCCCATCCATCATCGAACCGAATCTAACTGCCATTTAATTGCGTTGGGGATGATAGAAAGCCGAGGCTGCAGCCAGCAAGAAAGCCGTCGAGGACTCCAAGCGTGCCGCCGAGGAAGACAAGCAGTGGTCTAAGGGCGCGAAGGGCGGATCTAAGAAGTACGTGACGGAACCAACACCCTCCCCTCCCCTCCCTTCCCTTCCCCTACCTATCTCAGTCCCATCCCCTCCAGAAAAAAAAAGAAAAAAAAGAGAAAGAAGATCAAAATAACTAACGTACCCCCTCTTCCCCAAACCCACAGAGAAGACGCCGAAGCCAAAAAAGCCGAAGCCGCCCGCAAAAAGGCCGAACGCGACGCCCTCCTCGCCGCCGAAGAAGCCTCCCAGCCCTCAAAACCCAAGAACACCAAATCAGCGCCTAAGAAGAACGCCGCCCCATCCCGAGGAACTCTAAACCTAGGCCAACTCGACGACACCAACGACAGCACAGGCACATCCAAGTCTAAGGCCGCCCTGAATGCCACCGGAATCGACAACGCGCTCGATGCACTCTCGATAACGGGTGGGGACACGGGCAAGATCGACCGGCACCCCGAGCGACGGTATAAGGCTGCTTATGCGGCGTATGAGGCGCGGAGGTTACCGGAGGTTGAGGAGGAGAATCCGGGGTTGAGACGGCAGCAGAGGATTGAGCTTGTAAAGAAGGAGTTTGATAAGAGTGAGGAGAATCCGTTTAACCAGGCGCATGTTGCGTTTGATGCGTCGAGGGAGGATATTGCGGCTATTAGGGAGGCGGAGAGGAAGAAGGTTGAGGCGAGGCTTACGAAGTAGATATTTTATTTTAGTATCTATCTTCCTTTTCTTTATTATCTGTGTTCTATACCCGGGATTTTGGTTGGAAGGGAAGGAAAGGAAAGGAAAGGAAAGGAAAGGAAAGAGATGGGGTTCTTGAAGAAGAAGGAACTTTTTTGATATATAGATAGACTGGATAAGGTGCGACTGGCTATCTAAACTCAAAGAATGATAAGCCAAAAGTGAAGAAGAATAAAGGTATCATGTATCATGCAATGTAAATATCCAATACAAAGAGGAATCCAGGGAATAAAAGCTAAGAAAGCGAAGAAAAGAAAAATAAAATGCCATATCTATCCCATCACAGCACGAACGTCCCACACATACACACTCTCATCCCATCCAACGCTCGCACACCACCCCTCGCTTCCAAAAAGACACCAATCCACGCCCGTCGCAAATTCGGAATGCTGGTTCATACGACCCAGCTCGGCACCCATCATAGGCGTCGGCCCAGTCCGCATAAGATCTGTATCCCCAACTATCCCAGCGGGAGACTGATCGCTCCAGGCACGACACGTCATATCATAGCTCGCACTCAGCAAAACATTCGAGAGATGCGGCGACCACGCAACCCGCCGAATCGCATAGTCGTGCCCAACCATCACAGTCTGGGGCCCCTGTTGCGGGGCCCGGATATCGAAGGTGCGTATCGTCCGGTCGACGCCCGCAACAGCAAATACCGATGGTCGATACTTGTTCCAGTCGTGTGTGAGGGCTTCAGAGGGTGGGCATGCAGCTGGCGGGGCGCCCGGATTCCCCGGGATCGGAGTTACGGGAGCGGCGTGGATCGGGATCTGGAGGGTGAGGTGGTTGGATGCCGAAGCGGGCGTCCGGAGGTCATAGAGGCGGAAGTAGGAGTCTGAGGAGACACAGGAGAGGAGATCTGGGGAGTGCGGGGTGAAGGCGGCAGAGTAGGTACAGCTGTGGGTTGGGAGGGTGACGAGGGAGTGCGAACGCTGCGGGGACCAGATGCGAACTGTGCCGTCCCAGCTGCTTGAGCAGAAGCTATCCTTTGCGACGAGATTCCAGCCGACGCTGAAAACTTCACGATTGTGCTCTTTCCAATTCTGGATAGGGAAGTCGTTGAGTGTGCAGTCGAAGAGCTTGATGCTACCGTCTCCAGAGGCAGTTAGGACTTGATGTTCGTTGGCTTCGGACCAGGCGAGGTCATAGAGGGAGTCTTGGGTAGTGAATCTATAGACATTGTTAGCTTGCGGATAAATTCTGAAGCCATGCGCCAAGAGAGAGAGGAATACAATTTGGCTGGTACAATGCCATTTGGAGTCAATTCGAGAATGAACAAACGCCCATTGCCGACCAGGCCAAAGTTGGCGGATGAGGCAACCGCTAGCCGGCTGTCAAAAAATGGGGAGTATTTGACCGCATAACCGTTGTAGCCTTCGGTGCGGAAATGTAACATGTCGAGGGAGTTCAAGGAGAGAGTTGCGTGAGGTTGGAAGCTGCAGAAGGCACAATAATGAGAAGGAATGCGAGAATCACACTGATTGCGGGGAGACTGGAACTCTGGCACAGCCGAGGCACGCAGCGGGCGCCGTCCACTTTCAGCTCCTAATCCAACTCTTATTTGATATCGACGCTTCCATTCGTTTGATATCCTAGGTATTCCCTGCACCTCATGACGGCTGACATCAACATGAAGCTAAAGTGAGCTGTGACTGGCCATATCGCGAGCAATCACGTGAAGGCTGATGTACTCAAAAAACACGACCAGCTTCAACGCCACTCTCTCTCTTCTCATCCCAACGAGAATGGCCTTCTCAAGCCCGCCGGTCTAGCTCAACATGACATAGCGGGAATCGCTTCCTCATGGACCGCTATCTCTCGCGCAAGAGACAACACAGTCCGCCAGTCGAAGCCCAGGCAGGGACACCCGACGATGATGACGCCTCCACCGATATCAAGTTAGCTCAACTAGTATCACTCTTCGCAGACACACCCCAGGATACGCTTCTCGACATCCTCGTCTCATGCGGCGGTTCAGTAGACACCACAATAACCACAATAACGGAGCAAAAACGGCTCCCCAAACGGTCAAAAACTACAGGAGTACCAGGAATCCAGACATCTCTAACGTCCCATATCCTCGTCTCACCCAGCAAAGGAGAAAGCGGAGGAGAGGCCACAACACCGAAACGGCAACGAAACCCGGTAGTCCAAAAGGGAAAGACTCTATATCTATTTAGCCCCGAAGACGTAGCAGCGCATACCTCCTGCACCATCATCCACAACTTCCTTCCACCCGACCAGGCCAATGCGCTTCTTCTCGAACTCCTCGAGGAATCCCGCTACTTCTCCCGCTACCAGCAGCAGATATTCGACCGGACTGTTGAAAGTCCGCACTCTACGTGCAGCTATGTTTGCACGTCGGAAGAGCAAGCCCAGCACACGAAAGACTACATGTACGGAGGCACGTATCACAGCAACATCCGCCAAGCGACCCCTCACCTCCGCGCGACCTCTGGACGTGTCCAAGAAGCCGTCAATGAGGAAATCCAAAAACGGATTCGGGACGTTTACCCGGACGGCAAGAAACTCAAATATCAGTCACCACGGCAGTGGATGCCTAATGCTGCCTTTGTCAATTGCTACGATGGCCCTGCGGAAAGTGTCGGATATCACACCGATCACCTTACCTATCTCGGACCCCGTGCGGTGATTGGGAGTATAAGCTTGGGCGTTCAGCGGGAGTTTCGTGTGCGGCGGATAGTCACAGACGAAGAGGAACTGGGGGAGAAAGCATCAGGGAGACGCGCTGATGTTCAAGGCCAGATATCCATAGCTCTACCACATAATTCTCTTTTGGTCATGCATGCAGAGACTCAAGAGGAGTGGAAGCATGCGATTGCTCCCGCGCAGACCATTTCCCCGCATCCGTTATCAGGTAATCGACGGATCAATATCACGTATCGGTGGTTCCGGGACTCGCTACATCCGCGAAACATCCCCCAGTGTCGCTGCAATGCGCATGCTGTCCTCAAATGTGTCCAGCGAAAGCGTGACACCAGGGGTCGCTACATGTGGACGTGTTATATGGGAGCCAAGCCGGGGAAGAAAGGTTGTGGCTTTTTCCAATGGGCCGAGTTCGACGATGATGGCGAGCCCCTTTGGAAGCAACCTCAAACGAACAAAGAGGATGGCAATGCCCCAAATTTAATCAATTTTGCCGACTAATAAGCGATATTGTGTGCAGATACTCCACATAGACTGGCATTGGATGCTGGCTCATCTATATACACGAATTGATTAATACTCTGTAACCTGCCGGCAAAGGTGTTACGAGCTAGTGCATCGCAACGGTAAGCGTAAATCAGTAGGGAAGTAAAAGCGTCCTTAGGGTCACTAGCGTCGCCAAACTTCAGTCGATGTCTGTTTGATGTACGGGCTGCAAAGTAAAGCTATACCAAATATAGGTCGTTTATCCGATCATTACCGAAGTCAAGCGTGTAACGCGCAGCGCCGTGTCTATTCTCATGAATTCAACATCCGAAACAGGTGTAATCGCTGGTTGCGGTTCTAGCTGTGGATGTCTCAGTGTTGCGTGCTTTGATTGAATGTCAAGGGAAATGAATGGCTCGAGGCTGTACGTACTGTGTCCATAACTCTAACCAGATAAGAGCGTCCGTGTAATTCCAGGTTCAGCAAAAGTTCCATGCTGTACCTCGAGATCGATTCCTCGTCTAGCAGTCGAAGTAGTGGTAGATGTTATATCCACCCGAATGAAGCGAGTCGTAGAAGGGGATAGTAACTGTATTCCACCAATTCAGTATACATGATGACCTATCCAAGATTGCCAGACACACACCAGTCTTCCCCAGCCTTTGAATAAACCAAAGCGAGACCTCGAGTCAGACCTCCGCCATTACCATGGGAGTTTGAGTATTTGGGGTATTATTGCGTCCGTTGGCTTGCCTAGCAGCACGGGGATCGTTGGGTTTGATTGGTTTGGACCGCTTTCGCACGACAGCCAGCGGTCGTAGGCTGATCCACGGCCTGATGGGACTGAAGCGACCAGAGCTCCAGAACTCGGCGCAGCCCAGGGCTAAGGCGAATGCGCAGCAGAGGAGAACAATCGGAACCAGGACTAGCGCAACGACGATAATTGCTGTCTTCTGTTTAAGGCTCATGGCGATACCTATACAGTTGAATCCAATAACTGCCATGTAAAACACGATAGAGATGGAGTATTCGGATGTGGCTTATTGATAGAGGTACGAGGTAATGTTGGGTAGGAAGACGTGTTTACATCAACCTCTTGCTGGTGCCAGGGCCATGGGCCGTGCTTGCCTAGTTAATTGGGCTTAGTTACCTAGGCAATAGATGAAAAAAGGGTCCCGAGAAGGAAGGAGCTAGGAGTAGGTAGTTGGCTCTTCTATCGGGCAGTTGGATTTGGTAGGAAGCTGTGTAGTTTAGGCGATGTTTATTCCGAGACCTGCTCCACCGGGGGAACAACCAGTTGCTTGATCGAGGCCAGCGCATCGCCGTCCAGCCGATTAAAACGAATCTGCACATCTTAGTTAGTAACGTTTTAGAGCCCGCACCCATATCTGAGAAGTACCATTTCATCAGGCCCTCGAGCGGCGCTTCCAAACAAAGTAGCATCCGACCGACTCGCGTCGATTTCATGATGAACACGCTTGGCCCAGATCCCATCCCAGTGCCAATCACCCGGAAGTCGCGCCTGTGGATTATCGCGTTTCGAATCAGTGGTTGCAGCAGCGGTGTCGGCATCTTTTCGGTGGGCTTTCCACGCGTGCCATGCACTTGGGTTCCCGGCTGCTTCTAGCGGCACCGAATCAAGAGCAGTCTCATCATCAAATGAAGTTCGAATGTAATCTAAAATTTCTAAAACCGGGATTGATGTCCTCGGTTTCGAAGAGATTTCTATCGGAGGAGCGTCGGCGACCTTCCCTTCATCGCCTTCTTGTTGGTTTGATTCCACAGTCTGCTGAGTAGAACCATCGGGGGGTGGTATCTCCGCACCGCCGTTATTTGATCCATTCAGGCTTACAGCCCTCGATAACGGGACAGAGCCGACGCCACCATGTCTCGCCCGCCCAAACCAGTGAGGGAATGCGTGTCTTAAACTGAATCCCCCCGGAGGTAAGCGTTCCTCGTCCGTCGCACTGACAGGGTCCTCGTTCGATACGCCGGTGCTGAAGGTATATGTGGTGAGGGGGACAATGAGGGGATGGAATACGTCCGTAGAAAAGGTGACTAGCGGTGGCCGATCAGGGTAGGACGGAGGGAACCGTATCTGGAATCGCAGGATGGCAGAAGCATAAGGGCCTAATCGCGAGGATCGTTAGCTACAGAATTTACTCTGTAGTAAGTAGCAATTGTGGCTTACCGGAACGAATGAAGATCACGCAGGCCCAGAGGGATGGATCGCCAGGACTAAGGCTCACATAGACTCCAGGGGGAGCTGCATATTTGAGGCTTGCACTGGAATAACTTTTAGCAAGATCCTGGGGTTGCTTTTCGAGACAAGTTGAGGTAGTAACTCACTGTTCCTGGAGCAGTTGATATCTCCGAAGAGACGGAATGTTGGGCAATCTGGTCGTTGACATGGCGTCAATCGAGGGGATGTGGACATTGACTCGACGCAGTGTGCCAGAGTTGAGATGTTGATCCCAGGAGACGATTTGGAGATTCAGGAGATCCAAGCTTGGGGATGTGGGGCTTGGCGGGTTGGAGCATGGGTGACAAGTCATAGACGAAGTAACTATATCTAGTAGTCGTAAATCCACCCAATCGCATAACTATTTCTATAACTAGTATAACTAGACCTCTAAGCTCTGCAAGAGCTATACCCTCAGAAATTACTCCAATCTAAATTCTACCATCATTGCTTAACCCAGGAAATCCAAGAATCACCATGCCCTCCCCAACACCCTCATAGATCCCACCCGCTATCCCTTCCAACCACCATACCGCAGCGCTTGAAACAGCATCGCCTGGTTTCCCGTCGTACATACTCAAAAAGGTAGAGCCCAAATTTACACCCCCGCGGCCAACCTTCTCAGCAACAGAGTAGGTAAGAGACGCCACACGCTCTCTAACCCGGTGCGACCGATCATACTGATACAGGTGAAGCATAACCTCCTTGAAATACGGTATGATATACTGCAGGAGCAGACAGAAGCAGATAATGCTAGCGGCTAGCAGTCGATGGACGTAGGAGCGTTGGGCAGGCTGAGCACTTGAATTCGGATGCGATGAGGACAGGGGAGTCACCGATGGTTTCAATTTCTCTGGTAAGCTGCCTCGAAGGGTTGCGGCTTCGTCGCTCGTGAGGTCCTCTGGTAGTGCGGAGAGAAGATAGGCCATAGAGTCGAGATACAGTGAGCGGACTAGACGGCTCTCACAATGGGGCTGTTGGGCCTCGTATCCAGCATGACGGAGTAGGTTGAGCGCTGTGATAGATACATTTAGTTGGTGATCTTTTTCGCTGGATGGGCTGCTTGTTAGTGCGGCTCTTACCTGGATTTACTCGATTCCACCGTAGTCCGGAGTCCACCTCGTGGTCAGCTGGCATTCCTATTGCCAGGACGTCTCTGTTACTTCTGCTATCCTCGTCAGACGAGCCTGCGACACAGCCCAACGCATCATCAGAATTTCTCGCTGTACTCGTGCTCCCTGAGGAAGAAGGGCGACGGATGCTCTCTCCTGTGTTGAGTGGCATTGTTCGCAAGGGCAGATTGGCCTTTGCCCTGATCATTGCATATCGTGAAAAGGTCAGATGTTGTTTGATCACGGCAGGGATGAACAGCGGGAAAATTCCGAACGTCGGCGGGCACCCGGAAGTGTCGCCCATTTGGACAGACTCGGCCATCAATTCCGGGTCTTTTCCTGGAGAAAGAGAAAGCGAAGGTTTTTGAGGCCGTACTACGTGGATTGAGTTTGGGCTTTAGATGGTGATACTGATAAGCCTGTCATTTTCCAAGAGGGGTAGGCAGGGTTCACTTCGCGGCGGCCGTTAGTCGATCATAAGAACGCTCTCATATAACTAGATGGCGACACAGAAAAACTCTGAAGGAGATGGTTGAAAGCACGGACTCTAATTCACCAAGTCAAGATTACATGCCTCAGTCATGGGAATAATCAGGGATTAATGTGCCTGCCTACCCTCTCCAGGCTGTTTCTAACTTGGGAACATGTGGATAACACGTGCTCCTGAGTGACGATTGTGAAAGTATAGAACAAAAGTCACTACTGTCCAGAAAACTAAGTTGCCGCGGTCTGATCTATCAATGGGATGTAGTGGCTTGCCTGATCTTCCTTAATATTAACTATCTAGAAACATATTTGCATCAAACAAGTCTAAATCCATGTCTTTATACCACTCAACGTCCGCATTTCACATGTCAGTAGGCCGAACTGTGAGAATACTAATGATAGCTAAGGTACTTGGATTACTCTCACTCAGGTACATTAGGTACCTTATTATTATTAAAAATTCGTGAGATGTCACAACTGCGCCCTTCATCTCACTGCAACCAATCGGAGTGTTTTGGTTGGAGGCAATTTACGTACTTCGCGCCCTTGGCTCATCACTCCACCTCCAATGTCACCACATCTTAGCCAAGGGTATCAGTTTTGAGAGCGCTTATATATCGAGACATCGCCCTCCATTATCTATCTACAATCTGGAACTTTTTATATTTCCCAAACACACCACCACCGCCAAATATAATTCTCCTCACATTCCAGTTCTATCCGGTCCTTCGAAGTGAAGTTCTGGAGTAGGAACCGCATCAGGCATCACCATATCAGGTTGCTTAGAGGTGGGGATTGGGATTGGAGCCGTTGTGCCCCTGGTTATACCCGCCGTGTCCATAGGCTCAACGGTGTCAAAGCATACGCGGCCATCGTCAGCTCCAAAGCTCAGGTCTTGCAAGCCATCCAACGGCAGCACTTCTTCGTAACGAGTGTTCAGTTGTTGCAGGAACTCAGGATCAAAGCCCATCTGCACAAATGGATCGACAGATGTGCTCAGCGGTGTCGAAAAAGACGACACCCCAGCCGACGCGCTACTACCCCAATCAACCGATAATCCAGAAGGTCGAGCAGCTGAGAACATCCCCGCACTGCCCGAAAAGCTGCCAGCTGAACTTCCAGGGACGCTTGGGGCAGCAGAGGATCGACCGGTGCCCGGAATAGCGGGACTCTGGAGGCCGGAGCTGGGATGCCCGGAGCCGTGTGACTGGCGAGCGCACACTGGTGGCCGCCGGAGTCCCCCTTGAGATGCAAACGGTGGCTGCATGCCCAAGTTGGCGAATTGGATATGTTCCGACCCCGGCGCAGGCTCAAGGCCAGCATCACGCTTCAGAATACTTATCCAGAAAGGGTTATCAGCACAAGTCTGGTTCCACGGATCATCGGATCCGTATACTACTTGTCGACCATGATCTTGAATCATTTGGTCAGTTGGCACCAAGCCATTTGATATGTTCTCTCGAATAAATGCGGTGAGCACCACTTTGAGGCGGTCATAGCAATTGGCGTCCTCTGGGATAGTCAGACCAGGCGCCACAGTATTGTACTCCGAGAGTTTAAACGGATCAAGAGTGTTACGTTCTTGGCCGATGAGATATGGGGGCATAGCATTCTCGACGAGGTTTTGCACGACGGGTTCGAAACCCCAGTCACCCTGCCACTGAACCATGTCGGCGCCGTTCTTGAAGTGGGTAGCGAGGTGATCCGCTCGACCTTTCCACGTCGTCAAGGTAATTCCACAGAAACCACATCGAGATATAATCTCCGTGGTATGACTTCGCCATTGATCCATGGACGGGTCGAACCGCACGTTATGCATCAACCGGAGATGTTGGTTGAGATGGTCTTTCCGATAGAACGTTCGTTCTGTCGAAGTCTTCTCTGCACAGGCGCTATAGTTGTGTGACTCGAGATGGTCATTGTCTGGATTGACAGCCATACAGAATACACAGCGGTTAGCGCCGTTCAGGAAGGCTACGCCCCCTTGTGGTGCACAGGCCCATTTCTCAAGGGCTAAGTGTAGAGACTTCTCATGGCGCTGCCAGTCATACTTGGTCTGAAAAGAGTCGGCACAGAAAGTGCACTGGTAGATCCGTGAACTTTTAGCCTTTTGCTGAGCAAAGGTATTTGCAGGCGTCGAGGGCTTGCGACGGCGACGACGTTCTTTCCGGTCCATCGAGCCGAATGACCCGAGAGAGGAACGATGAGAAAAGGCAGAGGCAAAGGAGAGGTCAGACAGTGAAGACCGACTGGCAGACTGACTAGTCTCATGGCTGCTAACTAGGGAAGAAGCGTCGAAGACATTTGAGTTGGTATGGCTTGAGTCATTGCTAGACCCAGTTCTCCGAGAATGGGAACGCACGTGACCGGACTGTGACCCCAGACGTACTTCAAGGGATGTGTCCTCTAAAGCTCGCAAAATGTTGGAGATAGCAGCCGGTTCGTTTTCAGGGGGGGAGTACTTCCAACGTTCCAAAGGAGTCATGAGTGTGTGATCAATCTCTGGTTGTTTGGGGATCTCAATTGCGCCCGGGACAGGTGAACTGCCTCGAGGCGCCGGCCGGATTTTACCACGTCGTCTGGCATTTGCAAGCCAATTGGTGATTTGAGTCCGCTTCAGTCCTGTACGCAACTTCAATTCTTCTTTCTCCTCTTCGTTGGGATACGGGTGGTTGCTATGGTCATTGAGCCAGGCCTTGAGGATCCGGACCACCTCTCGAGGGAGCCGAGAGCTGTTTTTCCTCGCGCGGGCATCGATGTCTTCTGAGATACCGGAAAAGGACTTGAGCGCCTTTTTGCCCGTCAGACCACCGGTAGGAATATCAATATTCTCGGAAATTGGATGTAATGTATCCAGGAACCTCCCATGGGGCATTGTATGGGTGAAACTACATTCGCGATACAGCGAAATGCAGCAAGTGCAACCACTCTTTTGCATCACACCTCGTTTGGCGATGAAGCAGTCTAGCCCCATATTCCGGCAGAAGTCGCATGGTTCTTTGGCACGGCCCATGGGGTAAATACCTTCCGGGTCGGGAGTATCAGCCATGACCCCCTCAGACGCATGTTGATTTGGTAGAAAGTCTGGGAACTCCGACTGTTCCTGTAGAATAGACTGATAATTTGCCTCGGCATCGTTTTCATCAATCTCGATATGATCAGAGGCAACATCGTCGTCCTGTGCGTGGGAGCCAGATGCAGCCTCATCAAAGTCAAAGAACTCCATTTTCAAAGTTGTTGAAGTTCGAAATCAATGAGTTTGCATGACAGGCGCAACGACCGGCGTGGCTTCGACAGAGCACGATGATGACAGAGGATGGTTGAGGAAGACTGGACAGAAGGAAGAGGATAAAGAAATGTAGATATGGGAGTAGATGGATGGAGGATGGAGGATGGAGGATGGGGCTGGGGCTGGGGCTGGGAGGGGTGGATATCACGAGAAGAGAGCCATGTCTTTCGTCTTGGCCGGAATAAGTATGAAAGGTTCGACCATACTAGCGTCTTCTTTCAGAGAGAATACAGTAGACTTCGTCGTTTTCTTCGGTCAGCCGTCCTGGTTGTGCATGGTGGGGGAATTGCTCACACAGCTTCCTGCAGTTTCGACCGAGCGGTGATTGTCATTTTGCGCTTCCTTGGGGCCGTATTCGAGGGATCGGCCCATCAGATTGGGAGAACTGAGACCCCTGCTCGGACTTGACCCATGGATAGGCGCGATAGAGGATCGGTGTGTGGTCGTGGAGGGATGGATGTTCGGCACTAACAGAAGCGCACGCCCTTCCATTGACAGCGCCATTCCTAACCCGGTTAGATCCTCGGCCCAATGAATCATCCCCTCAATCGATATCGGAGTCTACTCAGTCTGGCTCCTCTCTCCTCCATTTTGGCCAAGCATTCTCAAGCTATCATCCTTGTTTTAAAAACGGACCTCCATCGCAATTACTCTATCAATACGCGTCATGACTGCCCTTCTGTTCTTCATCACGAACCGACTGATCCGTCTGACGTCGAAGCGTTGATCACTTGGTCGGTGCTTGATGACAGCACTGACCACCACGCCCTCGGGGAGCCCGCGATGAATACGATGAACGCGACAACTTCTCGCTACTATTTTACCTAACGCATCTTCGCTTCCTCCTCCAGTGCGGCTTGAATTGTATCACTCCTGTGTTCCGGCTGACCATGTGAGAATTGGAGATAGCCTTAACAGACAAGGAGACGCAGCTCCTGGATCCCCAGTGCTTATCCTCCACATACAGGCAGATGACAATAACAACGGGTTGCCCAGGTATCTCATACGCATCTGAAACTACGACAATTCAACGATGTGAACCTGCAAGCCGCTGCTAATATGTCGCGTCAAGAGACGAGGAGGACACAATCTCAACCTCTTCCACAGAACTACCATGGAGGAGTACATAACCTGCGGTGTCTGTAGCGGGAGTACAGACTGTTTCCTACCCGGGGGTTCCCATAAACGTCCCACGTATATGGAAAATTGCGGATGAAGAGCAATGGACTCTGAGTGCGCCTTGTGCCTCTAAAAACGTAGCTTCAACTCTCACGATTTACTTCAGCTGGGAAAGTATTGAACGCTAAGGTTCTCCTTTGAGTATGTACACAGCCGCTCAAAATCCATGTTTCGAATTGAAATTATCCGCTACTTTCCTCGTCGTCTTGATGATTTCAACACATCCCGGGGAATCTGAGTGACAACAGACGGACATATGATAGTCCTTGATCAGCAGTGGCACGACAGTCCCATCAACATTTGTCACAGACTGCTCCTCAAGTTTTGTTGTACAGGTTTCTCAACATCCGCAGGATCCCATGGCTTCTGCTTGCGGCCAATCACAGGCATCCTCTTAGAATCATATTTGACATCGCCATAGAATTCAGCCCGGAATTCGATTCCCAAATCGTTGACAGCCTTTTCCATACTTGTCCCAGGTAACCCAAATACATGGTCATTAAAACCTTTGCTACCTCATAATCTTTGCACATTGTTCTGTAAAGGACACTATGGGACTTGACATGATTAAGGCGCACCCCTTCGCGATCCAAGAACCCCTGGAGGGCACCTACTTGGTAGATAGTGATTGCTATCAGCTTATCCAGGGATAGCTTTATCTCGCGCTGTCCGAACCCCTGGAGGCCTAGTAAACCGGGATGGGCTCCCACCAGAATATTGTGAGCTTTGCAGTTCCGTACTATTTCGTCGATCGCGTTAGCTTTCTATTCGACTGTCGATTCTGGAGATGTATTGAATGAGAATGAAGACATACTGCTTCTCCCATGTCGCAGTTGATAAGCGCCTTTTCCTTGATTGGAGCTGTGGCGATTGTTGGAGCTTTCACATTAAAATTGGTCCTTTGAATCCTGGTTGCAAGATCCGGCTTGGTATTTATACTCGGCGCAGTCTGGGGAAGGGGTTTCCAAAATAATAACCTCATTGCCAGCTTCATAGTTATCTCCGTCGGCTTTCTTCACGGCCCTCCCGCTTACTCTCCCCGTTGACCTCGCCAACGCATGAACTTGCCCCAAGATGAACCCCAGCCGCGTCTTCACACCGGCCGGTCAGGTCTCATGGGCCGGTAGCTGCCTAGCTATATACACAGTCGATTCACCAGGCGGATACCAAATGACCGGCCTAACAATACCGGGAGTAGACATTCTCGGTTCGAAACTGGGGTATATACGCCGCAGAAACCATGGGCTCTTTGAAGACTTTGACCAAACCACGTTTTACCCAAGTCAGCGAGGAGGAGTATGAGCGCGCCAACTTGCGCTCTTCCAAAGCGGGCGGTACAAATATGAATGGGAAGAAGGAGAAATTGATATGGGCCGAGCATAATCGGCTTCTCAGCGAGACAAAGGATGAAGTAAAGAGCATTCGGGCACGACAGTGAGAAGCTCAAGCTGAGATGGACGCGCTCGAGAAGGGGATGTTAGAGAAGGTGGGCAAAGGAGAAAACCGAGAGGGGTGTTCTGATGGATACAATCGATGCGTTGCTGAAAGGTTCATTCTAACCTTCCATTCCCATCTCTTCGCGTCGTCAAATCCAGAAAACTAAAACGAGATTATAAAGACCCGGCAATAAGCCCAATTGAGACCCCACTAAACGCAAACGTATGGAATGTGGAGGTGAAAGAAGGCGACAAGCTAGAAAAAGATCAAATCGCAGTAATGCTCGAGGCAATGAATCTTGAGATTGCCATGCGGGCGGAATCTAACGCTGTGGGAGCTGTTGTTGAGAAGATTCTAGCCCAGCAGGGGGATTCTATTGAGGTTGGGAAGCCCTTGATGCTTGTTCGGAGAGTTAATTAAGGGTTGAAATGAAATACAATTTTTTTGTTTTTGTTTTTGTTTTTTTAGCATCAATGTGTGTTAGTCTTTAACCGTTGTCGGCATATCCCCAATGAGGAATCCCATTAATAGCAACCAGTCTAAAACCCGTATCTTACGTGTAGGAGCATACAGAATCAGTAGTCGGGATATCTACCACCAGAAACTAACGCTTATCCCCGCCCTCAGACCCCGAACATAATGCCACCATCCCACAGGGATATACAGAGATTCACCCTCCCTCAGAACCGTCTCAACATACTCCGCCTGCTGGAAGCCAGGCCACATAGCGTCCCATTGCTCTGATTCAGCTGGGGAAAGCTCAATAGAAGCTAAATCAACCTTGGACGTATTCGACATATCGATCATCCGCGACGTCGAGCCATCCTGGTCTCCGCCAGGCGGGCCAGAAGAATGGCTGTTTCTCCTCTCGGAGGTGACGGATTCCATGCCTCGAGGGTAGATCTGGGAGGCGGGGGTGTGTGGTGAGTAGAGACGAATGTATTTGGCGCCAGATACTTGGACGAGGATGTTGTGGTAGGGGTCGTGGTGGAGGGGGGAAATTGTCCAGGAGGGTCCAATCCAGGTGTTTATTATCGGGTCGCCTGGTGCAACGACACCTAGAGGTTGGTATTCATCGATGCCGTAGTTACCACTGTCGTCGACTTGTGTTTGGTCCTGGTTAGAAGCGGCGGCCATCTTCTTTCGCTGTGCGTCTTCCCATTCCTGGCGTTTCTTCAGGTACACGGGTGTGTCTGGGTCTGGTGCCGGAGGGTCAATGTAGCAGAAGTCAGGGACAGAGATGTCCTTGCGCAAGGCAGGGATCTGTCCGAGGAGATCATGCTGTGCTAGATATCCTGTTTGGTTGCTGTCTTCGTGGTTGTCAAGGTCTTGGTCTTGGTTCTCGGTTATCAATGACTGCGACTTTGACGTCGACGGTTCTCTCCAAATATACTTCTCAATAAATTCCCTGAACTCCATGATCCGTTGACCCCAACCCTCATCCGTGTATGACCTGCCGACTTCAACAGGAACCAGTCTGCGACCACCGAGCGTCCGACCATACCAGTAATCGCGTGAAGCCCATGGCCGCGTTGAAATCGCTGGCCAGTGATCCACCGCATCCGTAATCACCAAGGGCGTCTTCACATTCTGTATATGCTCCTCCATGTAATCGAAACCCGGGTCCGAAGCACGAGCGACTGGATACTTTAGTGTCGGCGCAGGAACGGCATCAGGAGGGAAGAAGGGAGGCGAGAGCTTCCGTCTTTTCGAGGCGCGAGATGGGTAGCCTAACGAGGTTTGGGCACCGTCTCTAAGATCCATTCCAAACCCATCACCAGTGTCCAGAGTATGAGGATCTACAGCCTCCTGTAAAGCAGAGAAGAGGCGTTCGACAAGGTCCTCGCGAAGCGGCGCACCGGTCATGATTAATGCTTTGTCGAGAAGGTGGATGGGTGGCGAGAGCCAGTGAGCGTCGGGGTCGACCCTAAGTCCATCGCCGGAGCAGGTATTAAGGGCCTCGATTAGCTGAGAGACGAGAAAATATCCGTTAGCCTGATGGTTATCCCCGCGCTGGCTTACGAGCCCGAGATTGTCGCAGATGCTGAGGCAGGCTTTCAAGATGCTAGCGTCCGTGTAGAGTCTCCGCCAGCAAGTTTCAACATCCTTGAATGGAAAAACGCGTAGGTGCGCGTCAGACAGCTGAAGAGCTTCATCTGTGTTGTTGAATAGATTATCACGAAGGGCGTCAGGGTCACTGTTGAAGCATTGAAGAATCGGGTCGTCCGAAGCCAGATTTGTTATTGCGGAGAGCGTAGCGGCGAGGACTCTTTGGAGGACCATCATCCCTATGTGAGCAAGTGGGGTAAAAATAAACAAGGAGAGAAGAGGTTGAGAAACACTCAAGAAGGGGAGCAGGTAATAAATGTGTGTTTTCCCGCCATTGTGAGCTGCGCGGTGAAAGTAGGTAGTCGCATTTGTCGCATTGGTGAAGTTTTGTTGACAGCACCTCATAGAGTTGAGAGAAGGCCATTGTCTGCCCACCCACAACAAAGAGCCTGGATCTAAGATAACTGCACCTCACTTATGCTGAAGGGGGGAAAAGAAAATAGATTTTACGCTATATATACACATAGATATTTTACAGAATTCTGCTAATCCAAAAGCTGCATCACAAGCCTTGGAATCTGCTGGACACCCTCCCCCCGCATAGCGCTCACAGGAACCGCGAGTACTTCCCCCTTCCAACCATGGGCATAACCACTTGGGTGCTCATTTTCGAGCTGTTCGACTCCGCGGAGGTAATCCTGAAGCGCTCTAAACCGATCTCTAGTTTCAGGAAGATCGCACTTCGTAGCCACAACGAACCATGGCTTTGTATGAATAGGCGGAAGGGCAAGGTCGGGAAGTCTCTCCTTGGACTGGAACCCAGTATCATTTTCGGCTCGTAGCTCTGGTAGACCATGCTGCGGGGGTTTCCAATTCAGGTCATCACCCCCCTCACCATCGGGAGTCTCGTCCATCTCGCGCAACTCTTCGTACTTTCCGAGTTCATTCCATAATTCCTGGAGCTCCTCAACCGGATCGCCAGCACTGAGGTCCACCACGAAGGCTAGGATCCCTGCCCGCTCAATATGCCGTAGGAACCCTAAACCCAAGCCGCGGTCCAGATGAGCATCCTTGATCAGTCCTGGGATATCTGCTATAGTGAATCGTTTCCGTGGCCTTTTCCCTTCCAGTTCAACCAAAGGCCGCCCTTTGTCGTTGTCGATAACCACAGTCCCGATACTCGGTTCGAGCGTAGTGAACGCCCAGTTCCCAATGCGAGTCCGACTGTTCGTCAATGAGCGAAGCAAAGTACTTTTCCCGGCATTTGGCTTGCCGACCAATCCAACATCCGCAAGCAGTTTCAATTCAAACTCCAGCTCCAAACGCTTACCACCCTCCCCGCGCGAAGCAAAAGTAGGTCGCGGATGCGAACGGGAAACCCAGTGCGGGTTTCCCAAGCCCCCAACGCCCCCTGCCGCTAGCAGGATCGGCTTGTCCATATGTTTCGAGAGGTCAAGGTATATAGGCGCTTTTGGTTCGAGCGCAGCGATGTTCTGCTTCCGTGGCGGGTTATTTGGAAACACAGTTGTTAGATAATCCGACGGATTCGCCCCGGGGTAAAGAACCCAGCGGTCGTGGCGGATAGGTGTGAAGCCAAGGTCCTCCGACTCATCCTCAGCCGACGCCTTCTTCATTAGTTTCCGCCGCCGTTTTTCCTCAGCAACAGGGTCGAATCGATCTACCTCACGCACAACCGTGCCCACGGGGACCTGTATAAGGACCTCATCGCCACGTTTGCCGCCCTTACTTTTCCCCTGACCATTCTTGCCTCGAGTAGCCTTGATGACGCCACTCCGGGCAAGTTTGTGTAGACTGGTAAGGCCTTCGATGGCCTGGATGTAAACGCTGCCGCCAGTACCGCCATCACCGCCGTTCGGAGGGCCTTCAGGAACGTACTTTTCTCGTTGAAAGGAGACACACCCATGACCTCCGGCGCCGGCATGGATTGTTGAGCGACATCTGTCTTGGAAGATAAACCGGGAATAGTCTTCGGGAGCCGGGTTGAGGTGCGATGGAGGATCGTTAGCGGTGGGCTCGTCTGTCGACTCTTTCGATTCGACGTCCGTAGCGTACCGGCGGCGGTAAACCTCAAATGCGCTTGGCCCTTTTGCTATAGGACAGAAACACAGGCTTCGTTGGGAGAGCAAGCTGGACAGGGTTCGTAGGCTCGTTCGTTTAATCGCCATTGTAGTAGCCACTTTCTAGGTGTCGCTCATCCTGTAACAGTACTTAAACTCGTGCAGCAATTAATTTGAGCACATCGACAAACTGAAAATAATCTAGGCTCTCATTATTTTCCGCTGGAGAATTGTCCGCTGTGTCATGGTGCTCAAAAGCTCCGCAACGCCTATTGAAATCATGTGATCTTATCTCCGTATCACCACGTGACTTGACGATAAGAGCCATCCATTTTATCTCCTCTCCAACCTGCTTCATACCTAATAATAAAATCTAAGAGCCTGAACGTATTGAAACGGACGCGTCTATGCTACTAGTATTATAACAGGCTGATTAATTCTGGATGAGGTGATGAGTCCATGCCATTGCTGTCACTTCCCAAAATATACCAGCACAATAGCTATTCCCAGCCATGCTCACTCGGTAATGGAGGCAGTGGCAGCCATGAGTTGTGACTCCTGGTGCTAACAATATCTCCATTCTCCTGGCAGGTGTTTCAAAGTGAAATTAGTCTTAAGACGTCTATCTTCAGCTATGACGCACTCAATATCCGTGGCCCTCCCGCCCAGCTAGGCAACCTGAGACGGGAAATTACAGGTGGAAGCTAGAGCTTCGCTACAGGACGTACGGTCGAGTCATCGCCGTCTACGTCCTCTCGAGGATCTCGCATATTCACGACATATGGCCTGATGCGTCTACGCTAGGATAGGGACATGTCTTTGCATCGAGCTGACAACACCAAGTCCTCGATGCCTGTCGGCCCGGGTGGATGGATATCTGCGGGGCTAGGAGTGGCGATTGAGGCTTGAGATAGAACTGTCGATATCAAGTCATACGACATGTAGACCAGGAAGGTAACATGCAGGATCATTGGACAGGCGCGATGGAAATAATATCCCTCTGCCACTTCCTTACAGAAAGGTCTAGAACAACTCACTATTGATAGAATAACGGGAGCACCAGTGGCAACTTCTTCACGGCATTCTGCGGTCTGGACCTGAAGGCTAAACACCTTGGTAGATCGATCAGAATTATTATTAATATTGGATATATCAGAAATCCCAGGAACGAGAGATAAAAAAGAGACAGAAGGCCACCTCGTCTAAATCGATCCGTTAACAGACTCCCGCTTAAATCTCGAAAGTAGGTTGCCTTGAATCAAAGCGAGGTAATTCCGATTTACCCCCGCCATAAAGCAGAGCAGTCAGCACTACCACTAAGTCAGTCCTGAATCAAAGACCAAATAATCTCTGCAAAGTATAAAGCACATTCCGCCGCCCTGCGTAACTTGCAAAAAAAAAAGTAATTCTGCAGAACTTCCCGTGTCCCCGATGGACGGTCCTCCATCAAAAACGTCAACCAATAAAGCCGCTTACCAGGCTGTTTACTGGCTGCTCCGAAACCGGGACAGAGCTGGGCAGGGGCTAAAATAGAATGGAGGGGCGCGCCATGAACTCAAAGACGAAACCCGGGAAGATGGAGACTTGGAGAGCAGTAGTGGTAGAAGTTAGAACTTAAACTGATTATTGAGGGGTACTTTTGTCGCTCTGTTGTCTTGTCTTGTTTGGGAGATCTATCTGTCATGTGCAAAAATCAGGGCGGGCGTTTGGCTTGGCGATCAAATTTCTGCCATCTATACAATGATATCCATTTAAGTATAAACTCGGTATCTTATACTTAATTAACGAAGTATATAATATTAAGAGTATTCAATATTATAATTATTAAGTTTTTAATTTAAAATAGCTAAAAAAAAGGGCGAGTTTTAATAAATTTAAAATATACTAAAGATTTTAAGTTGCCGAGGTTTATTTTAAAATCTACTTTACATATTTTCAAGTTTTACCGTGTATCTGTAAGGACCAGAGGACCTGGCCTATACATTACCTTGTGCGATATGGAGTACTTAGTGGGTTCTAGGGCCGCGAGATGGTATCTCGCGGTAATGTTAGCCTTTTGGTTTTGTTGATCACATGACCCTAGACATGCGTTAAAGTATCTTAATGCTTGTAGATTTAGATATTTAAATCATTATAAAAGAACAACACTTTTATATCTTAATTTAAATAAAACTACATAGAAAATATCTATCTCTTAAACAATAAAGAAATCTTGGGTTTTATAAAATGGATATCATTGTATAGATGGCAGAAATTTGATTGCCAAACGCTCGCCCTGATTTTTGCACATGACAGATGGAGTCGGAGTGCCCCGTCAGGCCATTATCCAACTCTTGAATTCTCCGGAGGGGCGTTGGGATTGAATTATGAGAATACTGAGCATAATGCTTATGCTTGCCTTGTGACTCGTGAGCAGCTGTTGCCTTCATCTGAGCGACATGGTAACTAGTTACCTGCGTATCGTAGTAGCACAAATTGCCTCCACCAGCTGACTCGACTGACTTGGATGTGATGTTGCTTACATGGATTACGGATAGTCGTCTCCTATCCATGAGCTGTTAATTGGCTCCTCGCATTCCATACCCTGTTGACGCCAGCTGACTCCTGAGTCCTGTCAAAAAATATGTTGTACAACAGGAGAATATGAGCTGTGCTCCCTGGGGCGAAAGGACTGCAAACGACATGTTGATGTATGTATATGCATCGGGATGTTGGGACATGAATTGGTCATTATTATTAGGAATCATCCATTTCGTTCTAGGGTGCAAGATCCAACGTCTACTCTTTCGGAGTCCCACCATTCCGGCACGGCATGTTTTGAGTCAAGCCTCCAACAAATGACAGGACCACTGGTATGGGCGAATTAAAAAAAGCCCATTCTGCCATTGAGTAAACTCCGGTAGATCCAATGATATGCATTGAACAGTTAGGTTGGTCCCAACGCTAATTGTTTCATGATAGGCTTCTCCATAGAATCAGTTTGACTGACTCGTGGTCGTTTATCGAATAATCAGAGCACTGTGGAACAACAATCACGGTCTCAACTTGGACTCTTGGAGTAATATACTCCAAACGTAGACACTTTCATAATCATATGCTGTCTCTACTCCGGAGTACCAGGAGTAGTTGGAGATTAGTACCAGCCTTGTCAGCATCCAGTATTCAGCATGACTTCAAGCCAATTTGCATCTTGTGCCTCAAGGTTCCACAAACTGCTCTCACGGTATATCGAATTATCAATCTATCCACAACTCAACGTACTACTATCCTTGCACGAATCATGCTCGTCAATGCGTCAAAAGTACTAGTACTTTGGCGTACTTTTTAATGCAGACGGGTGTCTACCCGACCGTGCATATGTTGGTGCAATGCACAGCCTAAACCGAGTCTTATGGGAGTCTGATGACCGTCTTCCTCATCAAGTCCTAAACTGCTATGATCATATCGTGATCTCGTCACTCAAGGCAAAATGCTTGGGCCATTGAGGGTCGGTTCAACGCACGCATGCATAGTTTCACACGCCGACCGACCGACAATTGATCATGACTCGAATGTTCCCTTGCCGCTTCAGGCAGGATACGAGGAAACTCCTAAAGCAATCAAGTCTGAACGAATGAAGATAGCGAGGCTATGATCATCGATCAGATCCACAAGGCTGTCGGCTTGATGCATCGGTGTCATATCAAATAATAGATGACAAAAATATTAATCCCTGTTCATCTTGATGAGGATGATATCAAATGATCGCTTGTACTTGCATTTTCTTGGCGGATAAATTCCGTGAGTAACTCGGTACGGTAGATGCAATCGTATCAGATCCTTGCTTGATCCATCGATTGACAGGTGCCCCACGTTCAGAGGAGACACATGTTCGCATGGGACAAAGAAAAGGTTTCAAGGTCTGACCAGGAAAAACAAACCGGAATCGAACGGAAATCCCCGGCTAGAAGGACCTTGCGGCTAAAGTACTGTGCAGCGTACTTGACGACAACAAGGATTCGGAGATTCCAATAGTCAAGGCGAGTTCAACGGGATTTACCAAGTGGGATGACTTAGACAAATAAGAATCGATTCCTTGTGTAGTTCCTCACATGACTGAATGGGGCGCACGATAGTCGTTTGCCCTCGCGTGAGAAAGCCGGGAATAACTACCGAAGAGCAATGAGCATTGGGGCACTGGGGCAGCCTAGGCTCGAAACGGTCAATGCAAGGCCTGCAAACAGCTTCGCGCCAAAGGCGGCGGAAGCTGCCTGGATCCAAAATCGATTTGACTGTGATGGGCTGGCTGAATTGTGACAGAAAGTCAAAGCTGCTCCAGCTTCCAGGTCAACCTCTCTGTACGGAGTAGTTGGAACCATGGTTGGCCAGTGATATCCATCGCCGCGGCACCAGATTATGCGTTCCGTTGGGGCGGCGCAATGTTCGGGGAAGGCTCCGCAAGGTACTTTAGACGTGGCGTTCCCAAAGTACGAGGCTCGAGCCTATCGGCATTTAGATTATGATGTCCTTTTGGTTGCCTCTTTGGTCCTTGTTCCGCTATCCCTGACCGAAAGTACGGTGTGGATGCACACTTTCGCCCCTGCGCGCCCCGGAGGTGGAGAGCTGCTTTGAGGACACCTTTGAGCCCGCGAGCGGCAGAACACTTCCGTTTCAGCGTGGACCAGCCTCCGTACAACGATCAACGAGCCCGAGCCTGCCTGCCTGTGGAGTACCGACTGAGGAGACTCGGGGGTGTGAATATTATCCGGGCCAGGGGGGCAATCAATCCCTGGCAATCTGCATGGTCCTTTCAGCTGGAGGCTGGAGCTGTCCCGTCAGTCCCGAAGGTGCCGAATGTTTCCAGAATAATTGGCCGCGCTGGGGAAACGACTGCTTCTCATTCGATGGGAGTGAAAATGGATCGACCCAAGTCGCGGCGAAAATAAGAAACAATCATCATCGTCAATGTAAGTGCGGCTGTGGCGGCCAAGTTGCGATTTTCTGATCCTCCAAAGTCCCAAGGCCATCCCGTGACCCTTCTAAGGTGCAGGAATCAGGATTGCCTCGAGAACCAGCCGAACGTTCTCTGGCGCCTCTCTCGCATCCCGCATGGTTGCTTTGCTTTTGATATCCGGTCCTTTGTTATCATCGGGGCCGGAAATCCGAAAATACAAAAGTCCAGTTCCGAGGCTAACCACTGACCCGACAGTTCGGCACTACTAGGGGCTGCAGATTGAAGGCGATCCTTATCCACTCAAGACGCTATATTCATCCACAGACCACGAGCCTTCAGGAACTGCATCACTGCGTAGCTTGCTCTCTTTATCTTGTTCACAGGGGAAAGCATTGATAGTGTCAATTCGACACAGCGACGAATTTCGCGATAATCCACAGAACAATTGGTCAAGGACCTATGACAGGACGAAAGGAAAGAATAATAGAGACCCCGGAACCTCCGATCCATGCTGAAAGTGATGCCGCCTCAGCCAACGGGATGAAGTCGAATCATAGGTCCGATTACGACGGCTGGCAGTGACTTGGGTGCAGGGTTGTTGTCCTTTGTCTTCTTGATGATATTGATGAGCGCTGTTCGGGATCCTTTGCGAATCGGAGAGTTGACAGGGAAGGAACCATCAATGGTCATCCATGTGACGGGAGGAGCAAGAGTTAACATTTAGCAATCTGAAGGAGCGGGAGATGCTGGAATAGTGGAATGTTCTTCCTTTCATCCGTGTTTGCCCATTCCTAGCCTATAACCCCAGCACGAGCATTCTGGTATATGGCAAGCTGGCAGCGGGCGAATGATAATCGTCTTTCATGACCTTGGCCAACCGTTTCTTGGCGATCTGTTAGAATAAACAAGAATAACTCTTGCGAGAGATGGTGCCATACCTCGTCACCTTTGATGGGGGGACAGGAATGTTGCAACCTGCCACTCTCAGTGCTCACGTGTATTTTGATTTTGAGTTCCTGCAAGGCAGACAAGGACCAGGGCCTTTTCCTGATCATTGCTCAGACTGTGGTTGAAGGCCTGCAAGCACAAATGTCAAACCACTTGCTGATTTCGTTTATGCCCAAACTAGCAGGATTTGCGTCCCAGATGGGCCTATTAACAGGGGTGGAAGCGAAATAAACACTCGCCGACCATGCAGGCAGCACAAAACCAGCCAGGATCTTGAGTCTTGATAGCCCAATGTTATCCCGTCGCCAATCCTCGTTCTTGAAAATTCCCCCAAGTTGTCTGCACCCAACGCTTGCTTCTCACCGCTCAAGTACTAAGCGGGGTTTCCTCGACTGTGAAGGTGTTTATTCACAGTGACTCGTGTCGACATGCATTGCACTGCCCCCACGCAATTCCAATCATTATTCGTCTCGTCGGTCTTGAAACACTCAATATCGCGCAGAGCCGAGTTGGTCAATGCTCACATGATATGTAGACATGCATCGGTACGCAACGCAACTACGTTTCCACCATTTTTCTGACCACTTCCGGAATCGCCGAGTGGATTTCGCGATGAACACGACGGCAATGATATCTCGAGATGGGTCGCCCAAACCCTGTTGTAATTTGACTGACCGTTTCAAGTGCGCTGTCAGTTAATTTGGAATGACTTTCGCCCGTCACCGCCAGACGGCCCTACCGCCTGTCAAGACTGTTTGCACGATGCATACAATGCGTACAATGCGAATCTACAGTACGTCAGCGGAGCTAAGCGAACGTGTCCAGATCCTAGAGGCCTCAGTACCTACTCGGTACTGCCTGATTCTTGCCCATTCTCGGGAGATGGTGATAGCCTGCCATCTGAAAGAGGGAAATACGCCGTATGGCTCTTTGTATCGTCAAGCAGCCCCTCCATTTCGAGCACCTTTCCCCGCGATAGAAGGAAGGCTCCTGGCAGGGATACGACCAGGGGTGCGAGACTGCAAGATCTTGTCGTCCAGTAAAAGCATCGCGCTTCCCGTATTGTGCCTGTGCTCCGTCCTCTGCCAGTCCGGGGAAGCTCTTCCAGTGCTCATCGAGGTTTACTCCCGGTCTTTGATAGGATTGCATGCAAAATAACTGACATGGCAAGCCTCGTATTTTCCCGTTATCCCGTCATCTCCCTTATCATTCACCATTCCACACTGGCAATCTTTCATTTTTAGGGCACTGTTGGGAGGTGGATACGCCCAATGCCAGATAGACAGGTGCCGCCTCAGGTGTGTGATGGTGCAAGAGATCACCTGCAGGCTTGCAGCGCTCATCCTTCCTTCCTTCCATCTTCCTTCTGCCCCTCTTCTTCTTCAACCTCGTTCGACTCGCTGCTCGCGTGGCTCCAGATCTGAGTCGCGCACTCGCGCTAAGTTCGAAGCCATACACTCTCGGACCCATAGACTGTGGAGCTTACTCCGAACTCCGTATCCCAGACAGAGACTTAGCGCCACTGCAATATCAGTAGAACAATTTTTTCCACAATTATTCTTTACCTCCGAGAGCTTTAGGGTGATGGGATCATGTGAACGATGATTGCTTGAACCGACCATTAAGCGTCAACGCCTAGCAGCCTGGAGCCTACATGATTACCTAGTACATGGGGGCGATGAAAGTGGCGTCGAGCCACCGTGAGTGTGTTGAGTGTGAGCCTGTTAGGATTCTGCCGCGCCTCACCAACTGTCTTCAAGAATGACGTCAAGCGGAAGCTAGAGGGATTCTCCAGCTTCGTATCATGATCAGTGTGCCTGGGTGACGCCCAAGGGTAGCCCAGCCATGCAAAGGCACTTGTCAATGAATTGAGTCTCTTATGAGCTCCAATTCTGTCATTCATTGAAATATTTCGGGCTGAAGAACCAGCAAATTCAGTTGTTATGAATCGAAGGTAGTTTTCATCATCCCTGTATACTGGCTCGCCTCCTCGCATCAATAGGCTGGTTGGTTGGTTACGCATTCAGACTGGGATCTTCCAGGCACCGTATTTATCTTACGACCGCGTCCAACCAAATTCCTTCAACCATTCAACGTATCTGATCGAGCGTCAAGTCCAGCAACCGCCCATGAGTCCATTTTCGTTTGCCCCTTTTGACCTGGTCATCGCGCTAGACGTCAATCAATCTTTCTCCCCGATCAGGCCGTTTGGGTCCACTTCCAGCAAAGTGACAAAATAATACCCCGTCCGTCACACTCAGTCACTCACGACTCTTGCCGGGTATTTTCCACTTTCCCACATCTTCACCGCAGTCTGTCCCCGACTCCCCGCAAGGTGGATGGTGAAACTAGCACAGCTCTGGTCTCCAGTCTCAACATTCGACATTTCCGAGTATCAGACCCACCCCTCCAGCTTCCAATTGCTCTTTCTATTTTCCGCCTGTTTCCGATCGCCACCGGCTTGTTCCCTCCTAGCCCAGCTTGCCGAATTTCTGGTCCCATTGTGCACGGGGTCGAGAAGCGATGGATCTGTATCGCATCCACTGCATCTTTCCCCCTTTCCCTCCCAAACAAGGCCTTTTTACCTCCTCACAGTCTTTGTTTGCGAGAAGAGAAATAGGATTGGAATTTGCATCATGATTCTGCGACAGAGGTCACGAGCGCATTGTAAGGGGGTCGGGCATGCGATTTGTTTGTTTGTTCCCTTAAAGCACTACTACTACTAGTAGTAATCTTCGATGATACCTCTTATACTCCATCGTCTACATCATACCTGGATTTCAAAGCAGAATTGTGTTTGCAAGCCTCATACGGAGTAAATAGTCGTGATGCTCCTCATTTTAAATTCAAGGACGTTCCCCCAGTGGAGCTGAAAGGAGGCGGAGGACTGGAGTGTCCCTTTTTTTTCTTGGAACGGCGCCCTAAGTCGCTAAGTGGGCTGGCTGGTGGTGTGAGATCTATCATCTTGCTGGAGTCGCACTAAAACCAGACTTCTGGAAAGCTGATCGTCCTGGCGGAGCCTGCACATTGACAACCCTTGTTCACTAAGCTCCCCTTGACTCTTCCCCGGAGCCGGCACTCAGGGCAGTATGGGTCTGTTCAGCTGTTGGGTCTACCGGTCAATCTGCGCCGGCGGCTCCATTATTATTATTTCCCCCCTCTAACTCTCCCTTCCATTCGTAATTCCTTCGTTCTTTTTTCCCTCCGTGCCTCATTCTCTCTCCCTTTCTTTTTCTATTTGTTTTAATTCTCCCTTTCTTACTCATCCCAGGTGACCTGACAGGAATTTGGCGTTATTCCGGATCCATCTCACGATTGAATGGTAACGATCCTTTGGCAATGCCCCCATTCGGAGGTCATGATCCAGCGATCCACGTAGACTATGTTGTTGGAAGATTCCTGACATCAAGTCTACACGTAGTCGTCCCCTCCGTAACATTCGACGGATCGGGCTACGTTCCTCGTCAACTCCCAACAAGCTGCCTCCCTGTCCTTTGTTGCACATCTTGTAGTTGTATCTTGCTATTAAGCGACATGCCGGAGGTAGCTGAGGGCAGGAATACTACCTGGTCAATCCATGCCCAGAGCACAGATACTATACCCGACTTCCGGCACGAAATGATTGAAATGATTGAAATGGCCTATGGAAGCTGTGGATGCTTGGTCAATTCTCTATCCGCCATTGGCTCCACCCCTTTTCAGGCTACGTTTTCTGTCTCCAGCCTCAGGTCTCATCTTCCTCTCTTGATCACTCCATTTTATTTGATTTTTTTTATTTGATTTTTTTGGGTTTTTGATTTTTTATTATTCTATTTCATTTTTTGGTTCTTTTTTTTTTTACTTTATTTGATTTTCCCTGCTCCCTGTCTGTCGTACCCCATTTTTTGCTCCTCTGGATAGCCAGTCGGGTTACTGCGATTCATCCATTCTCTCGTTCTCTTCCTCCACTCAGTCTATCTGAAAACGTCGGTCCCAAGAAATCTAAATAATAATTTTGAAATTTAAAAATAAAATAAAAATCTAATGATCAGAGGAACAGACAGAGAGAGACAGGTGGATCCTTGATATTCCTCGACTGTTTGCTGCCCACTGCATCCTGCACCCTGGGCTTTGTACAGCTGTAACCAAAAGGGCTCCATCGTCCTCCCACTCATGGAGATATTCAATGTGGTCTGCTCCCTAGGGCTTCATTAATAGTCCTCCTTCGTCCTCCTTCGTCCTCCTTCCCGTCCTTGTTTGAAATTCTTCTCCATACTTTTCCTGCTTAATAACTCTCAACCATTCTCCCTCTCTTCCTTGGCCATTCCAGTCCTCATCATACCTCTTGAGTACTACTACTACTTAGTATACTTCGCACCCTGCCTCTCAACCTTCAACTCTATACTATATCACCATAGTCTTACCTACTGTTGTCGATTTAACCGAATCCTTCTTCGCAGTCACGCTATTCTCTCCACGGATACCCAACTCGCAGTGTTCCTCTCCCCCAATTGGCCCTCAATTGAGTTTTGCGTTGTTGGGTTTCCCTTGCAGGCGTCACACAGTCTAGCAGTTTACGGACAACCAGCAGATGGGAAATTAGGGCCCAAATAGAAGCAAAATCACAGTCCCTTCTTGAGATCAACCTTGGAACAAGGGAAGATATGCCGAAAGCCCCTTAACAAAAAGCTCCTTTCGATAATAACGATCATTCCACACTCGGTATCATCGGAGCATTTGGAGCGAGCAACGCATTCTGGCCGGCTTGTCCTCGCTTTGCTTTGCCCTGCGCTTCTAGCTAGCAAGGAAAGAGACTCAGCCCTGCTTTACCACCTTGACTCACCACCAATAAACCCACCGAGTGTTGTGGACATCAACCAAACGAGAAAATGTTCAACCGACCAGCATTTCTGCAGAGCCGGCGCAATGACACGCGCAATGGTGATTGGCCGGCGTTTCCTATACGTCAACTTTTTGTGCTTGGTGAGTACATGCCTTACCTATCATAGAGAGTTTTGCGGCTTTTTTGCGTCTTATTCGGATGGAGTCCAGCATTGGGCCGGTTGTCTTTTATTTTTGTTTTTTTTTTTCCCTTTCTTTCTTTTCTTTTTTTTTTGTGCCAGCGTCAGATCTCATTGTTGAGGTTCGGGTAGCGACTGACAGTTACACAACTTATAGCACTCTGCCGGATCTGCGAGCCAATCGCCTTCATGTCGATTTTCCCCTACGTATATCACATGGTGGAATCCTTCCACGTCACAGACAATGACCGCAAGATCGCGCTGTATGCTGGGTTGATCACATCGTCATTTACTTTCGCCGAATTCTCAGCCGGTATGTTCTGGGGCCGCATGAGCGATAAGATTGGTAGGAAGCCGGTGCTGGTCATGGGCTTGATTGGAACAGCCATCAGCATGGTCGCGTTTGGATTCGCTCCCAACCTAGCGACAGCTATGATTGCTCGAGCCCTGGGTGGCCTGTTGAACGGCAACATCGGGGTCCTGCAGACGACGGTTGCGGAGATCGTCACTGTCAAAGAGCATCAACCACGTGCCTACTCGATCATGCCGTTCGTCTGGTGTCTGGGATCCATAATTGGGCCTGCGATGGGCGGTGCGTTGTCTCAGCCATGCGACAACTATCCCTGGCTATTCTCGCGTGGGACCCTGTTTGAGAAGTTTCCGTTTCTACTGCCCAACTTGGTCTGCGTTGTGGTTTTGGTTGCTGGCATTGTGGTGGGGTTGCTGTTCTTGGAGGAGACTCATCCGGAAAAGAAGCATCGTCGTGACCGTGGCTTGGAGTTGGGCAATAGGTTGATTGGCAGATGCTGGGGGTTTGGCGTGCAGACTGCGGAGGACAACACGGACGTCAAAGCGGATGCAGTCGATTCAGACTATTTCGATAACGATGACGAGGTGGCTCCGCCAGCATACAGGAGCACGGAAGCTTCCCCTCGGTTGGGGCCAGTGAAGGAGGTCGATAATCTCGTCGATGATGATGACGTTGAGAAGCAGATGGGCGGACAGTCAGGTGGCAAGCCAAAGGCCTTTACGAGGCAGGTTATCTTCAACATCATTGCATATGGAATCCTTGCCTAGTAAGTACAACAGGTTGGTTTGTGTGTACGTTGTACCTATGCTGACATCACAATAGCCATAGTGTCTCCTTCGACCAGCTAATGCCCGTCTTCCTGAGCACGCCCAAGTCCAACGATGATGTGGTTCTGCCCTTCAAATTTACGGGTGGTTTAGGATTGACGACCAAGACCATTGGGTTTATGCTTGCAGTGCAAGGCGTATACTCGATGATCGCGCAGCTTTGGCTGTTCCCCTTCGTTGTTCGCCACTTCGGAACCCTGCGCACCTTTCGCTTCGTTCTCCTCGTTTGGCCGCCGCTCTATCTGCTCGTCCCCTATCTGATCCTCCTGCCCGAAACACTTCAGATGACCGCCGCATATGTCGCCCTGATCTGCAAGATCACCTTCCATGTCATCGCCTTCCCCTCCACCGCCATTCTCCTTGCCAACGCGGCGTCCTCCTCGAAGGTCCTTGGGTCCATCAACGGTGCTGCCGCCTCAACAGCCAGTCTCAGCCGTGCATTTGGACCGAGTGTAACCGGCTTCCTCCACTCCAAGGGTCTTGACAGTGGATACTCTGTGATCTCGTGGTGGGCTTGCGGTGTTGTATGCATGCTTGGTGCCATTCAAAGCTTCTGGATGGAGGAGTCTGAGCCACGGAAGGACACCGATGAAAAGACTCCTGAGCCAAACACGTCGCACACTGACAGGAATAATGGCCTGCGGAGCTCGTTTACCGCAGCCAAAGAAGACGGCACCGCGGATGAAGTGCGGAGACTGCTCTCTTCAGCGCGGACCAGTGTTGACGAATTCGAAGTGCCCAGTATGGGTTTGACGACAGCAGCAGCCGATTCAAGGACTGCGAGTTAAACTGCATACGATGCTATTTTTTTGTCGCCTCGCTTTCTTGAATATCATTTACATCTCCGTCTTGTACCCGGTGATTATCACACTTTTTTTTTTTTGACTCTCTTTTTATTGCTTCCCCAGCTGTCTACATTTTACTTCCGCTTTTTTTTTTGGTACGTTTTCTTTGATGATGCCCGTCTGCTTTGTGTCTTTCTTTCCTCTTCTCGTTTTGGTTTTAGATCATGATTCAAGACTGGGCGGCGCTTACATAGACTGGATACATGGCATGTGTTAGGTATCAAAAGGCATGAGGAGGAATTCTGTTCTGTTCAATTGTTTTGGGAGTAATCATTTCGAGGCATATTATCGATGGGTCGGTCGTTTCATTGTTCCATGCATCCTGGAGGCTGTTTGTCATTTTCAGTTACAGCAGTGGTATATGCTGCTACCATTCGTGAAACCACAAGTTCAATTTCACAGTTGGAGGGGCGGGGGCTTTCCTCTCTTCCCTACTCTTCAGATCTTTTTGCTTGCTCTTTATGAAATGTCCTCCTGAACTTGAAAGGAACGTAGTGAGTGGCATGCCTTTCCCCGCCTTACTGTGATGAATTCCTCGCATGCTCATGGACAGCGGCGCATGCCCGTCATCGAGAGTGCGGGGTTACAGCCGATAACACCCAATACTAAGGCAGGTACTGTCATCCCAGTATCATGCCCAAATACTTGGGTTTAACACCGAATGGGATGAACGGATTAAGATTGCCAAAGTCGTCAAGATAGCAGTCAGATTGTGCCTGATATCAAGATTGACTCGATCGCATCTTCAATTGAATGGAAATGCAGTTGCATCAGGCTTATCAGCAGCCAATCATGCGTGCTGTTTTTTGGCTGTAGTCACGTGCCAACCCGCGTAATTTCATGTATTGTAACGTCAAGATCGATCAGGTTGGAGATGGCTTCTCTCGATTGCTTCGGATCTTGAGGGCTTGAAGAGGCTATATTTTGGTGCTTGGTTTTGCTGCTCTATCATACCTACGGTCATACTACTATACTGCTCGATTGATATTCTAGGCCCAACAGATGAAGCTTTAAGTAAGTCCCGACCGAGGTACTAGTCTGCCCCCCCACGCATAACTATCTTACTGGAGATTACATACACGTCCCAGCGTTCCCAAGCCTAGAGGTCTTTCAAAATCTCCACCAGCACTGTCGCGATCTGTCTGACAGTCGTTTCTTCGCTCTTGCATATATCTATCTTTGTCTCCGTTCCCGGCACATCGTCATCGCCTTTTTTCCTGCCCAACCTGTCTCTGCTGGTGGTTTCGGGTCTCCGTCATGCGCTGCGACTGCGCTCCGCACTTCCGCCAGAATCGCCCTCTGCCCTGACCATCGTCTCGGAGAATTTAAAAAAAAAAAAGTAAATGAAAAGCGGACCTCGCGATATTACGGCGATTAACTTACCAGTTCGAAATCTCTGCAGGACAGTAAAGCGTCAGGGCCAGCCAGGCTAGCTAGCATCGTATCGCCTACATGCGAGCTGACTCGCTCCCCGGCCACCCACGGTATACCTCAGCATTCTCGTCTTCCATTCGCATCGGAACTTAACAGCCGAGATATGGTGGAACATTTGCGCTACTGGTCATTACGCCTTCGTCCGTTATGTTGAATCCTACCTCACCAATCTCCCCAACGGCCGTTGGGAGAAAACGACCACTCCCCATAACTGAGCCGCTCCCTGTCCCCGCGGATCTGTCGGCGCAACTACAGCAGCAGCAGCAGCAACCGATCAGCGAGGCCGCCGCCGCTGCTTCTACATCTACAGCGAATTCTTCCTCCTTTCGCAATGTCTCCGCTTGCAACCGCTGCCGGCAGCGCAAGAACCGCTGTGACCAACGACTTCCTCGATGTCAGGCCTGCGAGAAGGCGGGGGTTTGTTGCGTCGGGTATGACCCCATAACGAAACGCGAAATTCCCCGGAGTTATGTATACTTTCTCGAGTCGCGGGTTGCATACCTGGAAAGGGCCCTAATGGATAGCGGGATTGAATTTAATGCGGCCGTGGCCTTTGATGAGGAGGAAGCTATCAGGCTGGAAGCGGGGTACGAATCCACACAAACACATATGGCTCCCCCGAATAATACTGGGCCATTGGCTGCTGAAGGATCCTCCGTGCGCGACGGAAATGACAATTCGGTGCGGGTTAAGAGGGAAAAGGATAAACCTGCTCTTGCGGAACCTGCTCTTGGGGGGCTAGAGAAGGTCTCGCGAAGCGGGCAGGATTCGGAAAGCAATCAGGATGCGGATAAAGAGGATAATTGGCGGATACAAAACCTCGTTTCGAATATTGGGATGGTATCGGTGCAGGGAACTTCGGACCCACGCTATCTGGGATCAACCTCTGGTATATCCTTTGCTCGGGTTGTCTTTGCTGCTGTGAAGAGTTCGGTTCCTGGGAATACGTCGGAGCGTGGTCCAATGCGCCCTAAGGAACGGCTGCCGCATAGCGCCACGGGTACTGAAGGGAGCACCACGCGAGATTCTTTCTTTGGGCTACAGACACGGTCGATGATGAAGTGTGCAGCGTTCCCTGACAGGGAATTGGCGGAGAGACTAGCTGATCTCTATTTCGAGCATGCTAACCCGCAAATACCCATTGTCCACCGGGCTGACTTCATGGAACTACTTGACCGTACATATGCTGTTGACGAGAAAAGCCGTTCGCCTCGCAGTCTGTATATTCTCAACATTGTCTTTGCGATTGGCGCCGGGATCATATTCGAAGACAAGCCAACAGACGACCAAAAGGAAGGTCGTGATCATTCTCCGTCAGCAACTAAGAGACAGCGCTTGTCAAGTCATCAATATCAACCAGAAGAATACCATGCTTCTGCCATCGTCCACCTGGAGTCATTCTTATCAACTTCTTCAGCCACCGATGGTTTCGGTGCTCTGGAGGAGCTTCAAGCAGTACTCCTTCTTGCTAGTTTTGCTTTACTCCGTCCCGTGGCACCTGGCCTCTGGTATATTGTTGGGGTTGCGATGCGCCTCGCAGTTGACCTTGGCCTCCACTACGAAGATGGGACAGGCATCGATGCTCCTGGGAATGATAACCTGAATCGTACGCATAACAACGCCAGCGATAATAAAGGGAAGATGCGCATTAATGCCCACGAGCGGGGACGTCGAGAATGGGTGCGTGACTTCCGCCGGCGACTGTGGTGGTGTTGCTACAGCTTTGACCGGCTCGTCAGTTGCTGTGTCGGCCGACCGTTCGGCATTAGTGACCAGGCCATAAGCACCGAATTTCCATCGATCTTGGAAGATAAATATATCACTAAATCAGGGATAAAGAAGGCGCCGGAGGGTTCCCCAAGTTATAAACATTCTGCTTTACACTATTTTAAGCTGCGCTTGCTGCAGTCGGAGATTCAGGACGTCCTGCAGCATCAACAGGCGCGATTCGCCCGACAAAGAGTGCCACATGCCGCCAAGAGCTTCGTGCGCGCCGACGTCGTGTCCCCCTTCCTTCAAGGATTCGACTCCTTCCGTTCATGGAGGAGAGATGTGGATCGGCGACTGTTGGAATGGAAACTGGGTGCGCCGATACCCCAGGAGAATGGTGTAAGGTTTCCACTCGAGTTCCTGGAGCTCAACTATTGGCAAGCAGTCATCATGCTATATCAGCAAAGTCTCACTGTTCCTGCTGAATTAGCTGATGAGCTTTCACCCGCCGAGGATGTCTCCAGCCCGTCATTTTCACAGGTAGATGAGGAGGACGAGGATGATATCTATTTTAAGGTAGCTGAGGCCGGGCAAAAGGTTATTCGGATATATCGTCAAATGCATCGGGTGCGTCTGGTGAATTATACTTATCTAGCGACTCACCACATTTTCATGGCAGGTGAGGAAGCGCACCTAGCTTTCTGTAGGCTATATTCGTTTGCTCATAATTCTTTTCTAGGTATCTCATTTCTGTATGCAATTTGGCACTCGCCTTACGTTCGAAGCCGCCTGGTATGTTTTTCTTTTATCAATTCATTATGTGGGAGCAGATTCTAATAGCTATGTTTCTTGTAGACACTTGATGAAGTGGACTTCACTGTTCTTGCAGCGACGTCTGTCCTTGGAGACCTCATGCACAAATGTCCCCCTGCAGAAGCCTGCCGTGACGCATTTGAGCGGATGAGCAAAGCTACAGTCGAGATGAGCCTCTCTACAACCGGGTTCGGGCCCCAGGTTGATCTAAGCCGGATACCACCAAGCAACACCGGATACCGACAGTCCAATATAACGTACTCTAGGTCAAGACCACAGGCGAGAAAGCAGGCGGATCAACGGCAGCGACATGGCGTCGGCCGGCGACCAATGCAAATGAGGCAATCTCGGCCTGTCCCGAGATTTGACATGAACCTTGAGGACCTCTTTGGCGACGGTAGGCAAGGTGGAGGTGGCATGGGAAAGTCGGTACAACCATACCCTGTCCCCGAGACCTCAGATCCCAACTTCGCACGGCCAAATAATCCGTCTATGGAATATTACGGTGCTTTTGACAACCCCGTCTCCCCTCAGACACAGCAACAACCACAACAACCACAACAACCACAATACTACTACGGGAACTCGCCCCAACAAAGCGGATCACCGAACAGTGTCGGAGGAGCGGCCACTGGCCTTGCACAGTTTCAACCTACCAATCAAGAAAACCCCTCTGGCGTGGGTCTCGATTACCTGGACTATGACCCAGCAAACATCGAGCGCCAGATGTCCATGGGTTCCGACGAGAACTCGGATTACAACCTCCAGACGATGCCATCACTAGGGCATGGAGCTGGGCATAATATTGGAATCGATCTGGGATTTGGCATGGCAGTTGATTTTCAACATGACTGGAGTGAAAACGCCAATTATGATTTACTCGAGGGGTATTTCTTTGGCGGGGGGGGAGGAGGACAAGGTCATAGTTCGGGGATTTAGATATATTTTCTTTTCCCTTTTTTTTTTCTTCTCTCTCTCTCTCTCTCTCTCTCTCACGGGTTATTGGGATCTTGGTTGGGTCTAGAAAAGAACTGTACTGGGCGAAACGATGTTATGAAGTTCACTTCCTGTTATATATCACTCTCTTCTAGAGTAGCCTCTAGGTACATTTGTCTCGGATGTCATGAATGTTAATGGATTGATGACGGTCTGTATATATATATATATATATAACATACCAGAGATACACACGTAAGGTACTGGCTGGCAATCAGTAAGAGTACGCCTCAATAGATCAATCATTGAGCCCGCTCGATTCAAAACCAGGCGAAGACGAGGCCAGGCCAGGATGCAAATTGGGCAGCAAATGTGATGTTCAACTGCGGGCGGTTTCGCTGGCGGCAGATCAACCAACATTCACAAGCTTCATTTACATTTTAGGCTCGTTCAGTGAAGTTGGTTGTCTTCGCACTTGAACTTCATTCATTATCCACTCCTCCCGAGGGATAAAGAAAGAAAAGGCGGGGAGGCTGAAGCAAAACAATTAATCGAGAGTAGAGTAGTTCAGTCTACTCTGAGGATCGATCGCCCAGTCCGCCCATCGTTGATTTCCCTCCCCTCTACGCTAAGCAGAAACAAAAAAAACTAAAGTCGAACTCTCCACACAAACTGATCAGATTCACTCCTACTGCCTCTTCGACTTTAGCAGGCTAGGCAGCTTGTTTTATTATTTACGTTCTTTTGCGCCGTCGTGATTCGGTTCCGGTTCTCTTGTCTGGCACTGGCTACCTCAGCTGCCTTTCCTTGTCTTGCCGCCGCCGCCGCTGCCGCACCGGCGCTACCGTCGTTCGATCGATCGAGGTTCTTTAAACCCTCAGAGAAGAAGAAGAAGAAGAAGAAGAAGAAGAAAGGGATATATTAAACGGAAAAAGAAAGGAATCCAGCGGGTATTGTACACTGCAGGAAGAGATATTGGTGTGTTGCGCCATCCACTGTAAACAAAGGATCGGGACAAACAACAAAACGGCTATTACTAGACGTTGACTTACGGGGAAAGGCCTTTCGGTTCTGGTACTTCAACCTTCTTATTCTATAAGGAAAAAGGGGAATATTTGTGGCTGACTTGTGTGTGGAAATCTTAGACGGTTCTTTCAGACTGAGCCCCTTCGAAGCTCTCGAGTTTGTCGCACTTCGAGATTCCCCCACCCACCTGCCTTGCCTTTCCTCCCATTTTCTTCGGTTAAGACCAGCTGCTCTCGCGCCAGGTCATGCATGTACAGCAGGAGTAGAGGCTACAGTGGTACCCGCTCTTTTATCGAGACACCGATCGCTTCCGGGCTGGCCACTCTTTCAAAATGGTCAAGCTAGATGTGCGGAGAGACTATTACGCAGACCTAGGTCTCACGGTTAGTGCAGACGCTGAGGATATCAAGAAGCAGTTTAGGAAATTAGGTGAGAAACATGGGATGGAGAATAGTAAGAGCGGATCTGACGTTGGTTAGCTCTTAAATATCACCCAGACCGAAACCCAGGCAGAGAGGTGGAATCCAACGCAAAATTCCAGGCGATTCAAGCGGCCCACGAGATTTTGATTGACCCTCACCAGCGGCTGAAATATGACACGGATCGACTGCGAAATGGCTACTATGGGCATTCCAAACCCAGCCCTGCTCGAAAAAACACAACTACCGGTTACCCCTCCGCGAAACCGAATACAAAGGCACCTTTCTCCGAGCGTCCAAAGTCCTTCCATCATGGCCCTTCCACAGGTGCTCAGCGCTATGCTAGTTATGCACGAGCTGCGCCTAAGCAACCGTGGGAGAAGATGCGCGATGAAACGCAAACTCGCGCGGATGCGTATCGAGGGTTCCAGGAAATGGGAGGCAATCCTATGCCTGGATGGTCCTCCTTTGACCCTCGCACCGGACGCTCCGGGCAACCCGGTGCTGTGCCTAGGCCGACTGCAAACGGTTCATCTGCGAGACCGAAATCCGCCTACGAGCACATTTACGCAGGCGCTAAGCCAACGGCCGCCGAGTCTGCCCATGCTCAATCTGCGAAGAAGAAGCAAGGATTCGCTCCACGAGCCGCCACAGGTGGAGACGAACCCATGGCCGCAAACACAGCCTCGTATAGAAACGCCCCCCGAGCTAATCATTTCGGCGCCGTGCCTTCTCCAACTGCGAGGAAAGGGGCAGCTGGCTTTCCCAGCAGCGGTGGAGAGAGCCCGAATACCCCGGGGAATGAGAGGACAAGGAGCACGTATGCCACCACCGGAGGTGAAAAGACTTTCTTTAACAGCTCCATGCTTGGACGCTCAGGCGGCACGCGGACCTCCCCTAAGAATTCCAATTCACGTCCTCGCACTAACCCGCCGAGTCCTGACCTTCCAGAAAGCGGGCGGCATCGAAGTGCTAGCCCGAACTTGAGGGCTGATGGAAGCCGGGACTATGATTCGACTTCGACGAGCTCTAGTGGCCTTAGCGAGGATGAGGTTACGTTCAAGCCTAAGGCGGTGCCTAAAAGTAGGCTTCGGCAGCAGCAGAAATTTACCAACTTTCATAATTCTAATGGGTGGTTTGGAACCGGTGAGCGTTATTTATCTGGGGGAAGGTATCTAGTCTCGCTAATTTTGATCTTTTAGCAGCTCATGATTCCGACTCTGCTAGCTCGGCTAAGAATAACTCTGACACGCCATTATTCTCTAATAAAACCGGCTTCTCGTTTGCGTCGAAGGCTTTCCCTCAGAACGGAACGTTTAAGAGCAGTAGTCACGATGACTTACGAAAGTCTAGTCGTCGAGAGCCGTTTGGCTACTCTCAAGACCTACTGGGTTCGAATAATCGTGGACGAGGATCAGCCAGAGATGGCTCTCAGGGAACCGCAGGTAACACTTCTAAACGCGACCCAACCCGCTCAGAATCGGCCTCGCAGCAGCAAACGCGTTTCTCCGAAGAAAGCTTCTTAAGTAATGACTGGGCGGAGGCGTTCCAGTTCAAAAATCTGTCAGATTCTCTACCGACGAACGATAGTTCTCAACGGCAACCAAATTCTCAGCGGACCCGAAGCCCTCGAAAACCAACTAGGCCGGTGAATAGGATGCGGCCTACACCGCAGCAAGCCAGCGTGGCAACGGAAGCCGAGGAGGCTGAATCGACTGCTGAAGGACGCAACGGTCCGGTACCTGATGTGGACGGAGAAGCTATGGACCTTGACGATGAATTCCCAACCAAAGCTGCCGGTACGGCAACGGCAGCAGCAACGGCGTCTCAGAGGCGAGCCGGCAGCAAGGAGAACAAAACCGCATCTCCCTCCAAATCACGGCCAACTTCAAAATCTGGGTCCAAAGACACAGCAGGAGGTCCCCTAAACCTGAAAAACCTGGGTGGTGTATTCCCTTTCACTACCACGAATAGCGGAGGCCTGGATGATCTCAAGGACATCTCATCGACACTCCCGTTCGAATCACGAGCCAAGGCACCGAAAACAACAATTGGCGACATCCATCCCAGGGAACTGACTTGCCCTAATCCCCCGAAGCGCCCGGAGCCTCCGTTGGCTGTCCCGATCAGTGCAGGGTCAAAACAACTGGCGATACCGCGCATGGCATTGGATCGATATATTGCGGAAATCAACACGTATGTTCGCGAGTGGGAGGCATTCGACGGCCGCCTGGTTGGCCATTTCCTCTCACGCCACAAGAGCAATCTAACCGAGATGGCTCCTAACTGGCTCGGTGCGGTTGGAGACTCAATACGTCTCGGTGCTGAAGACGGAGGGCTGAACTCCGATGATGAGAGCGACGACAATGCAGCTACTACGACTCGACGGGGGTTCACGTCGTACAAGAACGCCCTGGTACAGGATGAGAAGGTGATGAAGCATTGGGAGGTAGCGCGCGAGAGGCACCTTGAGTGCATGTTGAAGTACGGGCAGATGAGGGAATGGGTTCGCGATGGGGGGAAGATACTACTCTAAAGGGCGGAGGTCAGTTGGTATTTTTTTTTTTCCTTAATTTTTTACCTTTTTGTTTGCATATGGGATGGCGTTGGGTAGGTTACAACATTATATCTATACCTAGGGTTGGTTATGTTCTTTTGGGTGTATCATATCTCGGGCTTTTATTAGATATGCATGGTTATCCACCTCCATATTTCACAACCTCGCTTAGCTAGGCAGTCTCCAATACAGATAGTTAACTATAGAATAATAGATTAGCTAATGGACCAATGGTTAATATTCTTATTATTCGGGCCCTGAACGGTGGATTAGAAACGTAACTCTGGGGGGCCGCCCAGCCTTTAGGGGCGCTTGAAGGGGGGGGCAAGTCTTTGGTGCTATTCTGCCCTTTCCTGTTTCTGATTAAGTGCCCTCTACTTGAAATGACTCTTGAATCCTTGAGTGCTTATAGCCAGGGCATTCATGGGCCCAACGGCCTGGTACTCATCCTGTTCTCCCCAAGTCACAGTCGCCCAAATATGCACTTCACCCGGCGGATACGATATCAGCCGTCAAGAAGATCTCTACGCCATTTCCTAGCACTGCACGACAATCAACGGCCGGCTAAGCATCTTCCCCAACTGTACCGGGCCCCCTGGTCCTCTGCAATGTGATCAACATTATGACCCTCAGCTTGGCTGTTAATTCCCTCAACGCTCCAGTGACTTTCATTGAGTTTCCGGGCCTTGTCTATGCGGAGATCATTAGTCTCTACAGTCCCAGTTCCTTGCGGAACTATCCCAAGTTATTTGGTGTCAAAAGTGGTGAAATACTAGAGGTCAACTTGCCGGTAGAGAGTGCGGGTGATATAACTCTGATGGAGGAAATCAAAGGGTGCAATATATACCATACCCCGGCCCTTGTCTCTGAGATGAAGTATTCTAGTCTAGTCAACTAACAGCGTTGGATCCAGTGTGGCAGTGGAAAAGGATGAGGATGTCTTCTGCATCAGTGGTGCAGGTAGGCCTACGGCGGTTCTTGGAGTTGTGGTGGCCCTGCCCTGGAGGGATTCTTATGATGTTTCTATGCCATTGTAAATTAGTTGGTAAATTAGTTGGTAAATTAGTTGGTAAATTAGTTGGTAGATATCAAGTAGATACCGATATAATAGAGTACCTAGCTAGTATATAGAACTTCTATAGACCAATAATAGTGAAGCTAATTTGATACTTGTAAGGAGAACCCTAAAATCGCCGATACCGGCAGTCAAAGTCCGAATCGGGAAGGGGACGCCACTTTCCTGATTCAGCCCTTGCCAACCCCGCCATGGGAGGGGCCATTACGTACAGTACTGATATTTACTGGTATAGAACTACGAGGATCCCCGTAAATTACTCGTGAGTACAATACATTACGCTTGAGTCACGGGCAGAGACAAAGTTATATGGTCGCAGTCGTCCGCAATTCCCCTCCGTTCCTTTTTTTGGCTTTTGGTCTTTGACAGTCGCGAAGGTTTCGCTGCTGCTCCAATCACTCGAAGAGTGATTTATTTTTTTCTCATTCAATCTCACTAAGCCTTGCTGGTCAATTGCTGTATGATGAACACCCCCCCCCCCCCCCGGCCCCCACCCCAATTCTCTTGTTCCTGCGCTCTTTGCCTGGATGGTGGGCGAGGTAGCCGGATTTGTCTTTATTTGAGGTTGAAGCTAATCGCATATCTCCTACAGATTCGACTTTGAACGAGTTCATTCGAACACCGTCTCATCATGGCTGTTACAATTGTCCTCGGTAGCCAGTGGGGCGATGAAGGTGGGCTTATAGTTACAAGTCAACCCGGGTAGATATACAAGTTCTAATTAGAAGAACAGGAAAGGGAAAGATCACGGATATGCTGTCGCAGCAGGCGACGCTCTGCTGCCGTGCTGCTGGTGGCCACAGTAAGTTGACCGACCGCGCATCCCATACTACCTACCCATAGCATAACCTAACCCGCGGTGACTAGACGCCGGCCATACCATTGTCCACAACAATGTGACCTACGACTTCCACATCCTCCCCTCCGGTCTTATTTCAGATCGCTGTGTGAGCCTTATCGGCTCCGGAACTGTTTTCCACGTTCCTAGTTTCTTCAAGGAATTGACAGCGCTTGAGACGAAGGGACTTAAGGGCGCTGCGGGCCGCGTATTCGTCTCGGACCGCGCTCATGTCTGCTTCGATTTGCACTCTGTTGTTGATGGCTTGGAGGAAAAGGGGCTGGGTGGTCGCAAAGTTGGCACCACTGGTAAGGGCATTGGACCTTGCTATAGTGATAAGGCTTCAAGAAGGGGTGTACGTGTCGGAGAGATCTTGGATGAGCAGGTCTTTGAGCGGAAACTCAGGACTCTGCACACTGGATACACGGCAAGATTTGGGGAGCTGAACTACGACGTTGAGGATGAAATTGCTCGGTTCAAGGAGTATCGGAAGCTACTCGTCCCCCACATTGTCGACCAATTGGCCTTCTTCAACAAGTACAAGGACTCCTCGCCTAACACCCTGGTTGAGGGTGCAAATGCCCTCTTGCTCGACCTGGACCACGGCACTTACCCCTACGTGACTTCCTCGTCTACGGGTTTGGGTGGTGCCGTACAAGCGCTCTCTCTCAACCCTATCAACATCAAGTCCATTGTCGGCGTCGTGAAGGCCTACACCACCCGCGTCGGCTCCGGTCCCTTCCCTAGCGAACAACTGAACGCAGATGGCGAGAAGCTCCAGAGCGTCGGCAGGGAGTTTGGTGTCACCACTGGCCGCAAGCGCCGCTGTGGTTGGTTCGACCTTGTCCTCCTCCGCTACTCCCAGTCCATCAACCACTACACCGCTCTGAACCTCACCAAGCTCGACATTCTCGACGACTTTGACGAGATCAAGGTTGGCGTCGCTTACACTCTGCCCGACGGCACTCGCCTAGAGAATACCGTCCCCGCCGACGCCGAGGTTCTCGACAGTGTCAAGGTCGAGTACATCTCACTGCCCGGCTGGAAGAGCAACACCATGGGAGTCAAGAAGTACGACGACCTACCTGTCAACGCACGCAAGTACATAGAATATATCGAGCGCGAACTCGGTGGCGTTCCTGTGAAATGGATCGGAACTGGACCCGCTCGTGATGACATGATTTGCCGTGAGTAGATGGAATCTACTAACTACGACCTATGATCTAGGTTGTCCACCTCTCCAGATGACGATGATGATGAAAAGCAAAACAACGGAAATATCTCCAACCAAAAAGTGATGAAATAGAGATTGTCCCTTAGAGAGGAGCGGTATGACCTTTTTTTCTTCATACAGTTAATTTGCTATATGTTCTTTACTTAGATTCTCTGTGAGAGTTCTTTTGAGATTTCGAGTTTCAATAAACCGTGTACTTCGATGATATCATGATTACCTTTTTATACAGGATAGGTAGAACATCATTTAGATAGAATTTTAGCTTTCTTACCTTTGCCCTTTTCAGTACTACTTTTCTGGAATCTGCAAATTATATATCAAAAGGTGATTCAATTTAGACCTTCGAGAAATAACAACAAAAAAGTCATCCATAAATTAATAACAATGTAAGAAAAGAAATCCCGTCTATTATACATCGAACATATCCGTAGCGTACATGGGTTTAGCTTGCAAGTTATGTCCCTATCCAACACCCGTTTAGAATAAGTAGGTGAGTAAGGTAAGGTAAGGTAGGCCAAGGCAAGGCACTTGAAAAAAAAAAAAAAAAAAATTTAAAACACGAATAACGTAAGTAGAGTCGTGTCTTAAATAGAAACGATACGATGCGAGAGGTAAGGTGAAGGTTGAAGTGAAGACAAGAGCCGAAGTGAGGTGAGTAGTTTCCGTGATAATAAACGCCGCCCAATGCATTTTTTGAGGTACAGTTGGTTAATAGTGTAGGTTGGTTCTATAGCCCCCCTTTTTTCGCCGTCATGATTTGCGAGAGAGAGAATTTTTCGAAGGCAAAGAGTTGGTCGTTGTGGTGTTGTGGTTTGGTTGTTGGGTGGAGAGACACAGCCTAGGCACCCAGGTACTACGTAGGACTTAGGATTAGGGGGGTTAGGCGAGTTGCTTAAGCCCATTCATCCCTCTGGCTGTCGAGCCAGCGGTCGAGCTTCTCGCTGGACTGGCCGTCACCACCACGGTTGGAACCAGAACCACGGCGTTGGAAGGAGTCGCGATCGCGGAAGGAGTCACGACCACCGGAACTACGGCCACGGAAGGAATCACGACCACGGAAGGAGTCACGAGCGCCGGAGTCACGGCCGCGGAAGGAATCACGACCGCCGAAGGAGTCACGGCCACCATGCGAAGCGGAATTCCGCCTCTGCCGGATGCTAAAGCCGTCTGCTTCGCGAAGGCCTAGCATTGTGGCCGCCCGCGGACTAACCCCTGGTGCGGAGCGGAGTCCGTAACCATGGACTGCAAGGTTGTGGACGGCATTGCGCAGTAACCGCCGATCATCAAAGTAGCCGGACAAACTGCCCAATTGCGCTGAGACTGCCTCCTCCTTAGTGGGTAGGGGTAATTGGGCGAAGGCTGATTTCATCTGCAGAAGGGTCTCTGTGGCTTCAGGGGAGGTTTCGATATCCGTGGTCATGTCAAGAGAGGCGGTAGTGAGGGTTTTGCGGTCGACGTTGATAGGGATGTCCCGGACCAAGCGATTGAATGTGCGCATTTCCTGTTCATGGAGGAGGACCCATCCTTCGCCCTTCTTACCAGCACGAGCTGTTCGGCCTAGGCGATGGATGTAGTCATCGCGTCCTCTAGGCACACCGATTTGGATAACATGCGTGACACCGGGGAAATCCATACCACGGGCGGTAACGTCAGACGAGAAGAGCATACCTGATGTACACTTTCGGAACGTGTCAGCAACTCGGGTTCTCTGGGACTGTGAGAGGCGCGAATGGATCTCGCCGAGAAACATTCTACCAAGTGGGTTTCCGCTTCGCGGATTTTCCGGGTCGCTGAGCAGCTGATTAAATGCTTCATAGGCAGTGCCGGTCTGTTTGGTGGAATTGAGGTACACAATGGCCTTGAATGGGGGTGTTGAGTCCAAGTTAAGCTTAGCCAGCTCCAACAAAGCTGGCATAGCATTTTCGAGACCACGGAGGATCACCGCCTTCTGCGGAACCGAGAGATGCGTGGGAACGTCATCGTCGCGGATTGTTTTAATAAACTTGAAATCAGGCTTCATGGTGCGGCGGACCATTCCCATAACATCAGGGGCTACGGTGGCAGAGAACATGAGCGTTTGACGGTCGACAATTTCGGGATCGGGAAGCAGATTTTGGATCTCCATGAGCTCGGGCGCGAATCCCTGGTCTAGTAAGCGGTCGGCTTCGTCTAGAACAAGGGTAGATAGCTTTGGTGCTGTGACGCCGGTGGTGTGATCAGATAGGATATCTCGAAGTCTCCCGGGCGTTGCAACTAGGATATGACAGCCCTGTTGACGGATTTGCCGCAGCTTTAGTTGTTTTTGAGTGCCTCCCACAGCAGTCTGCACTATCAAGCCGGACCCAGAAGCCATGCGCTTCGCTTCAACCGAAATCTGTTCGGCTAGCTCTCGCGTGGGCGAGATGATGATTGTCCGAATATCAATAGTGCCAGCCGTCCGGCCGCGGCGAACAGCCGATCTTTGCAGAGAGACGTCACCGAGGAGCCTCTGCATGACGGGGATAAGAAAAGCAACGGTTTTACCGGTACCGGTTTTTGCTTGGGCTAGCCTTTTGAGTTTTTGAAATTAGTCTCATTGAATGCGAAAGGGGGGAGAAGAAGTCTGGGAAGGGCAAACAAACATATCTCCGCCGCTTACGGTGTCAGGAATTGTCAAGCGTTGGACCTCCGTCATGTTCTCCAGGCGCATTTTCTGTGTGATAGTGTCGATTATTGACGACGAAACCAGTCCCTTATCTGCTAACTCCCGGAATGGAGTCGGGGCGTCAGACTGTGCTTGTTCGACTGACCGGGCGCCATTCTCCTCGGCAAGGCTCGCCTGAGAAGAGAATCTAAACAGAGATGAATGAAACAGCGACCTGGGCGCGTACGAAGGCCTAGATATCGATGAATAGAGCGATTGGAGCCGTTGCGGAGTAGATCTCGCCGACAATGTTTGGGGAGAGGATCGCAGCGCGTGGCTCACAGCGGAGCGACGAAAGGCAACCAACATGGTTGGTAAGATAAAGATAATATATGCTGAATCTTCAAAGCAATCAGACGTAGAGAATCAAAGGTAAACAAGAAAAATATAGGATGAGGAGGAAGCGCGGCTGATGACAATGGAAGAAAGAAAAAAAAAAGGGACCCTTATCTTAGGAAAATATCAACCGGCAGAAAAGTCGCTGACTTGAAAGGCGGAGAATGATGAGACAAAAATGATTGGTCACTCATCGAGGCACGAAGTACCTACGGAGTAGGTGCAACTGGGGCTGAGATCTGTCTACCGGCTATTTCTAGTGGATATCCTTACGATAAAGCCTGACCCGTTTAACTTCAAGTCATCTGTTGTTGTAGAGGCCCTGGGTAGAGGGTGCTGCACCTGGCAGGACACGGAGGCCCCATTTAGGAAACTATCTGCCTCAGGCAAGAAATCCTTTAGTATTGAAAACCGAGCTCGAAATCATTTCCTCCCAGCCCCAGGTCATACACAGCTCCAATCTACAGAGTATACGGGTCACTGGGGGTCTTTCAGCACCCTATGGCAAATGGAGGAATTGTTTTCCGATCGGAAATGGCGGGGGTTGTTCCTACTATCAGCGTTGAACAGCAGCCTTCCCAGGAATTAATTCCAAACGGGGATTCGCTTCTTGTATTCTTCAGCAATTCAGCAATGGCTGAGGTATGATACTGCACTACGGAGTACTTCCTTCGCCATACGGCAAAGGCGGTGGGTGGGCAGAAAGGCACGGATAGTACCTACTCCGACACTCTCATGCAGTGGAGCAATCGGGGTGCATGGAAACTTAAGGATCCACCTCATTCTTCGGCTCTTCAGTCTTCACCGATTATTAATCAATTCATAGTGACCTCACCAGCATCGCCAGCCTTATTCCTCTCTCCTCCTTCGAGCAATACCCCCGAGCTCCAGATGGATTCCATGCTCGGTTCTTCTGCCCAGAATGTGTACTCCTGCGGCGCTATCACGCAAATGTTCATAATACTGCCAATAATGCCCCGTCCACCGAGATTCTTATCATTTTATGTCAGTTGAATCGAGCATTATCTTTGTTACTGTGCGCCACTTCGACCTTTTCGGAATCAACCTAGGCATAACCACACATTGAGATCTGCTGTACCTCCTCGAGAACGTTCTTTGGGTGAAATTCTGCTTTATAATCGACAGTCTGCGTATCCTGGTTCTGCCCCGCTTCATTCTTAAGCATGTCTTGGAGCTTATAAAGCCAAAGCATCCCAGGCTGATGATGAGCTTCCTGTCCTGATATCATCAACTTGCATTTACCTCCAAGTTCATCTTCACACTTCCCTCTTTCATCTTATATACATATCTATTCATAATGGCCACAAATAAAGCTCTCGTTTTCAAGAAGATCCCCGAGGGATATCCCGTCCCCGGTGAACACCTTGACGTTGAACCTGCTCCATATGATGCAAACGCCTCAGCGCCCGCAGACGGCGTTTTCCTACAGTCGCTCTACACCAGCTTCGACCCCTACATGCGGGGTCGCATGCGCAGTGCTGAGGTCAAATCCTATGCTCCTCCCTTCCCCCTCAACAAGCCCATTGAAAGCGCCACCATCGCCAAGGTCGTCCGCTCCAACAATGCTTCCTACAAGGAAGGTGAGCTTGTCATTGGACGTCTGCCTATCCAAGAGTATGTCGCAGTAGGCGCGGATGAACTGTCCCGTATCCGTCCCCTCGACAACCCTCTGGGAATCAAGGACACACGTGTCTTTTTGGGTGCACTGGGCATGCCTGGCCTTACGGCTTACTCTTCGCTCTACGAGATCGGTCAGCCAAAGAAGGGCGAGACCATCTTCGTCTCCGCGGCTAGCGGTGCTGTCGGTCAGTTGGTCGGCCAACTCGCCAAGCATGAAGGTCTGAAGGTTATTGGCAGTGTAGGATCGGACGAGAAGCTCGACTACATTCTCAAGGACCTCGGGTTTGACGGAGGGTTCAACTATAAGAAGGAGAAGCCTGCAGACGCTCTGGCTCGTCTGGCGCCTAACGGTATCGACATCGACTATGAGAATGTCGGTGGCGAACACTTGGAGGCGGCACTGGGAGCGCTCAACAACTTTGGCCGCATTGTTGTTTGCGGTATGATCTCCCAATACAACAACGCACCGTATCCAATCAAGAACATTAGCTCTGTGCTTACCAAGCGTATAACTATGCGCGGGTTTATCGTTAGCGACCCTAGCATGGGCGACAAGTACACCAAGGAGCACCAGGAGAATGTACAGAAGTGGATTAAGGATGGTTCGTTCAAGACCCTCATCCACGAAACGGAGGGCATTGACAAGGCGGCGGAAGGGTTAGTCGGCATTTTCCATGGAAAGAACTTGGGCAAGGCTGTTTTGAAGTTTTAATGAGGAATGGCAATCATGACAAGTCAGATTTTATGATGTTAGGCGTACTTTTCTCGTAGAATCGATGCTGCTTCAAGCGCAAGAATGGTCCTCGGCTATTAAAGAATAATGCCAGCATATATATTTTTTGAGAGAGTAAATGCCTCAAGGAGACCCTTGTTATCTGTAACGGATATCTCGTAAAACACAGCAATAGCCCTCGGTATTGAAGCAGAGCCTCCCCCAGCGATATATACAGAAACAATGCTCTCATCCAACTTGTGCCGCCTCACGAGCGACCTAATGCCGACAGTGTCGGCCAAATTCGGCTGAGTGAGAGGGAAACAGACCAATCACCTGATCCGTAATGTGATGACCGGCGGACTCCCGAGGTTCCAGCGGAACTTCGACTTCACGACTCTGTGTCTTCTGGAACGACTGTCTATCTTTCCTGGTGCGCTGAATCGCGGAAAGAAGCATTTCTCTTGGAGTGAATATCAGAATCGTCACAATGACTTCCCTCATGCGCCAGTCTTGCCTCTCTGCCTTCCGCACGCCGTTGGCGACCAGGAATGTCGCTGGGGTCTCCCAGGTCGTGGCCTTCCACGCTTCCGCGAAGAAGCAGATTCTGCCTCCGTTGCCTCGTAAGTTAACCCGGATGATTGTATTGTTGGAGGGGTGATATTGGCTGGCGTATTTTTTTTTTCTGGCCAGAGCCAGATCGGATACGGCCATTGAGACGGATGCTAACGAATTCAATATAGAGACCCTCCAGGGAACAAGTACGTTATAACTCCAGACATCCCCTCGCGAATCCAGTATGCACCATCGAAGAGAGAAAAGAGTCATATATGCAAGGGAAAATGGGCAGACGACAAGGAGAAGGATATGCGGATGATTTCAGGATATACAGATATTGACCAGATTTCTGTGCAGTGAACGACCCGGCTCCTATCCCTCCGCCTCACCCCTCGCACGGTAGCTACCACTGGACTTTCGAGAGGTGCGTCCAAACCACACCGGATATCTCAGCAGAGATAATTTGAAACTTTGCTAATAACACCAAATAGACTGGTCTGCGTTGGTCTCGTCCCTCTTACGGTTGCTCCTTTCGCTGCTGGCTCTCTCAACCCTGTCACGGATGCCATCCTCTGCTCCCTCCTTGTTCTTCACTCACACGTTGGATTCCAGTATGTGTCCCGGTTTCTGCAATCCCATTCCGAGGAGGTCTAACTGTTCCACAGGGCTTCCATTATTGATTACTTCCCCACGCGCCGTGTCCCCAAGACATTTTCTTTCTTGCAATGGCTCCTGCGCGGCTTTACTCTTACCACGGCTGTTGGTCTGTACGAGCTCGAGACGAATGATGTTGGTCTGACTGAGACTGTTAAGCGGATCTGGAAGGCTTAGACCGAGCATATTTGATTTCTCTCTTTTTACTCATTTTCATTTTTACCACTTTATATCAGAGTTGTTTTCTATGTTAGGGGGTCTGCCTTTGTATATGTGCTTTTATCGATAGGCCAACTCAGGATAGACCAGGTTCTCACTGAGCATAAAATGTGACTATTTCAGAATACCTACCTCTTATCTATAACCAACCGGGTATCTCCCGACGACCAGCGTTGGACATCTAATCAATCCTCCTCCTCTTCCTCTTCCTCTCCTTCCACATCCACCAACCGATCATCATCATCCGCCTTGGCTATAACCTTCTCAATAACCTTCAACGTCGTCTTCAACGGCAACCCAATAACATTATCCGCACTCCCCTCAATCTTCTCCACCAAAATACTCCCCAGCCCCTGCATCCCATATCCACCCGCCTTATCAGCCCCCTCCCTCGTCTTCACATAAGCTAAAATCAACTCATCCGTCACCTCCCCATCAAACTTAACATCCGTCTCCTCAATCGCTGTCTCAATCGCATACCCGGGGTCCCGCGCACTATCCAGCGGCGCCATAGCCACAATCGCCGTATAAACTTTATGGGTCCTCGCATCCCTTAAACTCTTCAGCATAGCGATATGGTGCGCTTCCGAGCGCGGCTTTTCCAATATAGTACCCGATTGCGGCTCGACGACGATTGTATCCGCCGCTAAGATGAGCGCGGGCTCGCCCTTTTCTTCATTGACGATTTCGCGCGCGTATACATCTTGCGCCTTCTGCGTTGCTGTTGCTAAGACATATTCGAAGGGTTGCAGGGTGTGCGGGAGGTCTTCGGCGAAGTCAGACGGGATGATTTCGACGTTGGGGAGGCCGAGGTAGGAGATTATTTGGCGGCGGCGGGGGGATTGTGAGGCGAGGATTACGCGCTTGGTGCGGAGGTCTTGGAGGACGGGGAGGGGGAAGGGCGGTGGTGGTGGGAGATGGCGTTTTGATGGTGCGGGCTTTTGGGTTGTTGGTGTAGTTTCGTAGGCGGGCGGGAGGTCAGAGTCGGAGGTTGTGATGAGGGGCTGCTTTTTGTCGTCAGACATCTTGGTTCTGTTTTCTGTTTCCTTGGCAGTTTCTTGTGCTTTGGGGTCAATGATAATTGGGTTGATGTTGCAAACTTGTGAAGAGGGGTAGATCTTGGTCCTGTAGTTGTCGTCGTTCCTGGATCTGCTCATTTGTGCAATCCGTGGGCGGTGAGACTTGGCATAAGGGGGGTTAATTGCTTTCGACACAGGAATGCCATCAATCCTCGGTACACTTTAATTTATATTTGATGGGCTGGAGTTCGTTGAGAAGCTGTTGCTGTATTTAAAGGCTTGGTATGCAATATCTAGGAGGTACTTATAATAAAAATAACCCCAGAGGGACTCGCAGGGATGACATATACTACTGGACGGCATGATCCATAGGCGTACTTTGGCATAGATTGATAAGACGTACTCGGACAAGATTGATTACATAGTCACACAAGTATACACAAGATCTCTCGGGGGCCCTGTGTGTTTCGTTCACATTTTTAGATCCTTGCGGAGCGGAGCAGCGGTCTGGTCTGAGGTCAAACTGGGGTTCCATTTCAGTGACTCCCCAACAGACAATCTGCCTTGATATAGATATCCAAAGATACTGCCAAATAGAACAGGAGCACGTGAGCGTCAGGATTCCAAAAATTGAAAAGAGCTGATCCCACCCTAGGATAGCCGATATCATGCCCATACACCCAAACGCCAAGTCATTGTAGAAAAGTTTTTGCAAAAGCATTTTTCGTGGGAAGGAGAAAAGATGACAGTTTATCGTACCATACGTGTCGAGAAGTGCGGCCGCAGCGGAGATACAGTATCCAGTCGCTAGACCTACTCTGGAGTAAGGAGGACTCATTTTCATCAAAGAGTCCGAGCCACGTCGTGGTGGGCGTACGGTGTCATCAGAGTATCAACGAAAGATATCAAGTCGCTCCATGCGTGAGAAGAGTTTGAAACCAGCCAACAAACTTAAACCTGAGCGTCGATGGGCTTCGGCATCGAAGCGCCGAGGGTATAAGTAGCTTAAGGCCGCATATCTTCACTGACATGACCGCCTCTGCGGTCGATCTCTGCGACAAGCTTCTGTCGCTCGTCGATCTGGGCGCGGATGAAATCGACTGTCTTCTTCAGAACAATGCTCTCGCTACGTCCTTGGCCCTCTAGGCCAGGAACAAGTTCCGTGAGCCGGTCAAACCCTTCGCGAATTGCTGCACGTCGCTTCTGTTCGGAGGCAATATGGTTGTTCTTCTTCTCCTGCTCCGTCAAACGTGGCTTGTCCCTTTCGCTCGCAGCTCCCTGTCGGGACGAGTTGGTGGGGGTGGATGAAGAGCGGTCATGCCGGTCGTCTGCATTTGTTGAAGCGCTGGTTCCGATGGGAGAATACGATGGCTCGGAAGAGCTTGCGAGCATGGGCTGTGCAGATGGCATATTGCCTGGTCTTTCTTAAAGAATGAGTAGCAAAAGAGAGGCGGGTCTTATTTGATGGTGTGACTGACAGAAAAAGAAGAAAAAAACCAAAAAAAAAACTTCACAGCAGCAGTACAGATAAGGCACGAAAGGTAGAAGAAAGTACGTAAGGAAAGAAGGAAGCAGAGAAGTCAGAGAGAGCAGGGACTTTCGATCTAAAATCCTCAAGATTAGAACCATTTTAGCGTGCGGGGAAGTCGACTTGTCCCGGACTCCCGACTCCTGGATCACTCAGATTTATCCACCTACTCCGGACATTGGATAAGTCCTCAAGGGGCGACGATTAGCGGCACAGATACTAGCGAATTATTCAGCCCCCATCTCTAACTAGATGCATCAGACGAGTCATGACCATGATCGGAGGCCGAAATATCCCCAGCCTTGGCTTCTCCCCATCATCAACACGGTTATTCTGGATCTTTACATTGTTCGAATGAAGAATGATTCTTATTTCTTTTCTAAAATTTTCGATGATTTATTAGTACTGATCTTTTAGATTTTATATCCATTCATGTATTGGTGCTGTCCGAAATATGAGGTACCAATCGTCGAGATCCGCGGGTCTCCTAAATACCACCTATGACCTCATCTCCCTCCGACCTTGCTACAAAAAAGCTACCTACCACTTCGGCGTGAGAGGTGTACAGCTTCCTCCAGCAACAACATGGACCAGCAAGAGCCTCTACATGGCTCATGCATGTGTGGGCGAAACCAGTACTTAATTCGAATTCCTGACAATGCGACTGAGCACGCCCGCGTCTACTTCGACGCTGGCAGGGACAACCGTACGTAAAACGTCCACATTCTCGAGAGAAGTCTTCTACCCTAACGCAATTGCTATCTAGGAAAATCATATGGCGCACCACTTACCGCATGGCTACGAGTTCCTCTGAACTGGTACCAATCTCATACCGAGTCCTACTTTCCCGACGAGACGCACGGCACCATCCGTCGCATCTTCTCGCCACACCACGCACCGCACACACAGAGGGTGTTTTGCGGGTTCTGCGGATCGCCGCTCACATACTGGAGTGAACACCCGCGCGAAGAGTCTGATTATATGTCCGTGACTATCGGCAGCTTGCACGGTGACGATCAGCGAATATTGGAGGACTTACAGCTTCTTCCGCGGTGGGAGGAGTCTGAGTCGTCCGGGTCGACAGCGGAGCAGGTACCGACTACTTCAGCCTCGCATCTTTCCACATCTTCGTCAACTCTTGTTGTGCCGTCTGGTGCCTCTACGTCGGATGTCACCCGGACTTACAGACATGGAACCACCGACGGGATCCCCTGGTTTGAGGAAATGATTGAGGGTAGTGGGTTGGGCAGATTGATGAAAACGAAACGCGGCGTCGGGATAAACCGTGATATAGCATGGGAGGTCAGCGAGTGGACAAGCACAGGGTCGGAAGCGGAGAGCTCATCTCTCCAACCTGCGGGGAAAAGGAAACGGGGCGAGAATACCGGTATAGGTGATCCTTGAATATCTGTAGTGTTAGAAAAGTGTCGCTACCTACTTCAAATACGACGATTCTCATATCAATCTTACATTTTCGATATCAACCCTATCTCATAGAGTAGGTTATCAAGTAGGCAAAGGGCAATACTTCTGAATTACATTGAAGAATGTGGGCCATTTGGATGACTGAATGGATTTTCCAGAAGAAAGAATGAGTAGTCTTATAAACAACGCAAAAAGAGCGCCGAATGTATGCTTCCCTTCACCAAGATAGTTTCCCAAAAGGGTATCGCTTCGCTTGAGTTGCCAGACCTACACAAATGTGAAGGCGGTCTTTGTCTATTCAAGCTCGTACAACACCGAGAATCAAATCACTTCATTTCTTCCTCTAACTCCTTTTTAGTCTTTTATCTCATCATCCTACCAGGCTAATTGTCCTCATGCCATGCGCAATCCGATCAGATCAGATGACATCTAGATACCTCTAGCAGATATGAAAAACAGACACAGACCTCCCTCAAGAGAGCTTCCAGTAAGTTTGTCTAGACAAACCTCCAACCAAAATCAGTCAAGAGCGGATGCCAAGTAGCTGATATCAAAAGCCAAAGCCAGGATATTCTTTCTGTCATCGCCTTATATTGGCCTTCAGAATAGCAATGACAGAGAGCCTCGCAACTTAAAGTAGAGATCCGAATCCTAATTCCAGATCTGGATAGCAGACGTTAATTTGTATGTTGAATATCAAAATTGAAGGGTGCAGAACAGCGCGTCGGTTCGACAGGCAAACCTGAAGCACCAATTTGACGACGCCGACAATCCTAAGTCGTGAACGACTCATGCCTAGGGTCTCCAAAACAAAGATGGATCAAAAAATAAATCGAACCTAGAGTGCATCTCGTTCTCAGCGCATGAGATATTCCGGCTCGCCAGTTTCACTCCGCCAGTCGCCAAGGTAAACAACCATCCAGGCCTCGTCAGAAGGGGACCCCTGCGCTTCTGTGAGTGATCGACGCTTTCTATGAAAAGGGAGTTTGCTCTGGTGCGTCGTCTACCAACCCAGAATGCGCCGATTCCAAAGTTTCCGAATGCGGTACGCCCGTCGAGGGCCGTGGTCTCAGGGCAGAAACATTGCATAAACGACATAAGCGTGCCCTAAAGAGAATAAACGGTCATCGAGTGAAGCATAGACACGGATAAACGGATCTTGTCTAGTGCGGTATGAGGATGATAATCAAACTGAAGCATTTATATTCCCAGGGGAATGGCTCAAATCGCTGAGGTAGTTGATGTATCAACTCCGTCCAGAAGCTTTTGAGGTAGGAATGATCCCGCTGACTTTGAAGCACTCAAGCATAGGTCGCTACTTCGTCAGAAGGGTATCAGGCGAGTCTTCCATGCCAAAGTCTGGAAGGTTTCTGTCAGTTGCAGTGTACACACAAGCCTACATGGTTTGAGAATGTATACAGGCATATACTTACAAAGAACAAATTGGAAACATTGTCCTGAGATATCCCACACATTCAAGCTATCAAGAAGGAAGGTCTGTCTCTGTTAATGCCATTTTGAAGCAGAAATACAGAGGCAATCTGTCTCGGCACCAGTGAATGATGAAGATTGCACAATGTGTGAGTCCTTTCTCACATATCATGACTAGCTTCTTGTCGCAGAGAAACGAACTCATTCCTGAATGGCGACGCCGAGCCAAAATTCACAAAAGTTTTCTCTGCAACACTTCCCCCCAGACAAATCATTATCCATCCTCTCTTCTCACCTTTTCCCTACACCCCTCCTACCACTCCTTTACCTTTCATACGTTCCAAGGACGGTCTATCAAGCTACCATTCTAGGCCTCTTTGGAGGTTGCAATCAATCCTTTGAACTCCATCCTCTTCAACAAGATGTCTCAGGCAGGAGACTCTCCCAGGCAGAGCCCTGTCACCGATAATCAAGTGGCCACCAACACCAACGGTGAGAGCCATGGAAATCCTGTTGATAGCGGTTCTGAGTCCCAGAGAGGTAAATTCTCACGCCCATTCCACTAAATCACGTTATGTTGCAAAGATAATCTCTCATGGATAAGAGCTGAAATGCTAATGACTCTCAAGTAGCAGTTGCAACCCGAGCTCCCCAGCATGCAAGCATAACATTACTTTCTGGCTGTGCAAGCGCCCCTGATCTTACTTCTCCCCAGTACAGTGATCACAATCAACAAGGTAAGTCACTCCATGGTTAGTCTTTTTGGCACGCGTAGCTAACACCAGCAAAGGTGCATCACAGAATGACAACGTTTCGCCGGGTACCGGAGCGCATATGAACCCAGAGACTCAATCTTCGCCGAGAGATGAAGAAGATTCTGTGAGCTCGCGCATTCCTCAAGGAACCGGTCTGAGGCAACCAGTGAACTCGTCTGCTGTAAAAGGCTCTCGATTCGGAAGCTCTATACCCATTGCCGTTCACAGGTGTAGCGCAGAACAGCTCGGAGCCACTTTACAGGGAAGGCAGAACGAGCCTTCTCCCAGTGGAATTCGGCCGGTTGACAAGCCTCGTGGACCTCGCCCTCGTCCACCCTCGGAGGTGGCTCCTATTCTCATCCCCGAGCCAGCTGAAGGAATGGAACAGATATCTGAGCCAGCCTCTCTATCCACATCGTCTTCGTCGACTAGTACCTGGGATTTTAAAGATATTGGCGAGCCCGAGAGACCGGCAACTGTCTTTACAGGCGAGTATCGCACACGTACCCTTGCAACTCCCGGGCGTCAAACCCCTGGACCTACTCTGAGAATCGCTACCTCGGCCGAAAACATAATTATGGGAGCAGCCATTCAAGAACCATCGAACAGTACTGTCACCCATGTAATGAACCCTGTCTTGGCTCAACGCTTGGGTAAGCTCACTCCAAGAACCCCAAAAGATACCAAGAGTCCAATGGACGCTACTCCTGGATCGAGGGGAACTCCAGGGTCGAAGACCAGTGCTGGCAGCAGCAAAGGGAGTACTCCGATCTCCCGGAACTTTTGCCGTTCTCAAGTCTCTCTAGACAGTATTCCAAAAAGAGATATCAGTGCTAAGGAACTGTCTATTGCACGGAAGCCTCTCAGCAAGTCCAGCCTGAGTAGCCTTTTCTCACCAAGCTCAAAGAGTCTGCGTGACGAAGAACCTATGGTACCGAAGATACCAGACAAATATATTCCTAGTCCAGAGAATAGTATAGGCCAAGGATTTAGCAGCGCCATTGACTTAGCAACTCCAGTGAAGGTTGCATCTGGACCCAAATACACCCCATCCAACCCTGGGCCAGAGGTCACGCCAATGCCTGCAACTGCGATTAAAGCTGGCACAATGTATCCCCATCCGCCCCGGACTTCTTCACTCCAGGCATTATCCGACTTCCCTGGTGGTTTTCGTTCTGAGAAGAGCCCCGCAGTTGCCGCTGGAGTGCCCTCTAACGTAGGCATGAACCTAAAACGGAACGTCACATTCAATGATATCGCGCCTTTCGCTTCGGATAATGAACAATCTGATCTCAGTGCTGAAAAGCCTAAGCTCCCTGAGTCAAGAAGCAATCATCTCCTAGGAAGCTTCCGTAATATCTTCAGATCTCGGGGCGGTGTCGCTGATAAGGAGCGTATCAAAAAGGGAGAGGGAGATGCTCCAATGCCTGCGAACGAAAATCAAGTCCCTGACAATGACAATGTTACCGCTAAAAAGACTCAGCTCCATAATGACCCCGAAACAAGTCTCAAATCGAAAGCTAAGTACACCAGGCTCCCCAGTGGAGTAAGCTGGAACAGGAGCTCTCGTAACCCTAAAGCTGCGGGTGAGTCGCCGCCAACACCAACCCCGTCAATTCCCCATCTGCGGGCGCCTCCCAATCGACTTCCTGATGGTAGCATGCCTTCTTTTGCTCGACCTACCAAGTCAACTCGTACAAAAGCCACGTCCGCTCCGAAGGAACATATATCGACCACTCCCGAAATTCACACTCGCAGGCCTCATGTGCGGACAGCCTCGACCGGGAGCCCGCAACGTTTGAAACGCAGCTCCAGGCATACTACTGGTAACATACTGATGCTCGCCGCTCAGAAGAGAACAAATCAGTCACCTGCTTCCGTGACCGGGAAGACAGGAGCGCCTTCGGATGTGTCGCCTGACTGCATACCAAAGAATCTAGACGCGATCCGCAACTTCTTGGAAACGCTTTGCCAGAAAGTTAAAGAAGCACCCAACCCACTAGAGAGAGAGAGACATATTCGTGTAAGTGTTTCTGTTGTGGTCAGAGTGTGTGTTGGGGATATTCTCTGTTTACTGACAACTATCTTTAGCTTGCCCTTAGGCTACAGCAGCAGCTCGCTGATTACCAGAGCATAGAGAAGGCGGCCTTGGAAGCTGAGTCGTTGGCAAAAGATAAGCAGTTGGAGAGAAAGGTTGCTGAGGAGTCCTTCAATACAAGCCTAGCTGAGATCCAGGCTGAGCTTGAGCAGGATTAGAGTCAGCGCTCTATTCTCGCACAAAGGATCGCCCACCGATTCAAATACACCTACCTGCCTCACTCCCCTCTTTTTCATATTCTGTTCCCATGTTTTAAGTCACTTTCCTTCTGTTTTTCAGGTCCATTGTCAAACCTCCCGATCTTTCAAGATTTGCGGGACGCCGGGAAAGAGCACAAAAACAAAACCCCACCCAAAAAAAAGATGAAAAGAAAGACAATGGTACAAACAAAAGATCCGGACGACGACATTTCCATGAAGACTCTGGCGCGTACTTTGGCTGGATCTAACGGTCTTCGGTTTCTATGCCATATCTCTCACCGCTCCTTCACTTTCGCTTCAGCAACCTGACATCTACATGGCCAGTTTGGAAGCTAGCTACGGGGGAGTGGCCATCAAAAGGCCCGGACGGAGAAAGTGATTGTGGATGGTGCAGGAATGTACCTGTGACACGTTTTCCTTTCATTGTTGACTGCATGTTTCAATTTTTTTTTTCTTTGCACAAAGGGGCAAAGGCCTCAATAAACATAACAAAACAAAATCTAAATAAGAATGGAATCAAATTCAGAGGCTCTTCATATATCACTGAGTAGAAGACAGCTTCGTAGTTGAAAGGCCAACTTATCTCTTGGCTTAGAGTCCAGATAGATCTGAGACGGCATGTGCAGTCAATTGACTGATAACTGAGCGTACAACACACTGCTCGAAAAGACCCTTCGCCTACTTTGATCAAATCCACAGTTCCTGTGAAAGCACATATCGGATCCGCCGACTGTGGTGGGACATATTTAAAGATTTCTTTGACCATGCAGGCTGGCAGGTGGTCTGCAAGATGAGGCACCATGGCCATATTTATCCTGATACATAAAGAACTAGTAAATGAGGACAAGGCCAGGAATATGGCTACACTGGCTGTCTTCAAGATAGGACTGCTTAAGCTCATATTTTCTGCAGCGCCCTGGGTGTGGGATTTTTTGGTGGTAAAGTCGGCAAGAGACAGACGTACCTGCGCTATTTGAGCGAATTCACTCTAACCACCAGGACCAACACCAGGCTCTCCTCCCTCTTCCATCTTCTTTCCTCATGTCCAATCCAAAGCGGCCTAAACAGCTGGCCATGGGGAAAGGTCATAGATACCAGAGAAGCTCAGTACGTTCGAGCTTCATCTTAACCGCGTTCAGATGTGACTCCCATATCAGCAACTAACTTGTGGTTGAACAGAGCGGCGCGCAGTTTGGCTCTCACAACTCTTCCTACAGGAAGAGATACTTTGCACCACGAAACCCTCCAACTCCTTTCCCTGCGCAGAGCGACATGGGCTCTTTCGATGGGGCCCCCAACTCGGGATTAGCCTTCAGTCCTCCTCCCCCTCCGTCTCCTACTTTCTGGGGTTGGTATCCTCGTCACGGCCGACCCATTGGACACTTTGGTAGTCCGCCGCTGAGACCATTTGATACCACTTCTCCAGCCATGTCCTATGACTTCCCGCATCCGCAACGCTTTTACCCTCCAATGCCATATCTAATGGATAGAGGGTTCGGTGGTCCCCACAGGAGGCCGGCAGAGCAGGGATATCAGGATTTCCAGAACAGACTGTTTCTGGACGAGTATCGATTTCCCGGTCCTTATCAGGTAAGACAACTTCCATAAACTCAGAATGATTCATTGTTGATAATACTTTCCCTGTAGGCCTACCAACCACCCAATATCAAAGCGTCTATCCAAGCACCGCCCGAGCAGGTGTGGAAAGGGGAGAATCCATGTGAATTGGCGGCAAAGACTCTAGCACAGAGCAATAAGCTTCGCGGAGATGCGCCAGAGTTTGTTCCACTCGAGAAATCCACTGTCAGTAAGGAATCTGGGTCGAAGGTGAAGGAGCCCTGCTGGCTTGTGGTCAGTAGCACTTGATGGGCTGAGCCCTCGAGAAGTTCCGCCATACTGTGCGAGGATATCAAAGCTTTGATCGTTATCAAGATTCGGATTGCTTGCAGATCAGGATCTGTTCCGGCTCTGAAGTTCTTTTCTGCGTCTGTATTATTTCTTTGAAGAATAGTTTTTAATGCTCGTTTTCGTCTTCGATTCTATTTTTGTTGTTTTTTTCTTTTTCTTTTTCTTTTTCTTTTTTCTTTTTACCTTCAAATCGGACATATTTATGCAGGAGAACCTTGGAGCGTCCTCGTAGTCCATAATACTAGTAAGCCAACAATAATAAATAATTAGCAATCTGATTCCAATACTAGTATGAACTATGGAGTGTAGTTCAGATCGATTTTCTCAGACTCACACTGTGGAGCCTGAATCGTTCTTCAACAAACACCTCTCCACCAGCCAGCAGCCTACCTCTCCTGGAGGCTGGACTCACCTTCCTTCAGTCACTGCTCCTATTCCTCGGGGAGCTCAGAAAATTCGTTCCCATTTTTGGACCTGTGGCGTCACCATTTCTTCCGGCTGTCTTTTTCCGCTTCTTCTATCTCTCGCGCAAAGTTTACCCCGGATGTTCGCCAAGTCAAACCGTGTGTGCCGAACTACCGACCCACTCGTCTCATGATGATTTATTCCAGAATCCAGTCTCGTTCTTCGCAGTCGGCGGGAACTCTAGTCAAATATTCATACAAGCACAAACAGGGGGAAATGAACACTGGCACCGGGACACATGGTGTTCCTTCCAGCCGCGCTGAATCTCACCTTCTGAGGACTCAGCTATCGCTCGCTCAGGACCCCGACACTCAGCGTGGCTGTGAGGCTGGCAGGCTGATCAGGCCAAGCTGTCAACTTAGCCTTGAACTTCGGCCGCCCAACCCACTAGTGGCTTCGTTTTTAATTTAATCATCCGTCATCAACGAAAGGCTGGAGCGGCCAAATGCCAATGGACATCCTTTCAATCCTTCCGAGATTCGGATTATTGCCTGCTGTTCATAACTTCATGGGCTACTGGAAAGGATCGACAGAGCCCTTCCTCTTGTATTATCCAATAGATCGGCGCACTAGCTAAGCCTTCACCAGCCCAATCTGACCCCACGATGTGATAGGTTTCTCGGAGATAGGGTCTCGAAGCAGTGCATACTGCATAGTGCATGCCAGGGTTGCTGACGCTGTCCTACACAACCGAATGTTTTCTTTTCGCAGAATCGAGCCCCGTATGCACTGCACGTCGTCTACGACTCTTATTTATCTGAAGATGTCGCCTGTCTAGGGGGGTTTTGACTTTCCATATCGTTAGTTTGGCTGCTTCTTCGCTTTAGCAACATGGGTCTTTTTTGCCGTGGCTTGATGTTGTCGGCCTTGCTGCTCTACTTTGTATCTTTTGTTTATGGCTACGGTGAAAGCGTCAAGGCGACCGGGAACACGGTTTCCTTCCAAGTCACACTGACATGGGACGACTGGCAGCCCGCTGGGATTCCTCGAAAGATGATCTTGGCCAGTGGCCAGTTCCCAGCTCCGTCGTTAGAATTGAAGCAAGGGGATGATGTCGAATTTTTAGTTATCAACGATATGCCGTTCACTACTACTGTTCACTTTCATGGTAGCCTCTTTCCCACTTCAATTCACTTTGGCTAAATCACTATGGGATCTGACCCTTTCTGCGCTAGGCATTGAGCAGTATGACACCCCGTGGTCCGACGGTGTTCCCGGTCTCTCACAGAGGCCCATTCCCTCTGGAGGATCTTTTCTTTACAAATGGCGAGCAACGAACTATGGGAGTTACTTCTATCATGCGCATAACCGGGGCCAGCAAGAGGATGGCCTTTACGGCGCGATCCGCATTCTACCCGATGCTTCTGTTGAAAAGCCCTTTGCGTTGATTTCTGAAGATCAACGGGAGCTCCAAGCCATAGAGAACGCTGAGAGCAAGTCGGCCCCCATCATGCTGTCGGATGTGCGTCAGTTGACATCAAGCGAACTTTGGGAGGCAGAAATAGCCACGGGGCTTGATGCATTGTGTGCGAATGCTTTGCTGGTGAACGGCAAAGGATCGGTGAGCTGCCTGGGACAGCAAACCATTGACCAGTTCACCAGCGTTCCGCAAAAGGGGGTTCTGGGAAACCAACGCTTGACTGACATAGGGTATGGCCCAATCCTCGCCCGGAGATAGGGTACATCTGGCAGGGATATGACTAATGATTTCCCCAAGATGCCTTCCGCCGACGAATGTTGTGGCACAAGGAACCTACCTACACAATGTCAGCGCCCTTCCTCCGTCAGTATTTTCCGGCTGTACCCCAACTTATGGCCTGACCGAACGGCTCTACGCGGACGTTGCCGAAGTGTACGTTAGCTATGATCTAATCAGTTCTGCGACTATTTCGACAATCACCTTCTCAATCGATGAGCATCCCTTGTATGTTTATGCAGTGGACGGACAATATGTCGAACCGATATTAGTGGATGCGATCACCCTCACGAATGGAGCCAGATACTCGGTCCTGGTCAAGCTGGACAGGCCAGCAGGGGACTATACCATTCGCTTGGCTAATACAGGCGTCAACCAAATTCTGAACGGCACTGCCCTGCTGACATATTACAACGGTGGTTACCCCCAGCAGCACCCCTCGGTGCCATCAATCGACATTGTTGGAACACCGACATCACCAAAATATACTGTTCTAAACGAATCAGCAATCGTTCCGTTTCCTCCCCAGGACGTGGCTCAAGAACAAGTCGCTCAAACACATGTACTATCACTTGAGCGCAACGACCATTCATATAAGTGGATTCTGGGGAATTCAAGCTTCCCCCTAACCCTAGAAGAGACATCCCCGCTCCTCTTCTACCCAAAATCAGGGCGCGAGAACCTCACTGTGAGCACTCGCAACGGGACATGGGTTGACCTAGTATTCGACGTGGCGAATGCCCTCCAACCTCCTCATCCCATCCACAAGCACTCCAACAAATTCTTCGTTCTCGGTCAAGGTGAAGGGAAATGGAACTACTCCTCCGTAGTTGAAGCGGTACAGCACATTCCTGGGAGCTTCAACTTTGAAACCCCTCAGATCCGGGACACCTTTGCAACTCCTCCAGCTGCGACAGGTCCGACATGGCTGGCAATCCGATATCATGTCGTCAACCCCGGGGCGTTCTTGCTACATTGCCATATACAAATACATCAGAGCGGAGGTATGGCGTTGGCACTTCTGGACGGCATCGACGAATGGCCTGAGATTCCGGAGGAATATCAGTTGGAGGAATCTGAGTTAGAAGGGAGGTCCCGTTACTCTCGCTACTGACGCGAGGGACATCACTTTCACTTGGTGAACCATGACAATAATGTATATGCCTTGGACTTTGTTACTTAGTTGTATATTCTGGAACCTAATGATACTATGATCTTTAGGATAATTCTCTTAATAGTCGCTCGAAGTATGAAAACCAGGACCATAGGGTTATCGCAGGAGTGATCGTAAGGGCTATCGCAAGAAGGTCCAGGTCGTCTATTGAGAAGACATCGTGATGATCGTGGAATGCTAGATGCTAAGGTCCTTGCATTTGAGTGGAATGTATGGAGTACTAAGGTAATAATGTAATGCGCCCCGCTTGTCTCATATTGTCAGTCTGGGGGAACGAATCAACGTTCAAACAGCGGTGTGTCGGTGAGTGATTGTGGTGCGGCTGGTGCCTGAGGCGGAGAAACCACCACGGGCGACTCGCCAGTCACGACCCCTGAAGCCCCTGACCCAGCCACTGGCAGCGTTTGGGCTGGGCCTGGCTGTCTCTCCTTGAGTCCTTAGACCAGTGGACTGGAGTCTTGGGGGTCTCAAGTCACCCCGCTTTGAGGGCACGGGCTTGACCTCGGATGTGAGAGCACTATCCCCGCACTGGTTAGCTACCTGGGCCCGCGTTCGCACTGCTTACCCTTTCTTGCAACTTCTCTCACCTGCCCCCGTCTGCATTGTGCTCCTCCCCCACCAACCCAGATCAAGATGGTCTTCTGCGGCAAACCTAGTAAAGGTTGCGGTGAATGCCGATCTCGAAAGATCCGATGCGATCAAGGCCGACCGACCTGCTCGCAATGCGCTAAGGGAAACCGGGCCTGTCCCGGCTACCGAGATGAGCTGTCGCTTATGTTTCGGGATGAAAGCCAACAGGTTGTCCGAAAGGCGAAGACGGGCTCGTCGGGTCGACGGTCCAAGAAGAAAGCAGCTGTCCCCAAGAATTCTTCTCCCGTGTCCGAGTCGCACAGCAGCAGCAGCCCGGAAGCCTCATCTGCAGGGAAGGCGAGCCCGCCAACAGAGTCGCCGTCGGTAATTGCTGGCAGCGACATCTCTGACTTTAACGACGTCGAGGAAGCGGTGCTCATCAACGGGGACCAACTACAACTACAGGACCTCGCACACAAGCCCTGGAAGGTACAGCCCTCGTGGCAACTGACTGTAGATGAAGCCGTCAACTACTTTCTCCGGCATAATGTATGGCCGGGGGCGATGTTTATGCTGAATTTCGAACTCAAGTCGCCAGGGCATCCGAGTGCGACCCCGAGCGAACAAGCGCAAACGGCGGCGCTTGTATGCGTGGGGACAGCTATGCTCTCGCGTGTGCGACGATCCAAGGAGTTGCAGCACGTTGCTGAGCGGGAATATGGCCATGCGCTTATGCTCTTGACGCGGGCCGTCTGCAACGAGAAAGAATCAAAAGCCAATCAAACGCTCTCGGCAGTTTTACTATTGGCTATTTTCGAGGTATGATTTGCTTTCCCTGGTGGTACAGTCCTAAGTTAATGGTAACCCCTAGGTGATTACGAGTCGCTCAATCGTCAGCATCGAGAAGTGGACAAACCATATCAAGGGGGCAGCGGCATTGCTCGAAATACGAGGGCCGGAGCACCTCCAGAGCGAGGAAGGGCTCAAGCTCTTCGTTCAGTTAAGATTTCAGATTGTATGTCTTGGAAGTTCCCACATTCATGAGCAGAGCTAACAGCCAAACAGATTACGAGCTGCCTCCAAAGAGGAATGGAAGTGCCGGAATCGCTATTGGAATGCTCCAAGATTGCGATGTATCTTCGGCCACAAATAGACGCCTACTGTGATCGCCTAATATGCATAGCCGGGAAGCTTTCCAACCTACGAGCAGGTATCATCCATTCAAAGACCATGACGGACGCAAACGAAGCATTATCCGCGGCGTATGCTGTAGAAGCAGAGTTGCTAGCATGGGTTGCGGCCGGTCCGTCTGATTTCCTATATACAACATACGAGTGCTCGTCAGTCGAACAATGGGTCAGGATGTTTGGTAACAAGCCCTTTCCATACAACAACCAATACCACATCTATCGCGACCTATGGATTTGCCACACCTGGAATCAATACCGGTGCGCACGGATCATTGTTTGCGAAATCATCCTAAGCTGTCTCCGACGACTCTCCGCCGCTTCCCCGACAATGGGGATGTCTAAGGAGCTACAGAATCACTGCGCCCGGATCCGCAACGTTACACGCGAGCTGGCAAGTGACATTTGCGCCAGTGCTGTGTACCACCTTGGTGTGGAGGGCTCCCCCGCATCCGCATATACCGTTCCCACCAATTACTGCCACGTCGGTGGAATGCTCCTCCTGTGGCCGTTGACGCTTGCCGGGGGCACAGAGCCAATAGACCATCCACTCCGCACGTGGGCTCGAAGCTGTCTGCGGCTGATCGGGCACGGCATTGGCATTGACCAGGCCTTGGCTCTCATTGATGTTCTAGAAACAGAAGCGGGGGTGTTTGAGGGCATGGAGGAGACTGAGTCTGGAGTAATATTCCGGGCGATGGGTGACGCAAGCGCTTATAATCGGGTTTTGGTTGGGACGTGGAACATTTAACCGGGGAAATCAACCTTACTTTTAGAATATACCATTTGGATTGGGAGTGAGAGGGCTATGTACGGGTTTGCATCATGGGTTTTGGTTCGGGGATAATGAATCATCACTAGTAATTTGGCGGAATATTGTCAAGGGGCCACTTTTTTTTTTTTTAACTTTGAAATTGACCTCTTGTGTCATGGAACAATCTTCAAGGCTGATTTCTGAGGTGGGAGGGTCGTAGCGCAGCGCAACCAAATGCCGAACTCCGCCGCCCAACTCAGCCTTGTTCCATACCTTGTACGAGTTCCCTTTGCAACCTCACACACAGCCTGGATATCCCCCCTGCTTCCATGGACTTGTCAACCCAGCTTTCATTGTGAGATCCCGAGCCACAGCCTAGGCATTTCATCAAACTACTTTGTTTGTATGCGAGAACTCAAACAGACATTGTATGATAATAATAATGCCTTGAGAGCCTTGCGAGTTCGGTTATATAAGGCGGCCTGAGGCAGTCGATAGTGAAGTAGGTTTCCACAGAAGACTTAAGTTAAGACTGCATAACTTGTCTATTGCGTAGTTCTCCAGAGATTCACTGCTCCAAGAGTTTCACTATCCCCCATGACACTTCTACGAAAACTTTTCTCTTCTTCGTCCTCTTCCTCCTCTCCCTCTCACACCCGATCTCCACCATCTCCCCAGAACACAACCACAACCATGGGCAACTGTCGCTCTTCTCAGGACACGCAGCACACAGTCCCTGCCCAGCGCAGATCCGTTGGAGCCTCCAAATCCCTGCACCCCCACGTGGGATTTCAGCCCTACGAATTGCAGAATCAGCAGCAGTCAACCCAAGGCAATACCTCCTCTGGCGCTGACATCTGGTCACCTCCTCCCTACTCCAGCACCGCAACAGCAAGCCCGTCCACCTCAACGGGAATCGCCCCAAATGATACCGCGTACTCCTTCCTCAGCACCTTCGACACTGTCTTCCTCGTCGACGACAGCAGCAGCATGCGCGGCAAACGCTGGAGCGAAGCCGAAGATGCAATCGCCGCCATCGCCCCGATCTGCACCCACTATGACTCCGATGGAATAGACATCTACTTCCTCAACCACCGAAATAACCCCTCGTCCATCTTTGGAGACGGCAACAGGAATAAAAGTGGGAGTGGAAACCCAGGCGGCTACAAGAACGTCACTGACGCAGCTGGGGTCCGCGAGATCTTCAAATCCGTTTACCCCAGCGGTGCTACCCCCGTCGGGACCCGTCTGCATCACATCCTCAGCCCTTACGTGCGCGAGGTATCCCGGTTGGCCTCTCAGGGCCGCGAGTCAGAAATCAAGCCGCTCAACATCATTGTCATTACGGACGGGGTGTTCACCGACGACGCGGAGAGCGTTATTGTGGGCACGGCGAGACAGTTAGATCATCCTTCTGTGCAGGCTGTACCGTGGCAAGTGGGCATTCAGTTCTTCCAGGTCGGTGACGATCAGTCTGCGAGGGAGTACTTGGAGGCGCTGGATGATGAGCTTGTTCGGCGACGCAGTTACGATGGGATTAGGGACATTGTTGATACGGTGCCTTGGAAGGGGGATAAGGGGAGGGTGTTGAATGCGGAGGGGATTCTGAAGTGTGTTCTGGGTGCGGTGAACAAGAGGTATGACAAGACAGTGGCTTCACGGTGATTCCTTTTGTTGTCTTCCAAGATTAGCTGGTCTTTTTTTGTTGATTTCTTTTGCATGGGCGGCGGTGGCGGTCTGGGCTGTTTCGTTTCAGGTGTTAGGGAGGTCTCATCCAGATTGTTGCTTTCTTTAGTATCTGGGTGTCGCACCAATAATCAGATCATCTCGGACTCTTAAGTCCACACTAACTTCACTAAGTAATGCGACAGAAATAAAATGACAGCTGAAACAATGGAATAATTCTCCTTCCATGCCAATTACCCAAGTATGGGCAACTAATTGAGTCACTGCAACCGATTATCAGCGGAATTTCGCCGGCTGGCGACTGTGATTGGCAAACTCAACAATAATAATGCGAGAAAAAGGTTGAGGATCTCCGGCCAGTCCGAGCGTCGTTCGTCATCTCAGCTCAACCCCAGTCTGACACAATAATCTGGTTCGTTTGATGAGCAATTGACGATACAGCCAATCCCTGGAAAAGGGAGACGCCGAGCCAAACTCTCGTTCTTCTGGGAACGTCAGCGACAGTCAGTAGTCGGTCAGCCACCACACTCTAAAGTCTCCAACTCACAGACGTGGCCGCAAGGATGGATGGACGCATCATCATGATCTTCTCCTCCAGACTGCACTCTGCAGTGCTCTCCACTTGAAGCGTCTTGCGAACACTCGGCAGTCTTAGTTTCCCAGGCTACGCCAGGAACCATGTGTGCTCCATACTGGGGATCTCACTATTTTCGTTAGCTTCGGCTCCTGCTTGGTTCCTGATTCCTGATGTATCGAGTCTTGAGTAATTCTTGGTCTGAGTCTCAGGCTTTCTTGAATTCTTCTGGCTCTCTCACTGACGATCCAGTCAATCGCTTGGTTAGCCCACGCTCCACGGCCCACCGAGAGCCTGTTCCTGGCACCTGCTCGTCTCCATCTCTCCGATGATTGATCCTCTGCGATTTTCTCGCCCTTGATCGCTGATCAACTTATAACCCAACCTCATCGCTCAACCCGTGCCACGTCTGAACGAACGTCTTCGTGCCAACAGTTTCGAATCCCTGGACACCTGCAGCAAGCCCTGACACTCGTCCTTGTTGTCCTCCAATCGTCTCTTCTCGACTGGTGCCGTATCCGCACTGTCGGCGCTTACAGACTGCTCTTCCACCCTCACCATTGGCCCTCAGCTTCTCTCCATCACGTTCGCCCACGAATATCAGGGACACTCAATTTCAGGCCCCAGCGTCGCCGCGGCTAATGAATCGTTGACGTCCAGGACATCCGTCGCAATTTTTTGTTTCGGATCGTTCTGGCCCCGTTGCTGTTTTGCGTTGTTATTTTTGTCTGCGACGGTGCTGGCTCTCAACCCTATATCTTCCCCCCATTTGTGCCGCCACGCCTCCGTCTCTTCAATATTTTTCTTCTCCAGTCTCGAAGTCAGATCAATTGACCGGCTCGTTTCTAGCCGTCAAGGCGTCTTTCTTTTCTCTTTTCTTTCCATTCACTCTCTTTCCAGGCTGGTCTTGGACAACCCTCCTTTTTTAGTGTTGTGTTGAGGCCGCGATTGCGCCGGGTTCGCTCATTAATATTTTTACTCTCTTTCGTATCTATTAACGGATTATTGTCTTGAATTCTCTTTTATTTATTGTTGAATATTCAGCCAATAGTTATGAGCTCTACTACACTGATGACGTTCTTGCTGTGAGTGCGCCTGAAACTGGTTCAGATTGGAATGCTGCTAACCATTTCTTGATACAGGTGCACGGGTCCACACGTCCGCTCAGTGAAATTGTTGGGTTCCTGGGATAACTTTTCGAAACCGTATGTAATGGAAAGGGATATACGTATCGGTGCTGGTCATTGGCGTGGCTGTCACACCTTCACAAACATAACATGCGATGGATCGGCAAACAACACGGCCCCTGCTCGCTCTGGTGGCCTGAAAATGGGCGGCACCTATTGGTACTATGTTCGTACCCCCAAACCTCCTGGTCATGTTCAACTATCTAATGATAAATCTAGTATCTGTTAGATGACGACGTCGAACACTACAACAACGCGGAACCGATGACAACACACTGCCCATTCCTACCTGGGCAACCTGTCAACGTGGTTCAAGTCCCCATTGTTCTTCCTGATACAAATCCCACCCATGCTCGGACGAGGAGCCCATGCGCTCAGAGGACAGAACAAACTATGAATCCCGACGACAAATATATGAACCCTAGGGAACCGCCTAAGCCCAAGCTTCGCCTCGGTACATCTCCACCACTGCTACAGACACCAACACCGAGTTGGTCTTTCAGCACCTCTCCGCTGGGATCGAGCACCAATAGGGGTACATCCCAAACCCCTCATGGGGTTCCGACACCCAAGCACCCTCACAATGACGAAAAGTCTGCTCGTTCTGTGTCCCCACCAAGATCAAAGGGCCTGCGCGCTGCCTTCCGCCACTGGAATGCCTCTACGCCCCATCTTTCACCGGCGGGTGATCAAGATAGAGGTATGGAATTTCTGGCCAGTGTTCCCAAGACCCTGGCCATACCACACGACGATCGCCTCCATGTTAGAAGCCAGTCGAATGACAGCTACATGCGTTCTCCGTCTATAGGCAATATGCCTGAGCACCGCGGTGCAGACATCCTTCCACTCCGACGTCCTGTCTCCGCAGGAGCCCATGACTCCGCGTCGCTAACTATCCAAGAACGACGCGCATTGGGCGCAAAGCCTCCGGTTGACTCTACACCAAAAAACCCCCTAACTCTAAAGCCACGACAGCCATGGGTCATGCCCAGCACTGCCCATGGTCACTCTACACGGTCACCTCTCATCAGACGACCCCTTTCGACTCCTTCCACTCCGTCCATGCTTAGAAGGCCGACTTCCCCATCAACCCCGAAAGAATCCATGACACCAACCCCAATGACTGTCATGAACAAAAGACTTCCCACCCTACCGAACTCTCCTTCATCGGTCATGGATGAGGCGCTGCGTGATCTCGAGGAGCAAGAAAGAGCATTGGACATGGAGGCTCTGGCGAGCCGTTTCTCAGACTTCACCGAAACTGACTCTCTCGTTAGCAACGGTGCATACGAAAGAAGCCGCTTCTCTGAATGGAGTACTAATACGGAAGTGATGGTCTCTCCCGAATCCATGACATCCTCCTCCACATTCAACGAGAAACAGGAATCTCCTCCTGTTCCATCGATGGAGTTCTCGCAGCTACCCCATACCTCTACCGATAATGAGCCCAGTAACCCGAACACGCCACATCTGACTGTAGGCTCAAAACCATCTCCTGCTCTCTCAGAGTACTCCCCATCCGCAGATTTACCCCTTCCTCGCCTCACGGTCGCCTTATCTCCTTCTGACCTGAACATCCCTGGACTCTGCATCAATGAAGAAGAGGAGCTGCTAGAGAGCAATCCCAAGCGCCATGCAGCTCTCTTTGAAGCCATAGAACTCAAAGGCCTCGGCTTAATGAGTCCTCCTCCCGCTTCTACCAATAATCGATTTTCCAAAGACTTCGGGGACGCCATATCTAGTGACGGGAGCATTACGCCTACGAATGATCCCGGTCGTTACAGCATGTTCATGTCCCAGTCTGCAACGATGAAGGAGATGATGGACGAACTCAGTTACTTGAAAAACATGATTCAGTATGGAGCAGCTCCAGATCTGTAAGAACATTTGCATCGATTTGTTTTAGAAAAATAACTTTACGAGCACAGTTTGACTACATAGCATAGCATGGCGACGGAGCGGAATGTTTTTTTTTTTTTTTTTTGGGGATATATATCTACAACTTTTAGCGGATAGATCCAATATGTTTAATTAACAGCGTGATTTACATCATACACCTACCTAGTATTGTGTCTACTTCTTCAGATAAGAAAAAAAGAATGCAGGTATCATAGATTATAGATACAGGTTGTAGACCTAGTCCATACTTTACGGCGTGCACATTAGAGGGCGAGACACCCGCCCGCCAAGAATCCCATTTTCTGCACCCGTTCAATTAAGTTCCTTCAAACAACAAACAGGAACAAAACTCCATGGCAGAATAGACTGGTGCCTCTTCGCGTCAGCGACGATAATTATTTCCATCGTCTATGATGGACTAGAGAAACATAGCTATATTCAAAATGGCTGAAGATGGTTCCCCAATCCAGCCGCAACTCACACCTGTCGGGGAGAAGTCGGTACCGGCAAAATGCAAGGCGGACACCATAACTTATTGTCCCACGATGGACCTCATTGCCCTGGTCACAGAGGACGAAGAATTACGCGTCTTCCGACTCAACGGTCAGAAGGTCTTTGGGGGTTCCTTCAAGGGTGATCCGTATCTCGACGAAGACGATGGGAGTGGGGAGATACGAGCCTTGCAGTGGAAGAATAACGGTATGTTCCCTGGCAGTGAACCACGAGCTTGCGCCTCACCGGCCCCTTGGTTGGATGGAATCCTTGCAAGACTGACTCTGACATAAAATAAAAAAAATCTAGGTCATCTGCTGGCTGTCGCGTGTGCGGATTCCACTATCCGGATTATGAGCGCGTATAGTGGGAAAACGGTTCATCACTACCCTGCTTACAGCCCACGCGGCGGACCCCAGCACCTCAAAGTGACCTGCTTAGGCTGGGGTGTGAATTTCACTGATAGCAAGGCTGCACAGCAGCAACTGCACGATGCTGCAGGGCAACTCTCCGTCGAGGATTTGCTTTCGCTGGATGTAGAGCCGTCTAAAGCTGCAGCCTTGCTCACGGCTGATCTCCCACGGGAATTAGCCTTGCTTGATATTGAGAGTTCACTGCCGAGGTTGAGCACATTGCCTTCTACTGGGAGCGAGTGAGTTCATGTTTTATTTTTATTTTTTTGGTTTGGGGCAAGGCTGTTTGTACTGACTCAAGGGGATGATAGCGACGATGTGTTTAGTTCTCGTGCGTCTATTGACGCGATTTTTCATTCTTCGACTAAGAACACGAGTGATGCGGTAGATGTTCTCCTGGTCGGGTTTGAGGATGGTACTGTCCATCTGCGGATCTTTGATTGCTTTGAGATTGGCTCAGCTCGTTTTTCATATTCTGAGCCATGTACCATTCTTCAGCACGCATCCCATCCACTAAGCTCGACGCATGCAATTGTTGCATCCACTGGGGATACTTTACGTCTTCTCACACTTGATCTGCGGTTCATTACGCGTTCTGGGCGATATCTCTCGCTTCTCGCGCATAAGACGACACAGCTTCAGAATTTGCTTCGGTATATCTGCCAGGTACAAAGGCAGATTGAGCTGGAGTGGAAGAATGCACATGAGTTACCGGCAAGGTATATGCGCAGTGTTAATCAGGATCTGGAGGGGAAATGTCACTGTGATTTTGTGACGGCCGCTTATCATCTGGTCGTGACGGGTGATTGTTTTGAGCCTCTTCGGGAGTTTCTTGTAGATATTGTTGGGGAACGAGTACGTATTATCCTTGTGTGTTTATTTGATATGCTGCCTTTCGGGGGCTAACAGAGTGACAGGGACATAAGAGATGGGAGAAGGCTGTTTCGGGTGGCTACGAGATTGTCAGACGGTTGACACACGAGTGTCTTCTTCCGGCCCTAGAGAGATGCGAAGTTCTACTCAGCCGGCTCGTGGGACTTTCGAAATTTCCAAAACTGAGAGAGGTCCTCGGACTAGAAACCTCGGACCTGGATGCCATCGTCGAGACAGTCGATTGTCTTCATCTCCTAGCCCATCACATGATTATCAATACGAACGAAGAACTTACTCAGTTCCATTCGTTTTCGCGATGGCTTAGACATCAGATCGATCTACTTAGTGCAGAGCCCATGTCACAGACTCTCGAAGAACTCATGGAGAAAACAGATTTAGTAGACTACCCAATAACCCTGAAGTACATTCGAGGCGCCTTGACCAAGGGCTCACTACAAAACTTCATCCAGCAGCTACCTATGATGGGGTTTGCAAGGCCTACTACCCCCGCAAACGATAAATGGGCTCCAACCAAGGGAGATCAGCGGTCATTCTATGATATGTTCAAGAAATTGCTGGATCAACAGAGCCAGGCGGCTGAGGATGCGGATCCGGTGGAACTCCCCAAGCTCAATGATTTGACCAGACGTCTGGGATTGCAGTTTGAAAAGGTCTTCGGTCAGATTGCAGTAACTCAAAGGCGAGGTATCCTGCATCGGTCACCGCTTGTCTTTCACGCAGATTGCGACAAGACGGTCTTCAATTCCACGATGTGCTTTGAGGATATTCGACGGCAGGAGAATTTATGTGTCATATACGTAGCTGCAAGATCGGCGACGTCAAAGCACCTACTTTACATATATCGAGTGGTTCTTGATTCGGAGAATGGCGTTAGTTCTACTCGAGAGGTTCGGGTGGGTGCGATCAATCTACAGGAGGGAATCATTCGCCAGGTACAGTTCGTTGACGACGACAAGATGATGGTTCTGTGGTCAAACAATGGTACGTGATACTTCCGCAATCAACCCTACAGTTTATGCTAATCCTAAGCTACCAGGAGGGTCTGCCTACCTTCTTCATTTCCCGTTCCAACCAGCAGTACAGGTTCTTGGGGACCCTAACCCGCCGTTCTCGATCGAGTACCACGACATACACCATGAGGGACCAGTCAAAGAAACAACAGACGTGGATATCCTATCTCCCAATCCTCGCTTTGTAGACTTGATCAAACATCGATTTGCACCTAAAGCTCGACCTGTCGGGATCGATGTGAATGGACGACAGGGCCGGCGGGCAATTTGTGTGCTGTATGCGGGGGCACTACGGTACGAAGTCTTAGATCTGGATGCCGAGATGGGAGATGATGAAGACGAGGAGGGGGAAGAAGAAGAAGAAGAAGAAGAATAACAATATTATTGCACGAATCAATTTGCCAATAATATATTAATTAATGGTAATGAGAATTGAAGACTTTTTCTTCGAATGGATTCTCTGGTAGGCGGTTGCCGGGGCACATCTGGAGAAGTGGGATAGTTCTTCAAGTAGTAAAATCACAACAAGCAAAAGAGATAAGGGAGAATTTTTTTTTTTTTCAATTTCACCACACAAGCTTGTTCTATGGAGGTAAAAATGTTCGTTGCCCCGCCTCAGGCAACAGGATACCACTACACTACCAGTCCGGTGGTACAGAAATATGGAACTAACTGCTCGCCTCTCTGTAGTCTACAGACTACGGATGTTAGTTAGTCGACGAGTTTGAGACCGTTTGTAAACTTCTTTCAAATGCTCTTGCTTAAGTATAACTGGAACAAGGCAATATTTAACCATAATAATCAGGTTCAAAGGATGATGTATATTATTATTATTAGAATTTAAAAGCCTGAAAGAAAAAGTGAATGTGATCTTCGTTTCTTTGAGGGGGATTGGAGTCACGTGTCTAGCTAGCCGGATCGGGAGAGGGTGTGAAGATAGGCCAATCAGAAGCAGCGGTCGTCTGGAGGTGTCAATCAGAGTCATAGAGCCAGACAGGGCTCTCACTGCATAACCTCTTTGAAAGAAAGCCTCTGCAGAGAAGAACACCTTTCCGACTTTATCTTTGGACAGGATACTAGTTGGTTATTATTGCTGATTTTGTTTCGTTTTTATTCATTTGTTCTGTTTACGATCCGGCCATTCTCCTGCTCTACTAGTCTCAGCCTCCACAAGGCGAGATTTGTTCGACTAGCTCTCCTCGTTTCTTTTTTGTCATCTTCATTTGGTTTTTTTTTGTACGCCGAGAAACTCTGCTGATTTCGAGATACAAGAAAGTCAAGATCTGTCTTGTCCGGGTGTTGCCATATTGTGTGGTTGCTTCTGATTCCTACGGACTGCCGCCGAAAGTGGTGCATGCCTCCAGTTCCGTCGTCCAGTGTCCAGCTCCTCGTCATAATCCACAAACAACTTCAACCTCCCGCGCCTCCCGTCCTCACAACCACCACCACCACAACAACCACTACTTACCACTACAATTTCCATAAGCCCTCCTCTCTTCCCTCCACGCGACACCTCTCTTTTGCCGTGGGCTTTCTTGTGCTATACACTTCCTGTCTCGTACTTCTTTTTTTTAATCAAGCAAGAGGAGTTTTTCTCTCCCCTTCTTCCCCTCCTCCCTTTTCCTTTTCTTTTCTTTTTCCTCACATTCCTCTTACTGGCTTGTGTTTCTGGTATTCCCGACTCCATAATCCAATATGAATGTGACTCAGGTGTTGGAAGGCACAATCTCGCCAGGTATTTTTTTGATCACCCTAAGACTTGTTTCACAGTATGTTCCGGGAACAGTCTTGCTAATGGATTCCCTCGCCTAATGTAGATGCCACCACACGTACCAACGCTGAGCAACAGCTGCTCCATGCGGCCGAGGTCGACTTTGTACGTAAACCCCTATATCATTTCTTCTTTCGCCGTTGCGAGTTGTCCCAAAGCAAAATTCTCCGAGTTTCGCCTACTAACAATACCCCCCTCTGTTTTAGGCCGGATATCTCGTCACCTTAGGTCAAGAACTCGCAAATGAAAACTCCGCATCTCACATCAGAACCGCAGCCGGTCTTGCTCTGAAAAACGCCTTCACCTTCAGGGATCGAGAGAAGCTTAATGAGGTTCAACAAAAATGGCGCCAGCAAATTACCCCAGAAATTAAGGCGCAGGTCAAGGAACTGGCACTCAAGACACTCGCCTCCAAGGATGGCCGGGCCGGTCAGTCTGCCGCCCAGTTTATCGTCTCTGTCGCCGCGATCGAGTTGCCGCAGAATGAATGGCCGGATTTGATGCAGATTCTCGTTCAAAATGTCGCAAGTGGCTCCGATCAAATGAAGCAGGCCTCCCTGGTCACCATCGGTTTCATTTGTGAGTCCCAGGATCTCGAGCTTCGGGAAAGTCTGACCACACACTCCAATGCTATTCTTACCGCCGTCGTCCAGGGGGCTCGCCGCGAGGAGCAGAACATGGACATTCGGTATGCCGCCATCAAAGCCCTCAGTGACTCCGTAGACTTTGTGCAGTCGAATATGGAAAATGAGGGTGAACGGAACTACATCATGCAGGTTGTTTGCGAAGCTACGCAAGCCGAGGATCTCCGTGTTCAGGCCGCTGCGTTCGGTTGTCTGAACCGTATCATGGGTGCTTATTACGATAAGATGAGCTTCTACATGGAGAAGGCTCTGTTTGGTCTGAGTATCATGGGAATGAAGAGCGAGGAGGAAGACGTTGCCAAGCTTGCTATTGAATTTTGGTGTACCGTTTGCGAAGAAGAGATTGCTATTGAAGATGATAATGCTGCGGTATGTTTCACACTACAATCACCCCAGTGAACCATTACTGATTATTTTTAGGCCCAAGCAGAGGGTTTGACCGATGTCCGCCCAATGTACGGTTTTGCACGCATCGCCTGTCGCGAAGTTACCCCAGTTCTCTTGCAGTCAATGTGCAAGCAGGATGAAGACGCTGGCGATGACGAATACAACGTTTCCCGCGCAGCTTACCAGGCATTGCAGCTGTACGCTCAATCCGTTCAGGGTGAGGTCATCCAGCCTGTCCTTGCTTTCGTTGAGGAGAATATCCGCCACGAGGATTGGCGCCGCAGAGATGCTGCCGTGGCCGCGTTCGGCGCGATCATGGACGGTCCAGACCCTAAGGTTCTGGAGCCTCTAGTTAAGCAAGCCCTCCGTGTTCTTGTCAGCATGATGGAAGACAGCTCCATCCAGGTCCGCGACTCCGCTGCCTACGCTCTTGGCCGTGTTTGCGACTTCTGCTCTGAAACTCTTGACCCCGATGTGCACCTTCAGCCCCTTATCTCTTGCCTCTTCAACGGTCTTGCAAGCTCCCCAAAGATTGCCAGCTCATGTTGCTGGGCATTGATGAACGTTGCCGATCGTTTCGCCGGTGATGCCGGTGCGCAGACTAACCCAATTTCGAAGTATTTTGAGGAGAGCGTCAAGTCGCTCTTGACCCTCACCGAGAGGTACGTCTCTGATGGTTTATACTCTTTTGTAAAGCCCAAGTCTAACTCCATGTAGACAAGATGCAGATAACCAGCTCCGGACCGCTGGCTATGAGGTTATCAACTCGTTCGTCACAAACGCTGCTAATGACAGCCTTCCCATGGTTGCCAACCTTTCCGATGTTGTCCTTCAGCGCCTGGAGCACACCATTCCTATGCAGCAGCAGGTCGTCAGCGTTGAAGACCGTATCACCCTGGAGGAGATGCAGACTGGAATTACCAGTGTTGTTTTGGTAGGCAGATGAAATTTCTCTTCGTATGATCATCTACTAATCTAATTAGGCCATTGTTCAACGTCTCGAAACCGAAATCAAGCCCCAGGCTGACCGCATCATGCACATTCTGCTTCAAGTTCTCTCTACAGTCCCTCCCAAGTCCAGTGTACCTGATGTTGTGTTCGCCACGGTGGGTGCCATCGCTGGAGCTCTGGACGAAGACTTTGAGAAGTACATGGAGCCTTTCAGCCCATTCCTCTACAACGCCCTTGGCAACCAGGAAGAGCCTGGTCTTTGCTCCATGGCTATTGGCTTGGTCAGCGATATCTCTCGGGCCCTGAACGAGAAGGTTCTGCCGTACTGCGATACCTTCATGAACCACCTGATGAACACCTTAAGTGTCAGTATACCCCCTCCGTCTATTTAATACAGTTCCTAACGTCATGTACAGAGCGCGACAAACCAGCTCAAGCCTGCGATCCTTGAGACGTTCGGAGATATTGCCCAAGCTATTGGAGCGCAGTTTGATAAGTACTTGACCGTTGTTGGTCAAGTGCTGAAACAGGCCTCCTTGGTCACTGCAAGCACTGATGTCACCATCGAAATGCTGGATTATATCATTTCCCTTCGTGAGGGTATCATGGATGCTTGGGGTGGTATTCTCCTTGCATACAAGGGCAAGCCGCAGGGTACGTCTAATCTATGTTTTTACGTGCAGTGCATATGCTAATCGATTTTTAGTGAAAGCTTTGGCCGAATTCATCCAGCCTATTTTCGATCTTCTCCGCCTCATTTCGCAAGATCCCACTTCTCGCAGCGAGGGACTGATGCGGTCATCCATGGGTGTCCTCGGGTAAGTTCGACTGTCTTAACTCTACGAAGATTTCCAACTAACTAGCTCTAGTGATCTTGCTGACACATATCCCGATGGTTCTATCGCACCTTACTTCCGCGACGAGTGGGTTACAAGTTTGGTGAGGGAAACCAGAACCAACCGAGAATATGGTCCCCGCACTATTGATACTGCTCGCTGGGCCCGTGAGCAGGTCAAGAACCAGATAAACATGCAAGGTGGTGGAATGTCATAAAAGTTTCTTCCACGGACATCGATCCTCCCCCCCGGCATCTCCCAGCGAGGCGTGCTATGATCCGGGAGATCATCTCGCGATGGGGGTGTTCTCTACCTTGAGTGCCTCTCAAGGGGGGCACTCAAATGCCGTGCCCTGAAATAGCGGCAAGCTGCCAAACAATTTTCCAGACAGCTTGTGACAGCAAGAATGGCGGTTTCCCCCAACACACTTCCCCCTCCCACCATCTATACCCGAACTCCCTTTTTTCCCGCCCCCGCCCTGCCCTACCTTTGACGTTTACCTTTCTCCATTGTCTTACGGATCAATGCCGTTGGGCATCTTTCTTCCGCTTTTCGGACGCTTTCCCCACTCTGTTCCCTGTTTCATGACATGTCCCAAATGCATGACCACACCATGTTGCACAATTCAATTCACCTCCTGTCTTTTTCCCTCTTCCTATTTTTTTTCCCTTTTCTTATCATTAGACTTGCGCATCTTATCCCCCAACTCATGTATGCCCGGAATTCATGTAACCCCTAAGAGATACACCGCCATGAAGTATTTGACCCATGCTAGTATAATCTGACCCTAACCCCTACCTTACCCAAAATATCCTGTATAGAGAATGATGGAAACTTTGAATAAGCACACCGATTGAAATCCTTGTAAAAGTTGCGGAATATCCAGTGTTGTATCGAGATGGCGAGGTTAATGCCTGAGGCATGTAATCATTATCAGCACGTGACTTTCGATAAGGGTACTAGGATGGGAACCCTAAGCGCGCACATCCCGTGAAATCTCAACTCCACCGTTGATCTGGCCTCCTGTTCACGACAACCTCGTTCACTCCAGCACCATCGGTACCGTCAATCGAGGTATGTTTTACTTGCAGTTCCCCTTCCTTCTACAGCCTCACAGCTAGTCTGGGAGAGCAATCACCGCGGAATTTCTGGTCACCCAATTCACCGGAGTTGCGACTGGAGAAAAAAGAGCCTTGAAGGAAAGAAAAAAGTTTTTGATGCAAAACTTCCAAGGACTCAATGGGGCCAGAAACCTCTCCAACGTGATACGCGTCTCTCATTACGGCACGGGCTGAAGAACCCTTTTGATTGTTGCAACCATAAGGGCACTCTTTGCGCTCGAGGACTACTGGTGGCTGACTTTAGCAAACTCGACCTCCCGGGCATGGCCTGGGAAAGGAAGGGTTTCTTTGTAATATAGATACCTCATCTCCAGTTCACTTCCACTCGATTTGAGAATCTCGAACTCTCTCCGTCAACACACCTACCGACAAAATGGTTAAGACTTCCGTCCTCAACGATGCGCTCAATGCCATCAACAACGCCGAGAAGGCTGGCAAGCGTCAGGTCCTCATCCGCCCTAGCTCCAAGGTCATCATCAAGTTCCTGAGCGTCATGCAGAAGCACGGTATGTTTTAACTTCCTTTTTTTCCTCTCCTTCATGGAGTGAGACGGAAAAGAGAATAGCGGAAACTTGTGAGATCTCGGTAGTAGGCAGAAATTCGGGTTGATAACTAGGCGGCGCTTTCGATACTTACGACGTTTTGCCCTTTAAGTACCCGAGATATTAAGTCGTATCTTTTGATGTGATGGCGGAGATCTTACAAGTTTCCCTTCTCTCTTTTACGGAGCTCTGTGTTCGGCCAACTTTTAAATCTTCGCTACAGTCCCACTAATTCTTTCTTCTAAAGGCTACATCGGTGAATTTGAGGAAGTTGATGACCACCGCTCCGGCAAGATCGTCATCCAGCTCAACGGCCGTCTCAACAAGTGCGGTGTCATCAACCCTCGCTACCCCGTTCAGCTCGGTGATCTTGAGCAGTGGGCCGTCCAGCTCCTTCCCTCTCGTCAATTCGGTTTCGTCGTCCTGACCACCTCCGCTGGTATTATGGACCATGAGGAGGCTCGTCGCAAGCACGTTGCTGGCAAGCTCCTCGGTTTCTTCTACTAAAAAGTTTGTCCAAAAAGCTGAGAAAAGAAAATAAATGGCCTGGCATGGACAGTTGTGGGTTGCGAATTGAAAATGTACAATTCTTGGCGAGGAGTTAGGGATGATACCTTTGCTGGACGCTAGATAGTAGTTATATTCGTTAATCTATGACCCTGTCTGGAACCTATAATTATTCTCTTCTCTTTCGTAGATTCTGTCTATATTATATTCTAGCATGAGTGTTGGCTCTTCTTGAGCGTATTGGTCTATCACGGGCCGAGGTTGAAGACCAATAAATATTCCCCGCAGCTTTCCCAATCTCGCTCTCGACCCAACCCCATCTTCTCTATACTCTTCTTCTCTCTTTCTTCCACAAATACCCTACATAGGGGGGATCTAGGTAGTAACTAAATCACCATGCCCCTTGACACAATCTATCTAACCAGACACGGCGTACGTCCCTCCCCTCCTCCCACACCAACCCAACCTACTCCTCGCCCCCTCTCAAACACATTAACTAAAAACAACACAGCACCGACTAAACTGGACCATCGACTACAAAACAGGCACATACAGTTCACAATTTCCCACCCCAGCAGGGAACCCCTCAGACACAACCCTAACCTCGTACGGCGTTCAGCAGTCACACGAACTCGCAACGCACATCGTTAGCGGGGATGTAACCCCCAAGCCGTTTCGGGTCTACTCGAGCCCATTCTGGAGATGCTTGCAGACGATTGAACCTTCTGTTCGGGCGCTAGGTGCTGCGAAGACTAAGGGTAGCGACAAAGGTACGGGGACGATGATAGACGCGGAGGCTGAGTTCGAGATCAGGGTTGAGAATGGGCTTGGGTTGGTTATTCTTTCCCCTTCCTTTCTTCCTTCCTTCCTTCCTTTCTTACTTCTTCCTTTACGGAGCATGAACTCTCTATTACATTAAGGAGAGCATTTGACTAACGATTGGGACCGATGCTATGCTTATAACCAGTGAATGGTTCGGTTCAACAACCTTCTTCCACCATCCCACCCCGCCAACCCTACAATCACTCAAAGCAAACCAGGACCCCAAAGCACCATTCACCCTAAAAATCACCCGCAACTCCCCAATTCTCTACACGTCAAGCCGGGGAGAATCAATTCCGCAACTACATAACCGCCTCGCAACCACATTAGCAGGTATAATCCGCGAAGTGGACGCGGAAATCGCCGCGGTAGAGGCCTCTCTCCCTGCTGAACAGAGAACGAGTAAAGCGATTATAATATGCTCGCATGCGGCGCCGCTGATTGCGATTGGGCGCGTGCTGACGGGAAATATGCCGCAGGATTCGAGTGAGGAGGATTTCTATGTTTATACGGCGGGTTTGAGTACTTTTCGGAGGAGGGGGGTTGGTCCTGTTGCGTCAGAAGGGGGGAAGGGTTTACTGGCGGAAGGAACGAGGATTACAGACCCGCATATTACGGTTGTACCGGAGTGGGAAGGGGGGAGGGGAGTCGGGGGTGGATGGGATTGTGTGAAGAATGGGGACTGTAGCTTTCTGAGTGGTGGTGCAGAAAGGGGGTGGCATTTCGGTGGGGAAGAGTCCTTTGATACAGGGCCGATGGCGGACACACCGAGTTCAGCAGATGGCGAGGTGAGGCTGGGGACGAAGCTATAGAGTCTACGCACATTGCATATACCCAATTCCAATAGACTAGATATGCTATCTCTGCGTTTGTCTGCTGATTGTGGAAAGTCATAACGCTACTTGCATACTTCATATATCAAACCGAATAATGATGCCTACGCTAATTGCGACCAGTAACGCCAAGCAGTGGATGATGAGAAAGTGCAGGCAGAAGCACAGTTAGTGTGCTTCTTGGAGTATCGCGGATTGGGGTTCATTCGGAGCTTCGGTCCCTATGTTAGCGTGGGTACCCCGTTCAGAATCACCGGCTGCGTCGTCGACACCGGGTGGATTCTCCTGTGTAGTTGGTGCCGCGGCTTGTTCTTCCCCTTGCTCTTCTTGTTGTCGACGTCGCTCTTCCTCCTGTCGTGCGAGCTCAGCATTTCGCGCAGCCTCAGCCGCATTGCGTACCTCAATGTGCCTCTCACCCACACCTGGTACTAAACTGGCAATAAAGAGAGCCGCCGACCGCTCCACCCTTCGCAGATTATGGTATATCCCGGCAGCCCAGTTTGCCTCAATAACAGACTGTACTCCAGTTCGTTGATTGGCCGCGGCATGATCGCTCGTTGCCTCCGCACCCTGCGGGCGTGGAGGGGCTTGCTCCTCCGGTGTAAAATGCACCAGTCCTTCAAGATGTCGCTGGACAGGGACGAGGATCATCTCGTACAACCGCCTTGGGATGCTAGTTTCTGAAAGAATTGCGGCGACCACGGCTAGGGTCACGTAGAGTATCCGTGTTTGAGACCCAGGCTCGCTGAACATATGACAGAAAAAATAAAGTCGTATGAAAAGCCACAACCGTCTTAAATTTTGTCCCAGGCCAAACTGCCCATTGGCTACAGGTCGTTGGTTTAGTACAGCTTGACGGACTACATTTCCCATAACGGCTGCATCTGCATGGGGTTGTACATTGGCTTGTTGGGCTTCGGCGGAAGATGTCGCCTCGGGTGTTCGGGCTGTGCCAAGAACCCGAACCGCATCCGCCGCAACTGAAGGTGCGCATACGGCCTGATAGCCATTAGGTGAGGAGATGAGGTACAACGGAGCCATCGGCCCAGGTGAGAAGCTGTTCTGGATGGGTAGCAAACGAGGCTGGCGAAGCTCATCGGCGCGAGTGGAGATGTCAAAGACCCGGGCGATTAATGGCTCAATGTATTCGCCGCGTTCGGGCAGAGGTCTTTTAAGCTGCTCATCAAGTAGATTGAATAGATGGGTGCGTAGGTGAATTACATGGTCTATCGTGGGGGCGATTCCGCAGTTTAATTGCTCTTCCGCCAAGGCGATATACTGTTTCAGTAGTCTCAGCCTTGACCGAGCCTCTTCAGGAAGCTGAAGGCCATCCATGACTGACAAATTTGGCAAAGCAGTGAAGGGTGCTGTAGTTGGTATAGCTGTGCCCGGTGGCCCCGGCATATAAGGCGGCGAGCGAGGAAGCTGCTGTGACGACGGCCAGATTGGTGGCCTTGCCCACTGAGACTGAGGAAGCGCTCCACCCTGTTGCAGCTGTTGTATTTCGGCGAGGCGGCGGCGGGCGTTTTCGTGTAAAGACTGCGCTATTTCATCCGGCCTCGAAGGGTTAGGAGCCCTGTACCTTAATCGTTGCCCATGTAATCCATGATTTCGCGATCGGTTGTTTATGAGAGTGTTGGCATGTAAAGAAGGATATGAGGCATCCGTAGTTGGTCTGGGGGAGTCCGTGGGCTGTGGGGGAGAAGGTGGAAGTACAAGGTGCATTGAGAACTCGGAGCCCTATATGAGTCGTCGCGTTAGTCCCGAAAGCAAAGTATGAAATAGACAGGGTACTGCGCTTACATTCAGTGGTTCGAAGAGCGACTGCAATGTCACACTATCATTCGAAAGCAACTTTCCCAGATATAACAACCTCTGACTGTCCGGAGTCGGGCGAGAAGGAATCGATTGCGAAATGCGGACTTTAAAATCGGCAACGGTAATGGAGAGGGGGAGGTCGTTGAAAGTGAAGCGATTCGGCGGTGGTAAAGAGGGACACAGCACATGGAGGGTGAAGCCCTCAGCGCTGCTTCCATCCCCCGCATCCATCAGAGACATCGGTCAAGCAAAAAAAGAAAAGCGAAGTAACGAAAAGGCCAGTTATGTGGAACAAGTGTGCAGAAAGTCCGGTGTGGAACTCGGCAGCTCTATCTGTATGATGACGGTGGCCTTTCTGAGGATATGGCGGAATGCCTCACAGCCGAATCATCGAGCGAGATGCTAGGGCACCCAATTCGCAGATATCGGTGGTGCGTACAGTGAAAGAAAGACTGAATAAATAATACTAATGCAGCGTAGAAGCTGATGATGAGGATGGAGAGGTGGAGCTGAGGCCATAGAGGAGGAAGGAGTCAATCGGGTTATCAGCAGATTCTGCCGGGCGGTGGAACGGCCCAACAACATCATTTCTCCCGAAACGGCATCGTCGCAATCACATGGGTTTATCGTGTCAAATCTCGACGCGCTAAGGAAGTTTACTAAATCCTGGATGATATCCATGGTGTGACGCTCACATTATGGCCTTGTGCCTGTCCAGCTATTCCGTTCCATTCCGTCGGAGCCTCACTCGCTTTTCGAGAGATAGCGTTGCGTCGTCAGACATGGTGTCTTTTGGCACTCCTGAGCGGCTTAGGGCCGGGGCCAGGTTCTTCTCCAAGTCCCGGCCCAATTACAAAAATCAAAACCAGAATTCAGCATCCAGAAGCACATTTGGCTCCCGACTGCGCTTTGCCCTACGAAACACCAAGGTCGAATGGTATCCAATCCCAGTCGGCCTAGGAATCGGTCTCCTGGGTATTCTTCATTATTACAAGTCCCAGCGGAACGAACGACTACGAGCAGAAAGGGAGTCTGAAAGCTCGGGGGAATCGTTTGATTTCTCAAAACCTCCTCCGCGTCCGAAGATCCGACCTAGCGGGCCATGGCAAGTTCAGATCATGTCAACCCTGCCCCTGAAGGCAATGTCTCGATTATGGGGTCGCTTCAACGAAATAGAACTTCCTTACTACCTCCGTGTACCGGGTTTCAAACTATACTCGTGGGTCTTCGGCGCCAACCTGGATGAAGTGGCGGAACCCGACCTTCACGTCTACCCAAACCTAGCAGCCTTCTTCTATCGCAAATTGAAGCCCGGGGTTCGGCCGTTAGATCCAGATCCGCATGCCATACTGGCTCCCTCCGACGGGCGTATTCTTCAGTTCGGTCTCATAGAGCGAGGGGAAGTGGAGCAGGTCAAGGGCGTGACGTACAGCTTGGACGCGCTCCTGGGTTCTGCTACGCCGTCTCAGGCGGACCACTCCAAGAAGTTCATGGATCATCGGAATGAGCCCTCACAAAAGGACGCCGCCAACATGTCGGCTGATGAAGAATTTGCTCAAATGAATGGCATTTCCTACACCTTGCCGTCTCTCTTCTCTGGAGAGCACCCGGGTCTAAGAAAACGATCATCATCCAAAGATGCGTCTACTGAATCCCAAGCAGCGTCCGAAGCCCAGGTTAGGGAGGATCTTGCGCGCGGCGATGGCACCCCTTGGTATGCTCCAAAACCCACGTCGAATAACGCTCTATACTATGTGGTAATCTACCTTGCGCCTGGTGATTATCATCGGTTCCACTCTCCTGTACCTTGGGTTATTGAAAGCCGTCGGCATTTCGCAGGCGAGTTATTCTCTGTGTCACCATATTTGCAACGCCACCTGCCTGGCCTTTTCACACTCAACGAGCGTGTCGTGCTCTTGGGTCGGTGGCGCTGGGGATTCTTCAGCTATACCCCCGTAGGCGCTACAAATGTAGGCTCAATCAAGATCAACTTCGACTCCGAGCTACGCACCAATAGCCTTCTGACTGATACCGCGGCTGATGTGGCTGCCGCAGAAGCGGCCAAGCGCGGCGAGCAATACCCCGGATTTGCTGAAGCTACATACCTTCACGCTAGTCGGACACTAGGGGGCCACTCCCTTCAGAGAGGTGAAGAAATGGGCGGATTCCAGTTAGGGAGCTCTATTGTGCTGGTCTTCGAGGCTCCTATGGGCACCCGCAAGTCGTTTGATGCAGGCTGGAAAGAGGGTCAGCGAGATGGCGGGCTGAATTGGACTATTGAAAAGGGTCAGCGCATAAAGATGGGCCAAAAGCTTGGATATGTAGATATCAAGGAGTAAGATGTAAATATGCGCTCTGCGGAGCCCCCTCTTTCTACCGACGTTACGCTTGGTTGTGTTGTATTATTGCTCAGAAATTACAATCATGTACCATATTTTAAATTTCCAATAACTTATTTACCGAACAAACCCATTGATTTAGCCAGTCACCCCTACTACTTTCCATCTCTCGACATCATCCATCTATAGCAATTCACGTGACGCGGAATTCCACCGCAAAAGAAAGAGCTCTATCAAAACACAAATAACACCCCTCTCAACCCCCCACAAAGCAACCAATTCCAAGATTCCCTCCAGAGGGAAAATATAATGGAAGCACTATAAACCCAGCCAAACATCGCAAAACCAATCCAATCCACAGCCATGCCTCGCCATCTCCTCCGCCGACACCCCACCGCTCCTCCCTCTTCCGACTCCCCACAACCACATCCACATCCACAACAACGACAACGACTAAACCATCTCCCGGCGCAATCGCAATTCCACACCCCGTCGCCTAGAGGAATTCCGTTTCCGCAGTTACACCCTTCATCCGGTGGGCAAATTGATCCCTCGATTGATGTAGCTGCGCCGTCGGAACCAGTTCGGCGCGCTGCTGCGGCGCAGGCGGCGCTTTTCTCACTGTTTGGGAGAGGTGTAGCTGGGAGGCCGCAGGGGAGGGAATCGATGGCTGATGATGAAGATGAGGAAGAAGAATATGACGAAGAGAGTCCATTTGATGAGGAGGGCGACGATGACAGGGAGGATTTGAACGGCGCAGGGATGGAAGGGCGGATTGGGATAGATGCGGAGGGGAATGAAATTGTGCTTTCAGAGGAAGACATGGAGGGCGTGGTTGAGGGGAATATGGAGGAGGGTGTAGAGGAGGATGAGGATGAGTTGATGCAGGATCGAGGTTCGTACGCTTTCCCGTTATAACCCCCAGGCACATCTAGCTAAATGTATCACTTGGCCGTCTAGATAAATCCCCTACTCCCCTTCCTAGCGACCTCCGTGAAATATCCTCCCTCGCATCATGGACTGTCTCGACGCATAAACCAGGCTGCGGTGTAGCCGCGCTTCGGAACCCGGATCATACGCAGTACTGGCAGTCTGATGGGCCGCAGCCGCATACGCTCACGCTGCACTTTTTCAAGCTCGTTGCCATTGTGAAAATTAGGGTATACCTTGATTTTAGTCTCGACGAGAGTTATACCCCTACGAAGATGACGTTTCTGGCTGGTATGGGCGGGAACGACCTAGTCGAGTTCGCGACATGGGAAGGTGAGGGACCCTGTGGCTGGGTGGACGTCCCACTTGAAGGTGTTGGCGGACAGAATGGTGGATGGGTACGAAAGAAGCACAGACGTCGGCGAGTACGGAAATCAGTTCGGCCCCCAAACAAAAGGGATAAAGGGAAAAGTAAATCCGCGGGTGCTATCTTCGCGGACGACTCGATGCTCTCGGATTCTGAGAATCAGGGGATGTCTACCCGGAAACATGGTCACCGCCACGAAACTAGCGTGTACGGTGAAGAAGACAGTACTGACGGCGGCGGCGGCGATGAGGATGAGGATGACGAGGAGGATGACCCGTATGCCGGGAGTGTGCTCAAGGCCATGGTGCTTCAGATGCGCGTGATGGAGAATCATCAGAACGGGAAGGATACTCATGTACGTGGGTTCCAGGTATTTGCACAGGACGACGACCATCGACGGATCGGTATTGCTCCGTCCGCATCTGCGGATGGTCGAGTCCGCAGACACAGTGCCCGGAAATCTCTCCGCGGTGCTAACGACAATGACGGACGAGGCGACGGCAATGGGGTTAGTGACAGGGGCAGGGTGACTGGGTTGGAGGAGCCGGATTGGATGGGAGACCCAGTGATTCGATGATCGAATCATCCATTATGGCAGTTTACTTTCACTATATGCATTCTGGGAGTTAGGGTTTACTCTGGAGCTGGTAGACATGTCTCCGCATTACTGACACAAAAAAGAAGGGATATTATCTTCAGCGTCTCTGTTTAAGATACCCGTTAGCTACTGTATTTATCAACTACTCATGCAATGACCGATATCGGAGCAGTGCTAGAATCAATAATAGTCATGGACGTGCATCCGGATGGTATTCTATCATTCAAATTTGTTCGTATCTCATTTGGCATGACCAGTGCCACAGGTGGTGGGTAACTTTCCAGTTTCATATTCTGCCATAAGTCCCCTTAGTAGCCCTTGGTGCAATTACTTATTTTTTCAAAAGCTTCTCCAGTTCAGCGGCAATAGCATCACCAACCTCCTTAGTAGAAGACTTGCCGCCAATATCGCCGGTGCGCACACCAGACTCGATGATATTGCTCACAGCCGTCTGAATGGCGCGAGCCTCGTCGAAGAGAGCGAAAGAGTACTGCATCATCAACCCAATGGAGAGAATAGCAGCGACGGGGTTAACAATGCCCTTTCCGGAAATGTCAGGGGCGGAGCCTGAATTGAATACTTAGTCAGTATACCACCTAACTCGAGGGAGGAATGTTGGAAATGACGAGTGCACGTACCGTGAATAGGCTCATAGATACCATTAACCTTGCCCGTTCCATCGGGGATGCTGCTCAAACTAGCACTGGGCAAAAGACCCAGAGAGCCAGGGATAACACTAGCCTCGTCCGAGATAATGTCACCGAACAAGTTGCTGGTGATAACAATACCATTGAGCTTGCGGGGGTCCTTGACCATGATCATAGCAGCGGAGTCGATAAGCTGGTGCTCGATCTTAAGCTGGGGGAACTCCTTGGCCATGATTTCGGTGACAGTCTTACGCCACAGACGGCTAGTAGCGAGAACGTTGGCCTTGTCCAAGCTCCACACGGGGAGAGGTGGGTTATGTTGCAGGGCGAGGTGAGCACCGAGACGGGTGATGCGTTCAATCTCAAAGCGCGAGTAGGGTTCCGTATCCAGAGCGAAGCCGCTACCGTCATCTTCCTTGCGGTCACCGAAGTAGATACCGCCGGTCAATTCACGGATGATGTTGAAGTCGACGCCGCGGCAAACTTCTGGTCGAAGAGGGGAGCTGTCTACCAGCGAGGGGGCGGCGAAGTTGCATGGTCGCAGGTTGGCGAAGGTGCCCATTTCCTTGCGCAGCTTGAGAATTCCCTGTTCGGGACGGACAGCGCCGGTTCCCCATTTCTAATAACCAATTGTATCCCAATTAGCCCAGACTCCCCTTATATGGTATACCGTGAGGGTTGTTGGTGTCACATACCGGGCCACCAATAGCACCAAGGAACACGGCGTCAGCATTCTTTGCGGCCTCGAGGGCTTCGTCAGTGAGGGGAGAGCCCGTGGCATCAATTGAGCTCTAGACAGTGGATTGGATTAGCACATAGCCCCAGATCCCAGTATGCGAAACCTTAGGAGAAATGGGAGGGCCATTACTTACACCACCGAGCAAATGATCTTGGAGGTTGAAGGTGATATCATCACGGCTCTTCTCGATCACACGAAGGATCTAGCTCGGAACTTGGAATTAGTCTCTCAAATTGATCTATAAGCCCATGCAGAAGATGAGGTTGCTCACCTTGACGGCCTCTGCAGTCACCTATAGTATAGCACAGCACATTAGTTCCCCGCCATCGCATTTGCTGGGTGTGAACCTCACCTCAGGACCGCAATGGTCTCCCCCGAAGACAACGATGTTAAAGGATGGCATTATGTCGGCGCTCTTCACAAATGACTGCAAATTAAAGAAAAGTATGGAGCTCAGGGCTGTGGATAGAATTGGGAGAGGCTCCGTTGTTTTAAGGCAGTCGGTCGGCGGGGTTGATTTGCTCTTCGAGCGCCGACACCGGAGTGCGGTTATGTACGGTAATCTGATCTCTCCAATTGGGCTAAGTCCGTTTCTTCGTAGTATAAGACAGAGGCAGAGCGAAGGAAACACATTAAAATAACCGAAAGAAAAAAATCGGGGTAAGAAGACAGTTAATGACAAGAAGCGAAAGACAAAAGGTAGCAGAAGAAAAAAAGGAGAAAGAAGCAAAAACCATAGACCATCGCTCAAATGCTTCTTGGTCCACACGCCTGTTGGTGACAGATATACACGCCCAATCCCTCAATTTCCTCCCAATCCGTATGCCCGGACATGATCTATTTATCCCACAATGAGGGCTGTGTTACCCAGAGAATCGCCGCAAAGGGTAAGTGAAAATAGCAAAGACTCCAAACTCGTCCATCGATGAAAGGACGGAGCACCGGAACTATGAACAATGATATAGGCCGTCGAAAGTGACATCCAAGACCCAGACGGTTCGAGGGCTGGCTTCAGAAGCTTGACGGCAGAAGTGAGATGATGTAGGTACCCCAAAGCCGCATGTTTCGACTGTAGGCTCGTATCCCGTTGACACACTAATTCTTCCTAGCGTTGCGAGCCTTCCGTCGGTTGACAAGATCTCCTTCCACTAGCCAATTAGCCGCCTTGACCAGCTGCACGACATTGACAAATTGTTTGAAGGCCATAATCGGGAACGAGACGGCGGTGATCGCCCAAGGCCAAAAGCTGTCAATCTTGTTGGCTCGAGCCAGCTCCAGCGCTCCAGCGCTCCAAGGGCTAGCGACTACGCTCGTCGAATCAGGAGGGGGAGGCGTTCCGCCCACAGTAACACCTTGAGGGGGCAGGAGTAAAGAAGGCGATAGGGTAGGAGAAGAGAAGGAGAGCAGGTAAAGGCCGATGAAGAAAAGCTCGTTGAGAGCACAGCAGATGAAAAGGACCGTCTGTAGTTGAGAGTCGTCAGCATAATCCAAAAGTACGGATTTGAAATAGAACTCGCAAAACCCACCCTGCTGTTATAGTACAGGTATAGAACCCAGCTCCGCGAAGAATCAATTTTTTTATGGCTTTGGTTGGCACCTCCCATGCTGAGAGTCGCGTACATGTGCATGTAGTGACTAGCCATGTCTAAAGCAATCAAGGATTGGAAAACGAGAGCCCATCGCGGCCAGGCAGAGCTCAGAAAGACGAGAAGGCAGGCAGTTGTGCACCGATCGGTCACCATGTCCAGCACCGCGCCGAACGTAGTAGACTGGTTGAAATACCGCGCCGCATATCCGTCCAAAGCATCCAGCAAGCAGGATACGCTGTATAGAATCGAGCACGTTCGCGGGTGGAGGGGCATATAGTAGAGGGACGCAATCGCCAGAACAACTCTCACATACCCTAACAGCAAATGTTAACGGGAGGGCGCAGCGACTAACGGCCACAGGCGAGCTTCTTACCAATGATATTGGGAGCAAACAGATATACGTTCTCTCTCACTCCATCATCATCATCCGGCGTAGCTGACCTGCTTCGTTTTGGTGATCTCTGTATGGTGCCGTTCCTCGTCGGCGATGCGTCGCTTCCTTCGGACTGCGCGGCCAGCGCGGCCTTTTGCCTTCGAGTTCGGGCGCTCATAATTCAGGAGGACGAAATGAGAAAAGAGTATCGTGTATGTTTACGGAGGCTATCGAGAGGCTGTCTGAAAAATGAGGGCAGACGAAGCGACCTCAACAGCGATGAGGTAGTGAAAAGGGGAGAAAACGTCTTCTTATCCGAGAGGTTCCGCCGAGAATGTTTCAGGGACAAAGTGTCAGGTAGTAGTTAAAGCAAATAGGAAACTAAAGTAAAAGGTGCGCGTTAGTTATGTGAAATTGCGAGCCTGGTAATTACTAGGAGGGAGAAGAGCACAGTTGCCCGCACCGTTGCCAAACGTCAGCTGGCAGCTTGGGGAGCTTATCCAACACGTACTAGGCTACCAGTATGGTTCACCCGCTCGGCGCGTTCGTGTTTGAGAAAAGAGTGCACGGGGGACGAGGTGTGTTGACTGGGATCTTATTTTTGTCTGGGTGATAAATAGTAGGGTCTTTTAATATTCCAGCTGATTAGCTAGTTACTCCGTATTAGTGCCGTAGTCAGCAGAACTTGGAGGATCGTCGATGTCGGAATTTGGACAACTTTCGTTTGGGACGATAAGGCCGATAAGGCAGACTTGAAGCGACCAGATTCGGCCACCTACAGTTACAAGAAAGATGCGGGATCAGCTTGCATGTTTCACATGGACGACAACATCCTCCGCCGAGGGCAACCAATCGCCCGACCTCCACATATCTACTAAACCTAGGAGCTTCTTTCTGGCCGGCATAGACCTAAATTTCTACTACATTATTCCCGAACTGTTCTCGGGCTTGTAAAAAAGACGGAAAGAAAAAGATATTTTCGGTGTGTATGTACAGTTGGTCCATGCATCGCAAGGAAACGTAGCGAGAGCTGATGAAGACAATTATTCGTTATTTATACAGGGTTTCTGTCATGTCCGTGACCTGCGCGGATCTGTAGCCTCTTGTCGACGGAATTCGCGGGATTCTTTTGTTCCCAAACTCCCCAATCCCCCCTCCAGTCGTCGCTCCCAGCCACCGAGTCGCACGACGAGGCAGGTAGAATTGTCCCCCGTCTTAGTCACTTCAGTAGCGAAATTAACCACATGTCGAGATCCTTCGTCTGGGGTCTTCGCTTCCTTAACGATATCAACAATTTCTTGATCAGTGAGTGACTCGCTGATACCGTCCGACATCAGCACCAGGAAAGAGTATTCCGCGGGTGCTATCTCGAAACGGCGGAGCTCAGGTTCGGCCGACACTCCGATTCGTTTGGATTGTACATCGCCAAAGGCACGAGTATTGGCTAGCCCGCTAATGCGTTCTTCGCCAAATGAATCGGTGACGAAGGTAGCTGCATATCGCCGTAACCGGTTGGCCTCAATCGGCGAGGAAGGGTGGTGGTTGGAGGTGATTGGAATAGCCTCGCCAGTGGCAGTCGAGCATAACAAGACCCTAGTGTCGCCAACATGCGACACTAGCAAGCTAGATGGCCTTGAGGGTTGCCAGAAAGGCGCGGGCGTTGGGGTAGAGATCAGTACAACGCTCGCTGTGCTTCCACCTTTGAACCGCCGCAGGCCAGTAAGGTTCAACGGGTGGGGGCGAACTGGACCGTAGAGAATATCGTCTTGATAAAGCGGGCGGCCGACATTAGCCAACTCGTCGTCTTTCCTTGCGGCTTGAGCGGACACGAAGTCCAAGTCCGCACGTAAAAAGGCATACTCGAGGATTTCTTCGATTGTCACGCCTCTGTCATCCTCTGATACTGGGTTTGCCTCGCCCTCTGCAGGTTTTTTAGCAAGGTATGAGAAGTTAGGCGGTACAAATCTCTTAAAATACCCTCCGACAAGGCTCCTCCAGCTTTGTACCAGAGACTTTTCTAATCTCCGAACCCGCAAAGCATTGCTACCTTGTCGAATTGGCAACTCACCATCGGGCGAACCAGACTCATCCTTGGATGAGGAGTTCTCCCCGGCCTTTTTCAAACTCGACTGCAGCTCGAACTCAGCGGCGGTGTCCTGTATATACTCATGCAGGGCATCCTTCAAAAACGTACTGCATTCGGATCCGCCATGGCCATCAAAAATACCAAAGTAGAACACCTGCGGATCCCCACTCGCGTTGTCCGCACCTCTATTTTCCCCAGGGGCAGCAGCACCAGGACCCCTAATTGTTAAGGATGAAGGGGGCCGCTTCGCAAAAGCGGGGATGTCAATCACTCCAGCCTGGTAGGTGTCTTCATTGTCAGGGCGGGTTCCTCGAGAAGTTGCTGCTCCAAAGTGATGCTTCGCGCTGCGTAGCGGAATCCGAACTACCGTTGTCTCCCGGCCGATTAGGGGCTGGAATGAAGCCGGGGAGTGTGATGACTCTCCCGTATGGGGCACTGATGCCGAGCGAGGGAGTTTATGGAACGGTGTGAGCGGGCCCCTAGGGTCTGGATGGAGAGAAGATGAGGGAAGATGCGTGACGAAATAGTCGTGGAATTCGCGTCGTTTTGTGATCCGTGTTGGGTCGGACGTCTGTGTAGTCGAGTAACAACGGCGCTTCAAGAGAGGAATATAATCTATTAGATGAAGCGGACAGTGAGTCGGTTGCTTTTCAGGATCCCTTCCCCCAAGGGGTTTCTTATTCGTGTCGTAATCTCTATCGGACTAGCGGAGATAAGAGATTGGGAACAGGAATGGAACTTACTGCGACTGTCAACCAGGGTCCAGACCCGGACAGTGACTCGCTTTGACGGAGCCAGAGTCATGAAGTTCGCGACATGGATGCTTGAGGGGAAGTAAGACCAAAGAAAGCGGCGTGATAACCCAAGAGAAGGTGTTCTTTGTCAGGTCCAATTGATGCGGGAGGGCTGATCTAATAACCGGCCCGGGCGAAAATTGTAACGGAGCAACTCCCGGCAGTTCGTGGTTCCTATTCTTAGTTTAGATGTAAGGTTGGGCTAGCCTTCTTATGTCAGCTCTTGAATTTAACCCAATATTCGAGGGATTGCTATGGAGTACTATACGCGAGACCTGCGCATAGTGAGTTTGCATTGTCCCTTCTTTTCGCAGGGGAGAACTTTGAGCAATTCGGTACCATTCAACGCAGTAATTGTGGAATATACATGACATCATTTTGCTAGAACATATCGTGCAGCGAAGAAAAGTAATATGGGAGCAGTAAAAATTCTCAGCAGCAAAAAATGTGGAGCAGCTGGGAATCGAACCCAGGACCTCTCCCATGCTAAGGGAACATTATACCACTAAACCACAGCCCCAACTATTAGATTTTTATAAAACAAAAAACAAACATCAGCAACCAAGTGATCCAATACCACGAGTCTCACTTCAACAACGTCATCGGCCCCGACGCAACACTGCCCATCAACTCTGCACTGTTGTCTCAACACCATAGCAACATTCACATATGATCTTCTGTTTTCAGAAGGCAACTGCCTTCTTTCTTTCTATGCAAGATTACAAATACCCCTTTCTCTACAAATGTCAGTGCTCTCCTACGCTTCGATATCAATCCCATCCAGCGTCATGAACCCCTTTTGACCTCGCGATGATTTGCAAAGACAGTCGCATAGTCAATCATGAATATATTTGAGGCTAATTCTTTAGGTTCCTCTTGTGTACCTCTGGCCTTTATCGCCGGTTCCGCTTTCGTGCTCGCGAATTTCCAGCTTCCCGGCTGGATCAAGGGGATGAGAATACTACTGGGTGGTCGCTAAGACATTCTCCGGGCGTGATCCCACAGGACATTGGATACTGCAGTTGCAGTTGAGCTACTAGCAGTCCTCTTTACCCCATGAGCCACAGCCGATGTATTTGAGATGCTTGATGTTCACTACCTTGCACTAGGAGAACCCAATAGCGGACAACTGGTGCCGCATCGTGCAGGGCTTCAACCCTCGGAACATGGGGGAATGGTATTGAGTTACCATCTTATAACGTCAGGGCCCTCCGGCAAATACAATAGACCCCGCGGTGCCGACCAGAACAGTTGAGACGACATATCATACGATATCGATAACATACAGTCACGCTCCTTCTATACATCGGGTGTCTGCAGCATTGGGCCTAGTCAAGCCGGTGGCATTGCTGCCAGTGGAAAGAATACGATATATCAAGCAATCGAGTCGTCCGCATAATGCTAGTATCCCGCATCCTCCTCCCCCAGCGCGCTCTCTTCACGTTCTTCGTCTATTGTCGGTCAGGCCTTGCAAGCGACGCTGAGAACAGTTTCCAGCACCTCTGCCTTTTGGTCTCCATGCAGCGCAACCTGAGGAGGGCCTGCCCGCCAATCATTCACCACCGGTGACTGGGTTATAACAAGATGGGGCTGTGGTTTAGTGGTATAATGTTCCCTTAGCATGGGAGAGGTCCTGGGTTCGATTCCCAGCTGCTCCACAACTTTTTGCACCATCGAGGGAGAGATGGTCTTTTTTTTGGGTATGGTGTATGTTTTTAAATGTTGCTGTGGGGCGTCTTGTTGTGTGGCGTTGATGTTTGCACGTGACATATACATCGCTTAGGGCTAAGCAGTCCAGGCTTTTTAAGGTATCGCCCCTTCCAGTAGAGAGACTTTCCCAACGCAAAATGGGTTGCCCATTGCTCTTCCCGGCTCTTGAGGCATTGTAGCTTCATCGCAGCCCCATCGTGCCTTCCACTAATCGCGCGCCCAGTCCCAGGGATTCACAGGGCAAGGGAAACAGAGTCGCTGCTCATTCTTGCCTCAGCAGTCGCACTTTCCTACATATCATTACAACGTCTATCCTACTTTACAAGGCAGGCGCCAATCCGATGGGTGGAGGCTGGTAGCTCCTTCTCATCTGGGTAGTCACGCCTTCCTATGATGGACGTCGCGTTCCTGAAGTAGGAGCACCAGGCAACTAAAAGGGCAGACTGGTTACTCCTTCCTTCTGTAGCAGTTGCGCCTTCCTGGAGGGTGTTATTATACGGAATGCATGTCCCGGGTTACAGGGCAAGTGCAACGCCCAACTTGAAGGTTTGGATGCTCCATCCTTTCTTAAACATTTGCGTATTCCTGGATTCCAGTACCTATCCTACTGAGTAGTTTAGGGGTGAGTATGGCAGATGGGCCCGGATGCCAATAACTTCTTCCTACATTGTGATATGTACCTATCCCGAGTTATAGCGGGTGCGCTGGGTTTGGTCTTTCCTTCCCAGGGTTGCCGTATCTATCCCACTTTGGGCAAGTGCGGCTGATGTCGGGTAGTGAGGCGGGTTGCTCCTTCCTGTTCAGTGTAGTCACACCTTCCTCTCTTCGCAGTATGTAATCAGTCTGCAGAACAGGTCCGATGAATCCCAGAGCACCTCGGGACTCGACCTAGTTGCTCTTTCACGTTCAGGTTGCCGCTCCTTCCTGCCTGGTAGCATTTGTACCCTACGTGACATGGCAGGTGCAATGGGGTCGGCTGCTCCTCACTGCTGTTAACAGCCACCCATTGCACCTTCCCATGTTTTTGCCATGTACGCAGGGCATGGAAATTAGGTAAGTACTTAAGTCACGGTGGGTGGATGCAATATCCAGCTATGGGTGGGCCAGTCTGTGGCGTCTAATATGCATGCGGCCTCGTGGCAGCCCGACACCCTCGACATTTGCCGCAATCTATGGTTGATGCTTGTACCTCGGCTCTTGCTATCATGGTGCTCATGATGACCCTTTGGCTTGGTGTGCATTTTTGTGTCTTGGCCATGTACCTTCTGACCTTTCCGTTGTGCCTTTCTGTCTTGTTCTGCCCGTGGCAACTGTGGTCATATATAGTGTGCTGGTGGGGATTGCTGGGTAGTAGTGACCAGAAGTATATATTTTAACACGACCACCTAACATGGATTAAGAACCCACTTCAACCAGTACATAACATATGTAGATGGTCGCCAAATATCGAGCGGAGCCAGTAAGTACCCACCAAATGTTCATACAATATGCCAGGGCCATGAACTGCTTTCGTCGCTGTAGACGAAGCGACAGGATTACCTTAAACAGTGTAGCGACAGCGACTTGATCTTATCTTAATAGACACTAGTTAAGAATATATTGTCAAAAGTCCATGCGGACCAATCAGAAATGGGGCTGTGGTTTAGTGGTATAATGTTCCCTTAGCATGGGAGAGGTCCTGGGTTCGATTCCCAGCTGCTCCACATTTTTTTATCTTTTTAGATACATACGGTCTATCTTCCAGGCTTATTCTCTTTTTTTGGGACTCGACATATTGAGTACATTTCCCAGTATCTAGGGCTTTATAATTATCCTACCGCTGCTGGCTATCGCCAGGTTGGGAGGTGGCTCATACCCGGTCTCAACACCCCTACCCATATTGTGAAACGAGCTCCACAGTTCAATGTTCTTTCCCAGGACAGTGGTTCTATAGAATGACGTATTTTTGAACGAGCTTGGGTTTTACGGCAAAACAATTAGCCAAATTCGAGGTCATATGGGCCACCTTTGCGCCTTCTCTCAATTCTCCTCGATATATGGTCGTTTTTGGCACCTGCGCTTTGCTTCCAAACATCGATCCCCTAGCCACGGGCTTCTGTTTGCATTCGTTTACCCTCCCTGTTGAAGGGCAGACATATGTAGAAGCATTTTCCAGCTCCGTCCTCGGCCTGGTTCAGTTCGCTGTCTAGTCGAGACTTTCTTCCTATCCCCTCCTATATGACGATGATGTTAGTGCTCATATTCTATCACCAGAAATCGCTACGAGCTAATTGAGATACAGCCTCGTGCCTCTGGAGCCAACATTCGGGTGTCGTGGTATTGTCAGTGCCATCTAGATTGCTGCTATCCACTGCCGAAGCTTACTCTACCTCTCGCGAGCTCGGCGGTCGTGGGATTATTCCAATTTCCATCCATTGGTCTGAATATCCTTGATATAATCCCCCTGGTGGTGGGTGATGATGCGGAGATGGGACGGGGAATTTCCTATTGCTTTGGTAGCCACATTGGTCTTGCTAGTTCCCAGGCTCTCTTAAATCGGATATCTATAGCATCCATCATCAGCTGATGCTTGGGACAGCGACTCCGCCTTACAAGAGTCCTTGTTCTTGACAGCAGCCCTGCACGCTACTAACCCTTCAAAGACCTTGGGGTGTACCGGTGTGCATCTCCTCTCACACTCGTCATATGTTGAGGTATAGAGTCTATGCTGTCGTCACTTAAAAGTGACGATTAGGTGCACAGATTTGCCGCGACGTCGCTTGAGATTCGACCACCTGTATAATGGGATCTAGCTTCCCTACCAATTTGAACCTTCTGCTCAGCTTTCAGCAATTGTACGTTGTATGACTGCCGGTTGGCAATCGACGAGGAGTGGTAGTGTTGGGCGTCTATACCCTTGTTGGATGACAAAGGCAAAAGAAAGAGAGAAATAAAAGAAGAAGCAAAAAGGAGTTCTTGCGCCGTCCATCGAGAAGGATAGAGAGGAACGAGATGCAAAAATTTGTGGAGCAGCTGGGAATCGAACCCAGGACCTCTCCCATGCTAAGGGAACATTATACCACTAAACCACAGCCCCAACCGTTGAAATTCTGCCAGTATAAAATGCACCAAACGACAGCAAAAGGTTTTAACCAACAACCCCTGCGGTAACCTTCGGGATCGCGCTCCTAGCACGACCCCGCTAGCCAAACGGCCAGACGGGCCAAACGGCCAACTTTTTTGCATGAAGCTATTCAGAACCGAATTCCTCAACAAATATTAAAGCTATTGTAATAAAATTAGATGCAAATAAAAGCCTTATTCTCCCGCTTTCCAACAGGCCTTTTGTACCCTCTTTTGGATAATTCCCCATTCCTTGCAGGTCTCAATAAGTTCGGGAAGCACATTAGCATATTTCCGCTTCCACTTCCTTTTTTCATTACTGACATTGACTTTAACTTCGCGGCGCTTCATTGCTTGCACAGTATGACTAGATACAACTCCTCAAGAACGTAATCAACGTTTAGAGGCCTTTGCTCGCTCCGCGCGTTGCCTAGAAGGCTCTATATATTGTTATACCTCTTCCTGCAAGGTCTCCGCGTATAAGGCTAATTAGGCAGCTCCATGACTGATCTTATCTAGGCCTTCATAAAATAAGAAGGGATTAATATCATGCAGATAAATAATCTTATCCTGCAGATTCTGGAAGCGCTCCGCCGTTTTTAGTATACTGCCAACTGACATGATATCATAAGTACTAGGTATCGAGGGGGTTGCTAGCCGCGTTAGCTCAGTAATTTGGTCAAGAATAATAGCTGGATTAAATAGTAATATCCCTGTATCCCTGAAGCCATGCCTAATAGTTGTTTTCTTAAGAGTTTTGGTGCGTATTAAGGAGAGAGCATGCAGGAATTCAACTTTATTAAAGCAGCTATATCCTGAATATGTTGCCTCCAGTACAGCTTTAGAATGCCAGTATTTTATTGCATGAAATACTCCAACATCAAGAGGCTGCAGGAAGTGGCTTAAATAAGGCAGAAGGAAAAATAGAATAATACTATAATCCTCGCAGAATTTAACAAATTCCTTCTTGCAATAGGACTTGAAGCTATCACAGATAAGCAACATATATTAGCCTTTCCGCTTATTCTTGGTATCACGCCAGAAGTTCTGTATCTACTAAAAGCCTAGCTTATCTGTTATAAAGCCGTTTTCCAAGGTAGTAATATAGTATTGGCCTTTAATATTGGTGTCGTCAAACCATCCTTGAAGGATACTATTGCCCTATATAATAATAAGCAGAGGAGCGCTCCAGCCACCTGTTAACACTGCCTCTACCACTATAATAGATTCTTGCTCTAATAAGATGCTAATATAAGGCTTATCTCCAGGGAGATCTCAAATAATTACCTATTAATCCCTGCCTATCCTAATGCAGAAGCCGGTCTTATCAAAGTTCTATATATCATCCTCCACAATACCATTAACTTCAATAACCTTTCTTAGGGATTCAAACCAGCTAGTAATATTTACTTTATCCTGAGCCTGCTTCCGATCAATCTTAATAGCTTGAAAACATTATTTTTAATACTCAGGATAGCGCCCAAGCCAGCGTTGAAGCTAATATTCTCTAATAACTGGTGGTGGAGTTGCTGGATCAGAATAAGATTTTTTCAGGATAACATTGGCCGCATTCATGATTATTTGGGGTAATAGCCATACAAGATATCCTTCTAGAGTATCTAGATATCTGCAGAGAGCCTTATCTTCTTCTAGATTCAACTTTAAGTTGGTGGGTGACCACTGAATAAGAGAAGCTCTGCCCTTCCATCACGCGTCAAGAGTTTGTCGGTTCAGCTTGAATTCTCGCGCAGTTTTCGAGACATTTAGTTTTTTTTAACTGTTTAATGCGTCTATGGCAACAAGAATTCTATCTTTAACTTCCTGATTAAATTTGGCCATGTTGTGGTAGAATAATAACGCGTTGAAATTGGGGATGCAAGTTTTAAAAAAAGTTGGCCGTTTGGCTGGCGGGGTCGTGCTAGGAGCGCGATCCCGAAGGTTACCGCAGGGGTCGGTTAGCTGTTGCCCTGGCTGCCTTTCCCTTATCCTATGCACTCTTGGGTTGGGATGAGTTATCCAAATAAATAATCGATCTCACGTTTCCTCGGTAGGACAAGCCCTCTCTGGTTCGAAGTATTGAGTATCACAGTTTACATTCGACATAGCCAAACCTAGCCCTCTACCAGAACCACGATATCTTGTGAAGTGTACATTTTAACATTTCTACTTAGTCCTTCACTCTTCATAGTCTGCAAGAGACATGAGGCTTCTAGTCACCTAACAGTAAAAAGACAGAGAACCATCAACTATGAAAAAAAGGAGGAGCGGCGAAAAGAAGACAACCGACGGCGAACGACGAAGACGAGCTATGAGTTCAACCTCCCAGTTCGATCACAATCACAATCACAAACCAAGCAAATTCCAGATTACATAACACTTCTTTTTCCTTTTCTCGAGTTTTCGCTCTCCCCTATCATTAATAGTAAACCTTCAGTGGATCGAATCAATCAGTAAACAGTCAAGGCACCTGCTTCCTCGGAATCCTCAACAGCACATGAGACAAGTACATCAAATTCACTTCTCCGGGACTCTGAGAATTATTTCGGATGCGCACAGTAGGCGTAACTGCCAGACGAACGCGAGAATCACTGTTCTGAAGGACTTGCGGATCCCCATGGACATAGGGGTCACGGTTCACCATCGTCAATGGATCGAAGGGCTCACCATGATCAGGAAACTCAAACCTATACTCCAGGGGCACGGAGTACATGTCGATAACAAGCGACAGGGCCTCGGTTATGATTGCGTTGAGATCAATCCACATCGTATTGTTTTGGATTGCTGTGTGGTCGCCGAGGGGTCCGACGTATTTCCAGAGTCTAGTGGCGTGGTGGTGAATCTTCTGCTGGATGAACTCGGTGAAGTTGGGCATTTTGGAGAGGGTTGCTAGGTGGGCTGACATTGCGTTGAGTAGGAGGTGGCGGACTAGGATGGGGGTGTCTTGGTGTCAAGCTGGTTAGTTAGGGTTAGGTGAATGCGGCCAGAAACTGGCAGTGAAGGATAAGGAAGGGATACTTACCAGGAGTTAGCTGCTTCTGAATATCATTGATCTCGAGATCAACAGAGGCGTCGAAGCCCTTAATAACGGTGATATTTAGAAGCTTTCCAATGAGATACCAGTTGATCGCCTTCGCAACAAAGAATCCACGAGTTGCTGCATTGCCAACGAGGGAAGATGCATGTGTTCGGCTCGAGATAACCATGATGTAATCCTTGACATGGTCCTCCAAGCGGCTGTCCATGAATATGTTGGGTAAGCTCGCATGACCCTGGCCGAAGATCTCAGACATGCGCATTAGGGCTAGGAATCTGGTTGAGAAATTCGCCATTTCCTTATGGTACTTAGCTGCACCTTGTGAAGGGATCGAAGGGATGGAACTAGCACCGTTGGCAACATTAGAACCCATGGAGCTAAATACGTCCTTCCCTTTCCCCAGATTAGACGCCAGACCAGGCAGGGCAGGGGCACAAGTCTGATACGATGCGCCGTACGGAAGCTCGAACTTCGGAGGGGGCTGATCGAATACCGTACCAAAATGAGGAGCAGGTTCGATCGATCTCGTGAACTGAGGAGTCTGAGTAGGAGCCGGTGTTTCGAACGACGGTGAAGCGTTCTGCATCACGTACGCCATACCACCAGCACCAGTACCCGTACTACTACTAGAAACAGTCGAACCCCCAGATCCCCGAAACTGATACTGAGCTATCTGGTGTTGTTGGTGATTAGGCGTCATTGGAAACACCCCCATTCCCATGGCCGACTGCGACTCCTGCTGATGTTTCCTTAAGACCCTACGGTCAGAGATCGTCTTGCTCTGGGTACTGATCGTGATCTTCTGCTTCTTGACGATTTCTTCTAGCTCGGTGATCTTCTCGTGCAGGCTATTGATTACCTCGGTATCATTGTCGATGCGCTGACGAGAGTCATCGAGCTCGCGACGGAGATGCTCGATTTCTGCATTCGCAGAGAGGCCTTTGAACTTGTTATCGCGTCTCTGCTCAAAGCGGCGATCTCCGTACTGCGCACTGGCCCCCGGGCTACCGCCATCTGAGATGGTAGTGTCCGATTCCATGACCGAGGAGGGAGACTGGCTAGCCATCTAGATAGACAAGAAAGAACAGGCTATTAGAGCTGGATAGGAGCGGAGGAAACACAACCAGAACATCCTCCCTTTCCACTCACCATTTGGTGTATCAAAAAGACCCCACAGGATGCCTAGATGGATTTTCAAGATATTGTCGGATACTGTAGGAAGGCCCCGTCTTGGAAGGGCATGTACTTCAGAGTGAAACCAACAACACGAAGCCAGGAAGATGAAAGATAAAACCTCTTAAGAAGAAAAGAGGGAATGAAAGAGAGAACTTCCTTCCAGCGGCGACCAAAATAAGTGGGATAAATTACCATCACTCATTTTCTGGGATGCTTACTATGAGCGAGCGCATTTCCCATGCCTGGTGCCTTACCTGTCTTTCACATCTTGGATCCATGAATAGGTAGATTCAATGTCCTGCTGTGTCATTGTCTTGAGAACAAGACTTCTGGGTTCCTCAGTCTTATGTAGGCACCTATTCCTTTGTGCCTTTGACAAGAAATTCACTTTGGGGGTCACTGACGCTGTGGTTGACAACTTAACAGGCAAGCACCCATCAAAGGGCCAGGGAACCTAAATATCTTGCGCTCGCACCTAGGTTTACCTGCCTTCTTACTCTTTTAAAGCCCTACAGGGAGAAAAAGGCTTCAAGCCAAGCTGAACTCTATAAGAAGCGTTGAATGATAACGTGAATAACCCCTAGCTTTCAGACTTTTGAATCATTTTATACCAGAGAAAGATACGCAGGGTAGGATGAGGATGGGCTAGAAAATCGGGTTGCGCTAGAACAAATATACAGAGACCTATAAACAAATCATTGGGCATCGAGCCTTTCGGCCTTCAAAACCGTAGGAAGCGAGATGTCGAGAAAAGAACTAGCACCTACCAGGGGTAGTGTCATACAAGACCGGTTCAGCGAGGTTGTAACCCGGTAGGTCCTGCGGTTCACAAGTCGCACCTGGTAGACAGAAATTAGATGGATACCTACCATTACCAGGAATTCTCTGGTAGGCGGGGATGGGTGACAGCGAACGGTGGTGGTGTTGGTGGGAGACTTAGATAGCCTTCGTTCGGGAAAACAGGCTGCTGTAAACAGCGTCGACAACGGGTTGCGCAGTAATCTGTTTACCACCGAAGAATCGTCCGTTTAGACCCTTGATGGCGTTCTCTCCGCCCTGGACGCGGTCGAACTTCAGATATATGTCGCCCTGCGAATTGGGATCTAGTGCAATGTGAACAACATGGCCATATTTTTCTTCGCACTCAGCGCGGACGTCATCCTCCAACTCCTTGATCCAGGCTTCACCCTCTTCCCTATGTGCTTGGTTAGCACGATCCATTGCGGAAATCTGTTTGGATAGTACGAACTCAGTTGGGTCAAACATGTTGCGGAGCATAACACACCGACTCGCCATGTTGACGTTTACAGGTAACGGTTTCGCTTCAGTTTTCGGCAGGAGTATCTTCTGTTGCTTGTCATCGGCAGAAGGCTCAGCAGGTTCATCTGTTCTTGCAAGCTTCCTCATCAATGCGTCTCTACTGAAGTTGTTGAAGTTCACACCGGCAACGTCTGTGTCATCCAGAGCACTAGCACCGGCTCCCTTTTCAGACTCACGCCCCCCCGCACGATCGAAGTTGTTTGTGCCTCCAGCTTGAACACCACGTCCGCCGGAGCCTGAGAACATAGAGCCCTGGAAGTTATGTTGGTTTGCACCTTGGCTCTGGGCACGTTGAGTGTTCTCAGGGGTGAACTTATCGTTGCCAAGGCCAACACGGATGGCTCGACCACCAAGGTCATAGCCATTCATCTTTTCCAAAGCATCCCGAGCTTGATTGGGATCACGGAACCTGTAAGGATAAGTGTTAGCGATGAGACAGAGTCAATTATAATCAATGTAACAGAAGAAAAAAGCTTACTGCACAAAACCATAACCCCTGCTTCTTCCGGTTTCATCCTTCTGTAGCTGAACGAATTCGAGTTCGCCAAATGGCTCAAAGACGCTCTGAAGGTCATTCTCATCGATACTGAAATGAATATTACCCACATATAGCCTGTGAAAAGGGGCGGAATGTTTGCTGCCACTGCTAGTCTCAGAGTTGCGGGCCTGACGGTTCTTTTCGGCTTCAGTCAATTGTGCAATGATCGGGATTCCTAGAAGTTTCTGTCCTGTAAGCTGGATAGCAGGCGCAACGGAACTCTCGTCCTTGAATTCGACATAACCGACACTAAGATAAATTGGATTTAGTTTCAGGCGCTTTAAAATAACAAGGAGGTCAAAACTCACCCTTTGGACCTTCCACTAACGCGATCCTTGACGATTTGAGCTTCCTTGACCGGTCCGACCTTCTCGAAAAAGGCAATTAGCTCCTTCGTCCTCAGCCGAGCCGCAAGTTGCTGCACAAAGATGGTGCGCCTATCACGTTCGTCTTCGTTGAGTTCCGGGCTTTTGTCACGGCTTCTTGAGCGACTCCGCTTGCGGGCATCGCGTTCACGACGAGGACGTCTTTCTTCGTCGCGCTCTTCTCGGCGGGAACGACCCGAGGGGCGGTAGTATCTGTCATCATAAGGGGATCGAGATCGAGTGCGAGCGCGTCCACCGCCACGGTAGAAATCGCCATTCGAGCGGTAGTCGTCACCGCCACGGTCACGGCGAGCCCGGTGACGGTCGCTATCACGGCTCCTGCTCCTCTTTCTACTTCTATGGCTTCCGTTAGCACTGCCGTGTTCGCTTTTCGGGCTTCTCATGTCATCATCTCCGTCGGCATCCTTTGAACGGCGTTTGTCACGGCTGCGATCTCGTCGTTTGCGGTCCCTGTCATGCGAGCGTTCGCGCTCATCGCGTCGGTCGCCATTTTCGGCCTTTGAGCTGTCGTCGCGCTCCTGGGTTGTGGGGGCGGCAGTGGACTCGAGGAGAGCTTCAACGTCGAGACCTGACATAGTGTTTTATAGGCTGAGAATCCTCCTTCAAGAAAAACTGGCGAGGTGGAAGGAAGGGCAGATATCGTATGGAAAGGATTAGAATCACTTTGGCTTCGTTAGAGCGTGAAGGCGAATTGGGCGTGTCTTGTGCGAACCCTTCTGTTTCAAACCCAGATCCTTGCAGATCTCTTTGCTGTCTGTTAACTTATAGGAATACCCCCCAGCAAATGTTTGAATATGGGGGAGCAATAAAAGTATGATGACCTGTCGAGTTTCCTGTCGCTGAATAGCCCTGTGGGATGAGGTGGGAGTGAGAAATGAGGACCCAGCTTGATGAAGTGTGATCAATGATAGTGTAGTCACGTGCATCTTGGCATTTGCCTCCGCCTGTTTTACTTTTCATCTACATGAACCATGGAACAGTGATCATAAGAAAGTAGGGTAATGGAAAATCTATTGATAATTAGTTACTGAATATTATATTAAATTCATAGCGAGCAGCCGATTATTATGTATTAATAAATCATATACAGTTGTGAGGTGATAGAAAGAAAAGAAAACACACCCTCGACATAGGGCGGAGAGGAGCTATACATGTAGGGGAATGGAATAGAAGTAAGCGGAGTGTTTCTGACTCAAGTGCAAATGTGTATTAATGACAACCATACATCCAGCCACAGCATTAATTCGTAAGCGAAGAAGGTCACCGGAGGACATAACCGGTTCATAGACGGTTTTGAAGAGGCACATAATGACATCCATATCTACTGGGTTTTCAAAACCTTGGGAGGGGGGATCTCGATCTCGGTGCCAAAAACCCAGTCCCAGAAACGGCTGGTAACGCCGAACCCGTTATCGAAATCCGCGAAGTGATGCTGAAGGTGGTATTTCTTGAGTCCCTGGTAGTAAGAAGGAAGTCTGGAACAAACATCAGCGTTAGCTACTGGTTACTGCAGCGATGGGATCTCTGGTTTACTCACTTGCGGTGGTGAAGGAAATAATGTGTCAGGTCATAGCAGATATAGCCGAAAACGCCGCCGCAGTATGCTACGAGAGCAGCATACCGGTCGTAATAGAGAACTGTTTGTGCAAATTTCCAAAATGGTGTAGCCAGGATAACAAATAGGCTCGGCGGCATTACAAGTCGGTACTTGTCCATTGGCAGATAGTGATGAATGCCATGAAGAAGGAAGTGCAGGGTTATTCCGACTCGGTTATCAGGGAGGAATCTAGGGAGGGTTAGCAGTGTGCTGCGAATCTAGGAGAATGATGAGCCATACTTATCGATATGGAACAAAAACCTGTGCAGGAAATATTCGATCAAGGTCCAGAAGAAGAAACCAAATATCCAATAACCAGCGGCGGCAGAAACACTCCCAAGCCCAGAGGCTCCAAAATACGTCCCGCAGATGACGGGAGGAACCCAAACCATTGGTACAACATACCAAGCAGTTTTGCTCAGAGGCTCTAGGAAGTTTCCAAAGAGAGGAGCGGACTCGCCTCCCTTGTAGTGACGTGGCCGATGAACTTGATCAAGGTAAAACTCCTTGCTGAACCCGCTATTCCACAGCTGCATGAGAAGAGGCTTGTTTAGGTCTAAGAACTTGTGCTTTCTATAGTCCTGGGAGTAGTCTGTTTCCACGGATAGATCGTCTTCATTAGACAATCCGGTAGTGGCGTACACCGGCCGGGATTCCTTATCTCCATTCGCCAACGATCGATTTGCTGCTTTTGAGCTTGATTCGGTACCGATAAACCCCACCAAGTTGTCATCTAGAATCTCGTAGGCCGATTCAGAATGCTCATGGGATACCGGATCCCGCAGGATTTTTGTCACATCTTTCCCAGCATATTCAAGGACCAGATCCCCACCTCCCGGGTGATCCTCAACAAACGAAGTAATATCGTACACCTTCGAACCTAAAGTCACATAGCAGGATTCGGCGCTGTTGTGCGACTCAACCTCCGCTGGGGTGAAGGTAGGCAAGACCCTCCCGGGCATGATCGTCGCGAAAGGGGGGAATCGAGGATCGACAAAAGGGTCACGAATGCTGCCACTGGACAGGAAACGACAAGGGCGAGTAAGAGTAGAATAGATCGAAAGAGGGTTCGTGGCTGGCAGCGGTGACGAGCGCGCAATAAATGGGTTGAGATGACAAGTGGCGTGAGCTCGAAAAACAGTATTCAGGGACTGCTCCGAAGGCTCCGAGGTCAGAATTTGTTCAGCAGGGCCAGCAACAGCAGGGCACTGTGCAACGGTGCAAAAACAAGGAGGAGAAAAAGACGATTCCGACAAGCAAACAGACGCCAGATTGGCTGTCAAACGGTCGAATCTCTTGTAGACTTTGCAGTTACCGTGCAAACTAGAGTGCAAGAGTAAAGTTGATTATTCAAGTCTGGGGAGCGGATCAGGTGAGTCTGGGCGCCGCTAAACTCGCTTGGGACGGCCCCTGACCGTGGACATGGGATGATGGGACCATACCTTATGATTATTATGACTATAAATCCAGTGGATTGCAAACATCGATTTCATATTTCTTATTGACCGTTATTTATCCTCTCTTTAAAAGTAGTCGACTACTGGGATGTTCGCATCGGATGACTCTCCGAAGCACTGATACCTTTTCGGCCTTCACCTGGCAGCAGACAAAGTGAGGCTACCTAGTAGATACTACTACGGAGTCCTGCGTCGCCCTGTCCCAAAGACAAAGGGCTGGAACTTGGAACGGCCCAAGGGGCGATCTCGGGCTAATTAATCGATTCCTATGCAACCTTTGAACCCCTAGGCCCCGAAAATCCCGTCCCGGTGGACGGCAAATTCTTAGACCTTCCCCATACCCGGATAGTTGAGTGTTGAAAAAGCAGAGCGAGGGGAGGAACTGACTGGTCACAGAGGACAACACCATCTCTCGAAGTAAGGAAAAGCCAATGCGTAAAAAGAAATGAAAAGCGGCATGAAATAACAGGACATTCCGTACTTTCTTGGGGTTGATAAGAGAGAAGAGACTCTGATAGTTCTCTATGTAGATTCTAGATTCCACTCAGACGATCGTGACGGTTGGCCAGTTATATAAGCTCCAGGCCCCATCCGCCTCACCCTCGTTCTCCCTTTGTCTCATCTCCGGAGCACCTTTTCGTTAAGCATAAGACTGGTCTCAGATAATGAGCTCTCACATCATTAATTATCACATTGATTAAACTGATCTGGACAAGCTGAAGCTGTTAAACGCGCCAAAGCCGGGTGGAGATCCTACTGACAAGCTGTCAATCCCTCTTCTTGGCCGCAGACTGGAGAACGGGCAGGATCAGTTAGCCAACTTAGCCCTGCTTTAGCCCAGCTCCGGGCCCTCGTTCATCATCTTTCTCTCTTCCCTGTTCCCAACCCTCTTTTCTCTTCTTTTCTTCTGCTCGAGCTAGAGAAAAGGAACCAGTCGCTCTAATCATCTCGCGCATCCCCTACACTTCTCTAAGACACCACCCTCAATCTCCGAACCACCATTCCAATGGACTCCTCCACTCTGGGGACTCCAGCTCTCCCAGGAAATCGTCTGATCGCCTACATCCGATCCTTGGCCAAAGCCAAAAAGGGATTGCCGTATGGGCTACCCGTTTGCGTGGCTCCATCTCACACCGTCACCAGCACGGACGCCCTTCTCCGTCTAGCATCTCTTGTTGGCCCATATATCACTATTCTTCAGGTCCAAGCGGACATTATCGATGACTGGTCCGAGGAAACCATCCGTCAATTGACATCTCTGGCCAAAAAGTATGCGTTTTTGATTTGGGAAGGTAGTCGAATATTGAACTCCAGCATTAGCGTCATTGGTCGACAGAAAGCCGAAGCGAGAGAGGTGAGAAATACATTAATTGATCTGACCCGCAAAAAATACACCAAAGGGGTAGTGAAGCCTGCCTCGTGGGCGAATATCTCAACCGCCTGGGCCTCCGGGGTACCGGTCAATAATCAAGCGGCGGACATCTTGATTCCGACTTTGAAGGCCGCTGCGAGAGAGGCTGTCGCAGATGCCGTCCAGACCATCAGGACGGAGATTACAGCGGATAGTAACCCTGACCGTCTATTCGGTGCGTACGACTCATTAAAGGTTGAACCGAACGGCGCTCCAAATCACCAACCCCTGTCATCTCAATATGCGATAGAGGAAAGCGACAGCAAAAGCCTAGGGCTTCCTCCTCGGAAAGCTTCCACCATCTCCCTCACCCAGACGATAACCCAGCACACCGAAGATTCGAGCGATGCGCTCGATGAATCCGAATCGGAAGATGCCTGGGACTTTGGCGCGGCATCGCCCCCCGCAATCGACATCGACCTTCCTCCGCCTCCCTTTCTCGCTCGTGGCCTTCTTCTCTGCCTCCCATCTGCCACGGACTCTGCATTCACTCTCGAATATCGCAAGAGCTGCATGGCAGCGGCATATGCCAACCAGGATTTCGTCCTGGGTTTTCTATGCGGCGAACCATGGCATTTAGTCTCTCAATGTGATGATAAAATACTCGACTTTGATGCATTGATGGGTGCTGTAACGCCGAATGAACAATACCAGCCTTCTCATGACCTAGACGAGGTACACGACAGACCACCTCAATCTCTAGCACTGCTGTCGATTATCCCTCATGAGATTAGCTCGATCAACGACCAACAATTGGACGAAACAACATCCGAATTGCCAGACCTGCCCCCGGATACTCTAAACCCTCTTGCTTATAGATTATATTCACTTGTCCGACAAAGCGTGATGGCCCGCGATGCTCTCGCTAGCCAGAGTGTCGCAGCTACTCTACAAACAGGGACGAAGACGAGTCGTCGCCGGCCTAATATCCTACATATCCCGTTTGTGTCGTTACCTTGATGTATTCAATTTGCTTATCCCTCTTCACCTACTATGACTGACTCGCGCTGGCTTTCAAGACTTCCTGTGAAATTCAAGGCGGGGATCAAGATATATATGCCTGAATTGCTTTCTTTATTTGTCTTATTGATAAACTATTTTAGCATTGGGCAGATTCTACAGTCTTGGACTTGATTTGTAATGAACAAATTCTGGTCGTGTCGCTGGCATCATTGGGCCACGGTGCGCAGTCGTGATATCCAACCACGTGAACCCACGTAATTTAAAGTACCCTGCACCTCTATCTATATACCTAAACACTAAAGCGGAGAAAATAATAAGGTGGGGTGTTCTCTAGAGACGTAGTTAGCCCTAGTTAAGTCGAGGCAAGTGACTAAACTCGATTCAACTCAAGATCAAGACTCGAGGACGGGAATTACTGCTGTTGTTCAAGCACTTCCAACCATCTCCACAATCATTCAACCCCTTCATCAAAAGAGAGGCTACAAATCACTGGAGTTTGCATTGTCTGTAGGTCTTTGGACTTGTTGGAGTCTACAATGTTGGTTGGAGTTGGGAATCACATGACTGAGGCGGCTTTGCTTCAACTCAACCCCGCCACTCTTTTCTTGATCTATATTCGACCTCCTCGCATGGATTATGGCCGCTGTGTTCTCGGTGATATCGAATTCTCTAGCTCTGGGTTGAGGCTTCCCTGCACGCTTTTATGACGCTAATACTATAAATGTTGTGCGTTGCCGAATACTGTACCAACCTGAGGAGCACAGTATTTCTCACCTAAGTGGATGAGCTACGAATAGGCTGAGAAGGCAGAAAGTTGGCCATGGATTCCGAATACCCACCTTTACCATATTCTAGGGCGATCGATGCGTCGCTCCAGAGTATATCGCTTTCTGATGGCGAAGGTGTAACCCAGATATCCCCAGGACCAGGGACGCCGATTCCTGTAACAAACGGACATGTGCAAGATCCGTCTCAACCGAATACGCAAGTTATTGTCGACAGCGGTGACCTTATTCTGGAGTATGCGTCCTCGAAGCATGCCTCTCTGGGCACAAGTGCACCAGTTACCTACCGCTGGAAGGTTTCCAGTAAAAGTCTAATGCAGAGTAGTCCCTACTTCCGTGCTCTCCTGGATCCGGACAAGTTCTCTGAGGGCAGGAACTTTGTGAGGCAGAGGGAACTGCATAGCCTTGATGGAGGTTCTATGACGAACGGAGAGGCTATTGGGTCTTCAGGTGATAGCCCTGAACGAGATGCCCTCCCAACTATGCGATTGCCGGATAGTCATATATCATCGCGTCTTGGATCAGACACCGTCGGATTCTTTCTCAGAGTGTTATCATTCAATTCATTTAACGAGGAAGAGAAGGAGAGTTTTGATACGGAAGTTAGATCTCAAAGGCCGTCCTTTATTGCTGGACTGATGGAGCTCGCCGATGCCTTCAACTCCCCCCAAGTCGCTCGTGACACCCTCAAACGGTCCGGATATACACTGGGAAAGCCGAAGTTGCCATTGACCAAGTTCAACTCTTCGATGTTGAAACTAAACGAGGATCGTGTCCGCCAATCTATCTTTATAGCCAAGCTTTTAGACAATCGGACCGTCTTTCAGATGCTAACCCATGCTTTGATTCTTTCCGGGTCAAGATTCTGGGTCAGTGGCATCGAGGATCCAGAACCCAGTACACCCAACTGGCACTATTTTGCTGATGGCCTTGAAGGTATACTCATGAAAACAAACACTCCAGCCAGCCTATAACATGCTAACCTGCATAAAAGAGGAACTTTACTACCGCCGCCAATCCGTCTTAAACACGATCACCGACCTCCAAGCACACTTCCTCCGCATCTATGGCGCCCTCGAGGAACCAACCAACCTTAAACCAAGCACCCTCCCCAACCCATCATCATCAGCAACAATATCCCGACAATACCAATACCAATGCCGGTGCGGCCTAGGCAACTCCAGCGCCTGCGACACCTTCCACCTCGGCCAAATGACGCGCTTCTTCTCCCTCCGCACAAAGACCATTTTCATCGGCTCAACACTAATAGACCCAGACTTCAACCCGGACATCGAAGACCCAGAAGCAGAAGCACAAACAGAAACAGAACCCCGCCCCACAGACATCACATCAATAATTTCCCACCTCAAACAGTGCCCGGACTACCAAATCGACGCCAACCACACAGCCTGCGGTATTCGACGCCGCTTCCTCCCGTCCTTAGATTGTGTCGAGGGATTCGTCGGCGACGAGCGAGGTCTCCTAGGCGTGAACCTGAGCCACTGGCGCGGAGAAGGAAGCAGAGGTGGAAGTAGAGGCGGAATAACGTGGCCTAATATACAAGGGTCCTGGGCGAATCGCTCTCACCGCAGAGCACTCGTGATTGATCTCCGCTTGTCCAGGATCAGCGGGATACCCTTGATGTCACCAGGGGGTCTTGGGGCGCAGTTTCGTGAGGAAGATGCGAGGTTGCTGTTTACAGCGAAGAAGAGGAATTGGGAGGCTTGAGAATTTTGTCTCTGTCGAATATCTTGGTGTAAGATCTATGGATTCATATGTAGGGGAAGGGAATTGGTTGGCCATTTGGTTGCGTTTGCTTCGCTATGTAAGATACCCCTATTATAGACATGTTAATAGACCCGCGGAGCGGGTATATACATAAGGACATTTAAAACCTGAACACTGGCGCTGTATAGCCAACCTAATAATACTCCCCTTGGACATGATGGGGAAGACTATAAACCACAACTCTTGCTGTAGACAACATCGAATTTTGCAACGTAGAGAAAGTAAGAACGACTACTGGTCATGAGTAATATAGGATGAATTAAGAGCCGGCATAAATCTCGCACGGCGCAGCGGGCCAGGAAAACGGAATCAAGCGAAAAGGGAATACAATTGGTATCCGCCCTCAGACATCACGGATAGCGGAGAGTAATCAGGCCGAGTGATGATGGCACGACATATTCCTGGCTAAAAGTGAATAAATCGGCCTCCAAATTCTCCAGGTTAAACCCACATCGAGAAGTGTACAGTAATTGAGCGTCCAATGGCAGGCTCAAAAAAGTTTCAGTTGGGGGGGTAGATGATGAAGGGGTCACCGACAAGTTTCCTGTGCTGGCTGGTGATATCCCTTCTTCATCTTGCCATTCCACGCAACTGAAACTGTCTTGCAGATCTTCATGCTTTGCTTCCTGGCCTTGCAGTTCCTCGCCCTTTGCCTCAGCGGTGTTAGTTGTCTCATCAAGCTTCTTTCGTTTGATCACGGCACCATATTCATCTTCGTCGACGATCGCGTCCTAGTCTCGAGTAAGTACGAGCCAACAAAGACGGACAAGGTCAAGTCCAAACATATTTCCGGATTAGGCTCCTTAGCAGCTCTTCATGGGGCACGCCCTGATCAGCACTCAGCTGGCGGAATGCCTTATCATAGTCATCGACTTTCCTCTTAAGATCCTCAAACTGCCTACAACGGTTGCTGTTAGCAATGGCACCGCTCCTGCGCTGATTTCATGAGAAGGGCACACTTCTTGGATCGTTCCCTTTTCCCCTCGGTATAGTGGCAGTTCACCGAATTCTCCTTGCAGTTTCGGCAACCTGACTCTTCGCCAGTGCATTTCGTCTTTCTCTGCCTGCATTGCTCACAAGCTCTGGTGACATGTCGACGATGTAATCGTTTTGGAATCCTGTAGGGTGGCTCGCCCCCCTCCCCTAGCCTGGGGATTTGTATTTTTGCGGGATTCGGGGGACTTTCCGGTATATGTCCGGTTCCCGCAGGAACTGGAGGATCCTGTAAAAAACACTGAAAATGAGCTAATGCTATTTTTGGTGTTCGGAGGCAACACAGCTCACACTGAGAGTGAGGCCGTCTAAGGCCTGCCCAGCCCATGATCCGTCCTCTAGCTGGCTCATGATGCGCAAAGAATAGAGAGGGCCAAAACAAAACTACAAGATGACATGAGTTGATTAGGAATGGGCCGAGTCCTCTCAATGGGGCGGCATCCAACAAGCGTACCTCTTAAGAGTGCAGGTAGTTGTTGTTGAGTTCCGACAGATCGCTAATAATGCTGCACCGATGGTGAACGTTTGAGAAAGTCCTGAAGGGGCATCAATAAAGGATAGCTGCGTAGTAGTCGACCAAAAGAGAACCTTTCGATGTTGTCCTCGGCTTGGAGATATCAAGAGGATCTAAGGAAGGAAGGAACAAGAAAGGAAGGAACACGGAGGGCAAGAGCGACCTTTTAAAGTATCTAGAATGTAGTATACGTAGTGATTCGGCAACGTCACGCAAAGGAAAGTTTTCGCTCATAGTAGGTAGGTGCTCATCTGGACGAAAAGAGAGGTACGTCCATGTGATACTGATAATGCTACCCCGATTCATCGCCGCCAGCTCTGCCTGTACGCAATCAAAACTGACGATACTCGCATGTTCGGAATGTAAAGTTCGTGGAATGGCGACGCAAACTTTTGTGAGTCAACTGAACCGGTGGATAGGCAGGCTGGACCGTTGCGAGAGCGGAAAAGGCAGCCGCCAGATTGACTGACGCTTGGCATGTGCCTGGATGCCCTGGGTACACCCCAAAGGCTGTTACTGAACCATAGCTCACTGACAGAATGGCCAGACTGAACCAACACTTGAGAGGATATGGAACCCATCTCCTCAGCTGGTTGACAAACCCAATAGTCCCTCGATGGCGCTTCATTGGTTTGACGGATTGACGGCCCGGTCTGCAACAGTGTTTGGGAGTGGCGAGGTATTTCGAGAAAGAAGGACGCGTGAGGACCGTGGACGAGTTTACTAGTTAGTTGTTCTGGCTTCGCTAGACAACCTAGAACAATTCGCGATTTCAAGAATCTAGACTTAGTCACGGAAGGAAATTGGACCCTGGTTTGAATAGTATACCATTTGATCAAAGGGTTTGTTAACAGAAAGAATCTAGCATAACTCGCAGTAAGTAGTCTCGTACATAGAAAGCACGGCCCGAACGTCATTAGTAATTTATACTCAATAAAGAGATTATTCAATAAGAAAGCCTTCTGCGACGCTCTTGATATCCTTAGAATAGCCAGTGCTTTCTCCCTCATCTATTAGGGAGATATCTGTGACGTCGACCTCGACAAACGGATTGGCCTTGGAGAACCGCACCGTCATAGGGAAGAACTCATTCTCGTCATCACCCGTGGATTCGAACTCAAAGCTCCCAGAAGCGTTGTCCTCATCCACGTTTCCAATGTTCCAGTCAAGACTGTCGCCCGACACTTCGTAGACAGCATCAAAGCTGGACACAGCTGGCTCTGTCATGCCATACGGGATCGTCACAGCGACGTCCCGAAGGCTGTCAGAGCCTGTGAGCTCATACTCGACGGTCACTGTAGTTGAGTCGGAGCCCTTATTGACCCAAACGGTAAATGTGATTGGTAGAACGTCGGCATTGTCAGATCCCGTGCCCGCAACACGCCAGCGGAGGACGCCAATTGAGTTGTTAGCTGGAAACCGTTTCGAAATATCCTTCAGTTGAATGATAGAAGAATTGCTGAAGACAGCTTTGTCGACATTTGGATGAGTGCGGAATTGCGCTCCGTGGGTGGGATTGGCGAGAAGATCAAGTTTGAGTCTGGTGAATGCAGGGTCGCTGATACGAAGTTGAAGATCGCCCTTGACCTCGAAAGATTTGAGTGCACCTTCACGAGTGAGCGAAGCCGAAATGGTTTCGGCAATGGTGATCTGGATCGGCTCTCGATCCGCGGAGAGCGAAGGGCGAGCGGAAGACACTCTCTCGGCAGCTGGCGTCGACGCCTGCGATATTACGAGCGGGCTTGACTCTTCTACCTCTGGGCCCAGGTCACCGCGAACTTTCTCATATATGTCCGTAGTCTTCGACTTCTTACCGAGCTGCATTCCTTTTCCGCGGGTAGGTAACGGCCTGGCAAAAATATAACTGTTAGATAAACCAGTGACAATCAAGGGAGCGCGCCGAAACATACTTGGCGAACGTCTTCTTTTTCTCCGCTTCATAGGTGTCGGGCACAGCAGGGCGCGAAGGCGGAGTGTAAACGGGATAGGACGGAGTTCGGGGGGCAACACTGCGGGAATTGCGAGCGGCCTCTTTCCGTTGCATTTCCAGCTGCTTGGCCTTTCTTTTGCGCTCCTCGCTCGCTTCGAGCTCTTTGTTCTGCAAGCAATCAGCACTCCGTTGAACGCCAAACGAATGTCGGGATATACCCTTTCAATAATTTCTTGGATTCTCTCCTCAGGACTCTCCATCTCCAAGAACGTCTTGATCTGAGAAAGCGACAAGTTCTCCCTATATCCGAGGGTCACCAGCTCGTCGTATGCGCTGAGCAGTTCAAACGCATTGTGCAGAATTTCCCGCTCGTCCAGACTTTTGCAGATACTGGCAGTCACTTGGGCGAAAAGATGAAGACTATCAATATCTTGTAGAATGTTCGATTGGCGGTTTGTGATCAGGACGATGTATAACTCGTCGAGGGGTTGGTAGACGAAGCGGACATTGTCTTGCTCAACGGTCGTATGCTGGGTGCCGGAATCTGCGAGTTTTGGGAACGACGCAAGCAACGCCTCGATTCTAGAGCGGGAAATTTCCCGGAACTGGCGCGAGAGCACTGCCTTGCCCCCGCGGGTGCATATTGATGCTGCGAGGACAACCTGGATTGTGCGGACTGGTGAGCAGAACTGGTCAGATCAAAGGATGTGAGGAGGCATACCATAATAAAGAATGTCACGGATGAAATTTGAGATGGCAATTGCAGTTCAGATAGAAGCGGTACTCAGTTGAGGATGTGTAATGGGACACGATGTGTTCTGCTGGGAAAGCCAGATACGTAGATATTCCACCAACAGCGGAGGTCCTAGAGTCTTGCTGTTCTCTTCGGCCGCCGTTGGCCCGTGCATCGCGCTATCCCCTCGCTTACCACAACTTTGCCTGAAACACACTGTTTCCAGCTTGACTCCTGTCGAACAAAGCCATCAGCCACCTCCCTACATTCGAGTAGGCGACTTTTTTCTTCTCTCTCTTGGGACCGTCGACCAGGTTGCTATTACGGTTTAATATTCTGAGTAGGATTATTCTATTCCAGGACCAACGCGTGTTGGGCTGAAACGCCACCCTCAAAAACTTTCAACGCGCCGCCCGAGCACCTTCGTTTCAGGCCATGACAACCACATCGTCGTTCCCTTTTTCCACCACGGAAGTCCCTTTGATGGATGACACAATGGAAATGGCATCGCCTTACCATGGCCACGCCGATGATTTCGAAATCGATATCGATGTCATGGAGGATCAGGCCTCGAATCCAGACAGAGACATGACAGCAGCAGATGAATACATGGATAACCCCCATACCGGAAACCAAGGCCAAGATGGAATCCCTGATGAGGATATGATTGATGATGTGCCCGAGCCATCCATGATAGACGCCGATGACTACCCCGAAACAAATCAGAACATCGATATGCAATACGAGGAAGGGAAGACGGACGAGGAAAGAAAGACATATGAGGCGGAAATGCTAGAGGACGAGTATGATGAAGATATCGATGCCCCTATCCCCGAACTTGAACACGAGGTACCTGCAGCCCTTGAAAACGCGGATAGTGAGGAGATTCCAAGAGCGAGTCCGACGGACAAGGAAATCCATGAGGATAACAACAAAACCACGGTTGAACTTCATCCTGAGGAGGGGATACAACCCTTGGACAGGTCTCAGCCCAAACTACAGCCGGATTCTGAGCAGGCTGCCGACAGCCTGGATGACGAACAACCCATCGAAAAGGCGGAAACAACCCACTTGGAAACACAATCGCCCCAGGAGCCCGCCAGTAATACTAATACAACAGAGCAAACAGAGCCGCGGATGATGCACAACGACCAGCAAGACACCTCTGAGGACTTGCAAAATCCTGAAAACAAGGACGGAGGCTCAAATAATGCTCAATCATCCATTGGTGACTCGAACGAAGCTGAAGTGGAATTACAAGAGGAGCAACGAGTTGACCAGGAAGCTGGACAAGACCTCGGTTCAACGGAAAATCCCCACCTATATCCGGTTAAAGTGTACTATCAAGACAACGAGATCTCGCTGTTTCCTCCAAGGGAAGGGAACTCTTCGGAAACATTCTTCCTGGAAGACGAGGGTCTTGCATACGAGTCTTTTGGGAATCTGTTTGTTGCTTGCCATGAAGTTCTTCGGGACCACATAAACGAGAACGAGGCGCTAGTCATTGATATCGAAGCTCTGAATCTTCAACTAACCGAGGTGAGTAATCTAAAGCCTGTCTTCTTGTATAATTTGCTGACGAGACTATTCTAGGACTCTTGTGAGACCCAGAATTTTACGTTGAAACAGATTGTAGACGTGTATCTGCAGCTTTGCCACAACGATGGCATTGAAGAACCAGAGGCCCTATATCTCACACTTAGTACCAAACTAACCCTTGCAGCGGAGCTATCAGATCTTTTGCTAGCTGCAAGCGAAGGGAAGGGATTGTCTGAGATCCAGTCTTGGGAAGTTTACGCCGACGCAGAATGTGCTTCGGCGAAATACGAAGAAACCGCCCAAGAGCCGTATCCAGAAGAGCCTCAGAATGCCTTAGATAATAAAGGCAATGAATCAGGTTTGGAAGACCCTGAGATGGAGTCTGCCTCTCATGACCAGGAAGCACCTAGCCCCCAGCAAGATGGCCCCGAAACTCAGGAACATCAAGGTATTGAGAATACCGAGCTCGGAGAAGTTGCCGATAATACCCCCGATTCACAAGCCCGTCCTGAGCCACCCCACACTGCGTCTCATAACTCGGAGGAACAGAGAACAGAATCCACGGGTACACTCGAGCCGCTGCCTGCAACTGATGCATCCGAGGAGCGACCAGAAACAGGAGAAACCGCAGAGTATCCATACAATGACGAGAATAATGAAGATGAGTATAACGAGAGAGACCAACCCGATGACGAAGCTCATCCTGAGGAGTCCTTTGGACACGTTGCTGGTTCCGTTGATGACCTGGAGGAACCTGAAGAGGATGATACTGGAGACTTAACCGAGGGACATCTGGAAGAATACCATGGCCTAGAATCAGGATATCACGAGCAACCATCCTCGGGGGAGGCTCTAGAAACCGATGCTTCCCAAAGTAACGAGGTTGTCCTCGCCGACGATACTCAAATCCAGGATACATCCAAGGCGACGGAGACCCCTCTGGATGAAAATTCTCCGAAACAGTTCCACCAACCTCAGCACGTGGTAGATGACTCACTAGCTGTGGCAGAAGATCTTCTGAAGAGCCCTGGAAACGGCCTGAGGGCCGTTGACCAGCAACCACAAGTTGACGGCGCAAGTGAGGAGGGTGAAGTCGATGAAACCGCCGAGCATGCATTTTCTCTACCCGCAGAAAACGACGAGGGAGCCAATTTGCCCTTTGAAGATGAAGATTACTTGGACCTAGGAATCGAAGATGACCTAGGCGACTTCGATGAAGACCAAGATGTTGCATCCATCAGCCACATTTCTGGCAAGCGCCCCCGTGAGCTTGATGATGAACTTGGCATGCCCGAAAGCACAACTCCAGAAGTCAAGCGTTCTCGATCTTCATAAGTTGATTCTAACTGACAACCTACGACACCATTCCCCCATTTTCTCCATATATCTCGGAATGGAGTTCCGTCAAACACCATCTAACAACAGCATTAATTCATGATGGCCATGAGTCCCTAGCCTCTTTTCTAGTGGCATTTCCTGGACCTGTCTGAGTTTAAGCGACAATCACGCTACAGACACTCCGATTCAACCAGGTACGTATATCTATTAACCAACCTTCCTCTTATCGTTAGGGAGTGTTTTTTTTAGGTCCTCCCATTTATCACTCACCCTGGGCATCCATCCCAGTCGCGACTTGCAACTCCAGGTTTGTAGCACCGACCGTTCAGACGACTTAGCTAGATGCCCTCTCGTCCTACTTCCCTCCTGATCCCCCTCGATTCACTTTTCTTGCTGCGTTTGTGCACTTTTTGTCACTTTGTTGTTAGCGATACCTCGGGAAATGTGTTGGCGCTCTGGTGGTGAACACGGAGTACTTCATAATACTCTATCCTATCCCAAATTGATTGATGGACTTCCCCCCCTCCCCCCAACCTTGCTGTACTGCAAGACGAAAGATACCTGTGTTGCTGTACCATACCTATGCGGATTCAAGGGCGTGCGGTTTGAGCTGTGATGAGTATAGTGGACGCTCGAGCTTACGAGTGTTTATTATTGTATTATATGGCGATTGATAGAGTGAATACTATACGAGTTCTTGCGAGGTACCACTGAATAGTAGGAGGCTACGTAGTACTTAGGAACAGACGGGTGCGAGAGAAGATTGCGACAAACTTCCGTGATAAAGTCTGGATACCACCGAAAGGTTCACGGTAGGTGATTGCGCCATTACGGCCGATGTCATACATGCCTGTCTGGTCACTGGTGGAACTGCTGATTTTATGAAGAAGATAGCAATGAGGTGATCGCCCTGGTCGGGCATCAAGGAGTAGTAACCAAAAAGATGTTACAGGAGGATTCTCCAGTGTTTACCTCTGCGTCTAAAATATGGAAGAGCTTAGTAATACCTCAAAGAAATCTGGTAGATAATCAGGACTGGCCATCTAGTTGGAATGGTAGTTAGGTTCTTTCCCTTTTCTGTTTGCTTGAGAGATTCAGCACTCAATTGATAACTTAATAACCTGTCTCTTGAAGCCATATGACAACATATTCATGATTGCCCTCACCTAGGTAGTGTCTCGCCCCTCATGACCTTTCTTCTAGTAGATTGACTCTACGCCTGCCATGCATCTTCTCGCCCCACTGGGCATTTAGGAGGTTGTGCATCTAGATTCCTGGATTAATCTAGAGTGGCCAATAATCGCAAAAGACACGAGTTGATGGCTTGCATCGGGAAGAATTCCATCGGATACTGGAGGAATATATCTGGCCTTTGAGGGTGTGATTAGCAGACGGACGTAGTGTTGGTCACTCCTTCTGAGCCAAGGCCTTTAATATCCCGAGATTAAACTGTCCCTTGGTCTCAAGAGGCCCAGAAATCGACGGATCATTATGTCTTGTGTCAACAAGTCATCAGAAATTGGTGCGATTCAAGTTCCCGATATCTCGCGACCAGAGCCAGGGATATATTCCATGATGATGGAGTCTGTCCGGGACTCCGGATGCTTGAAATATTGGTTGACGCTTCGATCTCAGCATGACTCGGGCAAGTCGATTTCTTGAGTTTCATTGGCCATTTTCACTGCTTTGGACGATCCAAGGAGCGGATAGGGACAGATAAACCCAGGTCAACAGTGAAGATATAGAAGGGAAGAATGAGGTGACCGGCCTAAGGTAGATAGGTTGCTCTGTAGGAAGTCGAACAGATCGGGATACAGCGAGGATGCAATATACTCCGTAGCGGCGTAGATAATCTTGATAAGAGCGCTTCCCCATCATTTGGATGACAATGTCAATCTTCGAAGATAGGAAGAGAAAAAAGGCTGGAGAAATCGAGAAACCGATCACTGAGTCAGAATCCAATTACGAGTATTCATCTGAGGAGAAATGCATCAGGCCATGGCATAAACCGAAGAACTGCTCAGCCTCGCGGGGACCTATTCTTGGTCTTGGTTTGAGGTTGAAACGCCGATCGTTAAACTCGGCCTTTCCAAGGGGCATCCATGCTCCAACTTAACTAATAATAATACTTAAATAAACACTGCTGGAAACAGGAATGGCGTTGACCACCGTTGCCCTTGATTTCGAGGGGAAACAAATACTATATCTATATGAAAAGTCGAGATAATCCAATAGGCGTTGTGTGGTGCTCGCAAGTCGACTGTGATTCTCTTCCCTGGGCCTCGGAGCATAAGTAAAGGATTGACATCAACTGGGTATTATTCTTGTCGCTTGCGTGGGCATCGAGACAACCAGTTTTATTACTTATTAGTGGTGCGACCCTTCGGCTTGCCAGATGGCCTTTGGCCTTTTGAAACTTGCCCTTCGCACGCCCTTCTTCGGCCCTTGTTCACTCTTTTTGTCCCTTTTTGTCCCTCTCGCTTCTCGCACCTCCTGGGCCAGAGTATTCCTTACTTTCTTTAGAAATAGACCGCCTAAATCGGCTCTCTGCTCTGCATTTGATCGCCAGCTACACACTTGGTTTGCCGCCTCCGTTCGATTGGGCCACTTACGCGTCCAGATCCAGTCCCAGCAAACCCCACCGCACGAGTGCAGCACCAGCACCAGGCCGCAGCCAGCCTCCGAATCGACCACCGAGATCGATCCCTCGAATAATAATAATCATTCTCCAGTGTTCACCAAATCCCAACCGTTTCATTCTTAGGCTGGAGGGTCTTTAGCCGCTCCATTCCTTTCCGTTGCTGCCCTTATTTCGCGACTCCTCTCCTCATTCCGAGCGCTATTTCTGTCCTTTGTTGGTGCATTCTGGGTGCTCGACTCGCCGACCAAGGCCTTCCTGCGATCGTTCACTTCGATTTGCTTTCCTTCGTTTGACTTACTACTAGAGTTGGAGCCCTTTCCTCAGAAGGAGCAATCGCTCCTACACGACGTCAACAATGATTTCAGAAAAGTACGTATCGCATTGCCTCTTCCCTCTCAAACCTTGCGCTAGGCGACCGCTTTCTGATCGGATGACCCCGTCAATAGGTATATCGGCCTTTTGCTGGCCATTTTGTCCACAATGGCTATTGGTACGGTTCTATCTTTTCCACTCTGCCGCTTTGCAGCGCTGACAAGGTTATAGGCACAAGTTTCGTCATCACCAAAATAGTGCGTCTATCCTCGATCGGCCCTTCCTTTCCCCCACCTGTCGACCTTCATCCCGGACAAGCGACTCACTCATTTCATACAGGGTCTAAATCATGCGACGGAACGACATGGATTTGAAGGTGAAGGGTTCTCATACTTGAAGAGCCCGACGTGGTGGGCTGGAGTCAGTATCTGTACGGAAACGACTGTTATTCAACAACAAACAGGAAGCTGACAGCGCCGCAGTGGCCATCGGAGAAGCCGCCAATTTCGCCGCATATGCATTTGCACCCGCTATATTGGTCACACCGTTGGGCGCGCTCAGTGTCTTAATTGGGTGAGTTTCCGGTTTCTGTCCTACCGACAAGATTCGAGTGGACTGGCTAGTAGCTGATGCATAAAAGCGCCGTTCTAGGGTCCTATTTCCTCAAAGAAAGGCTCGGTGTCCTGGGAAAACTGGGATGTGCCATGTGCCTACTTGGCTCAGTTGTTATTGTCCTCCATGCGCCCCCAGACACGCCAGTCGAAACGATCGACGAGATTTTGCATTATGCGCTCCAGCCTGGTACGTCTCAGCGCCAGAGATATTGCGCACAGGATTTTTAACCCTCCATTTGTTTGGTCATAGGTTTCTTGATTTATTGCCTTGCCGTGGCGATCTTTGCCAGTCTGATGATATACCGGCTCGCTCCACTATACGGGAAACGAAATCCTTTGATTTACGTTTCTATCTGCTCCACCGTTGGCTCTGTCTCCGTCATGTCCGTGAAAGCTTTCGGAATTGCCCTAAAGCTTACCTTGGAAGGCCACAACCAGTTTAGCCATGCCTCAACATACGTTTTCCTCATTGTCACAGTTTTCTGCATTCTCACGCAGATGAACTATTTCAACAAGGCCTTGAACGAGTTCTCGACCTCGATGTGGGTAGCCCTACCTGCAAGAAATCTGATCTAGCTAACAGACTTCCCAGCGTCAACCCCTTGTATTATGTCACATTTACTACCGCCACGCTCTGCGCTTCCTTCATTCTATTCAAAGGATTTAATACAACGGATGCCGTCAATACGATTTCCCTACTTTGCGGCTTTCTGATCATCTTCTCCGGTGTATATCTCCTGAATATCTCACGGACTGACCCAGACGGACGATTTCTTCATTCCAAGATTGACGACGAAGGGGTTCCGACAGACGGTATTGCTGGCTTCCAAACGCGCCGGTCAATGCAGGCGCGTAGAAGCAACGAACCGCACCGCCGAAGCTCATCTAGCATCGCCTTCTTGAATGGAAACGGTGACCGCGAAGGCCTTATCCGCTCTTACGATGTCGAGAATCAAAATTTCGGGTTATCTGAGCTGACCGAGGAGAGTGATGGAGAACCCGGCCCTACTTTCAAAAGAAGCGAGGAGGTAGATCACACGTCCCACCAACGGAAGAAACACGACGATCAATAGTACGACCCATGATTTCCAGCTGTCCTGCTGGTTGAGATAGCTTTATTTACGACAGGTTATTACGCCGGTTTTTGGCGTCCTTTTTCCATACTCTATTTCAATTCTCTTTATCTACCATCACGCACACACCAACCGTCTCGCCCGGCTAATATTGTATCAGTTTGGGCATCATGTACTTTTACTTTCTCTGATAGAAGAAGAAACTTCACGACCAGGATCTAGAATAGCGGCTGACGGACGCCGTTTGGCCGGAAATGCGGTGTTTCGCTTTTCGGCATGACTTACCATTGTTGGGCCAAAACGTAGGCGTTAGTGCTTGCGATAAGAATTTGAATTGTATATACTATTCATCGATGTCGGTTTCGAGATAGATTCTAAGCCTTTTGTCTCTATTTCATGCTTACGTCATAGGCTATTGTGTAGGTGGATTGATTTTCAACAGAATAAACGAAGTCTACTAAGTCTTAGCCAATAATTCTGGGATTTAATATTTATAAGCATCTTGGCCTTGAGCAGTGGAAGGAATAATACGACTTGATCTTCGACTTCCTGCCAGAATCAGCAGCCGAGGGGGGAATGACACAAGACAACCTCATGTGAGCTACCGCAAACAACCCTGGCAATTAAGTACGATCATTCCCAAGTTTCCTCTCAGCCCAACACCTCTCCTGGGCACAGCAGAAGCAATGTGCACAAATGTACTGTCAGCTGCATACTGGTCTCTTCGCTGTGCTGGTTAGATATTAATGAAACTGACAGTCAGAAGTTCGCCTACGTGAACAAGTTCCCCACATCTGTGAAATTTACAGCGAGGCAGCACGGCTGATGGAATGTGGACAACATGCCTAGCGTGTTAAGAAAAGTAATCATCTTTGCAGCAGTTGACGGGCTTATCCTCCAATCTCCGGGGAATGGATTGCGCTATAATGGTAACGGTGACTCTTCATCGATTCGCATTGATTATAAAACGAATCGCATTTCGAGCTACGCATCAGACCTAAGTGAGAAGAATGATTTCACGGGCTTAGAAACCTATGGCCTCGTCGGTAAGTACAGACTTCGTCGCTGCAGTTGAGTGATCGAGAATCGCGTTATTCTAACCGCTTGTCCGATCATTGCAGGCCTTCTATCCGTTGCGTCATACTCGTTCCTCATCACAATCACCCAGCGCCAACAAGTTGCTCAAATCCAAGGCAAGCCGATCTATAGCATCGCAAACGTTGCCATTATCCCAACTTCATCTCATGAAGATGCCAGTCGTGCGATAGATCAAACGAAAGAGAGTATCCTCGGAGAAGAGAGTGACGATGACAGCGACATGGCTTCCGAGGATACAGATGTATCCGATGCAGAGACAGATGAAGGCGACACCGAACTTAACACTGCGCCTGCTTTGCCAGTCCAGGAAGAACGTCTTGCCAGGACCGGCAGCATCAGCAGCAACATTACGGAAAACATGACGGGGAAGAGGCTTCGGTTCGGACGCTTTGCGGCGAACTGGCTGTCGCGGAGGGCCGTGGGTTTAACAGGGCTCGGCACCGCGGAGTTGAACACAGAAGACACCGTGGGCATACCGCTGGTAGAATTCAAGGAAGTTGGCCCTGTAGCAGCTCTTTCGTCATCTGCTGTCAATACAGAGGAGTCTACTACATCTGCGAGTGGTGAAAATTCATCAGAGAGCGACGAAGAGCCTCCTACAGCGACGAAACCAATAGAGTTGCTACCGAAATTACTGCGTTATACGAAATTGGTATTCTCGTCGCGCAACTTCTTCTTCTCATATGATTACGACCTCACAAGGCCTGTTAATACCCAGCCGTCGGCCTCGAATGGGAATCTACCATTACACAAGGTTGCAGATGAACTGGTGTGTGATGAAATCCCTATTTTTGGTCTGTCTAACCTAATACCCGGTGACCTAGTACTTCTGGAACCACAACCTCATGATTCCGTTTGTTACAGCGGGTACACATAATTTTGTTCTACCGCTTATACAGGGCTTCGTCGGCCAAAGCGAATTCACCGTGGCTGCGTCTTCTGAGAAGGGCCCATCCGAAGCACGCATTCTAGGCGAGAAGGAGGAAGCGGAGGAAGTTCAGACAGCCAGCGAAAAGCGAAACTTCCTCCTTACTCTAATCTCCCGCCGATCGGTCAAGCGCCCCGGCCTACGATATCTTCGCCGTGGAGTGGATGACTACGGGAATACCGCCAATACCGTGGAAACGGAGCAGATTCTTTCAGTTCCGGACTGGGATGCTTCGCATAATGTTTACTCTTATTTACAGTTACGAGGTTCGATTCCGCTATACTTCTCACAGACCCCATACTCCTTCAAGCCAGTACCCGTTCTCCATCATTCGGCTAAAACAAATCAACTTGCGTTTGAAAGGCATTTCCGTACCATAAACCGACGCTATGGGAAGATCCAAGCTGTTTCTCTTATCGATAAACGTCCTCCCGAACTAAAGGTTGGGGAACAGTACGAGAAATATGCTCAAGAGTTGAACCAGTCTGGTGGTATTGATGGCGTCCCAGTTGGGTTTGAATGGTTTGATTTTCACAATGAATGCCGTGGGATGAAATTTGAGAACGTGAGCCGGCTTGTCGACAGACTCGCAGATACCTTGGATGAGTTCAAAACCAGTGTTGTAAACAACGGCACCGTTCTTCAAAACCAGACGGGGATCGTGCGTACCAACTGTATGGACTGTCTTGACCGCACAGGTGTCGCGCAGTGTGCCTTTGGGCAATGGGCGCTAGAGCGCGAATTGAAGCAGGAAGGCATCGATATTGACCTAGGTGGTGACTCCTCCACCAGATGGTTTAACATTTTATGGGCGGATAATGGAGATGCTATTTCCAAGCAGTATTCCTCAACGGCGGCGTTGAAGGGTGATTATACCAGAACCAGGAAACGAGACTATCGTGGGGCCTTGAATGACTTCGGGCTAACACTGTCTCGATACTACAACAACATTGTCAACGACTACTTCTCGCAGGCATGCGTTGACTACCTCTTGGGTAATGTTTCTACCCAGGTATTCCAAGAGTTTGCAACGGAGTTACAGACAGCGGACCCCGGTATATCAGTTCAGAAGCTGAGGCAGAACGCCATTGACACAAGTTGCCGCATTGTGATCAGTGACCAGTCCGAGGAGTTCCTAGGCGGCTGGACCATGCTAACCCCACGGCAACCAAACACACTCAGAACATTACCATTTGATGAGTCGGTTCTGCTACTTACAGATGCTGCTGTCTACAGCTGCCGCTTTGACTGGAACATAGACAAGGTATTGTCATTTGAGCGAATCGATCTGCGCTCGATAAAGCGGATCAACTACGGCACATACATAACATCGACCCTGACAGACGCACAGTCAGACGAGCGACGTAATGTTGGACTGGTTGTCGAGTTCCGCGAAGGCGACAACAACGCCATACGAGTGAACACACGGTCTCTTCAGAGCGAGGTCGACCCGAAAGCGCTGGACAACCAATGGGATATATCCTCGTGGTTTACGAGCTCGCAGCGGACAAAAACCCGCATCATGGCGTTCAAGGCCCTTCCGCTGTCAAACTCGGTGACCCAAACGCAACGAAAGAAGAGCATCACAGTGAGCGAGACTGACTGGGTGCGCAACATATGTGAGGAAATCGAGCGGGCCATGAGGGCGGGCGAGAAGACGCAGACGGATGCTGAATCACAAACCTCTGTGATAGGATCGTCTGAGATTATATCGCTAGCCGATGCGAAGAAGCGGACGGGCCTTTTGGAGCATTTGGTGCATGATATCAAGAAGATGGTCTGGGCTTGAGCTCTATGGTGCTACTTCTGGATATATAATAGAAGTATACTGTATATAGACCCTGAAGGTCAGCAGGGTCGGGGACATATATAGGCCGACATACGAGACTTGTATATATGAAGTTTATCGTGTTAACAGCAATATCTCTCGATGATGCTTTTCTACAATAATGTCCGATGGGGCGATCCAGAATTGGCTTGTTTTATTACGGTACTGTCGGCACTGGCTACACTCATGCTACTGTCCAAATACGGTATTTTGGAACATCTAGAATTTGTTATGGAGGGTAGATAGAAGGGAGAAACCTGTATTCGATAAAACAGTCAGACAGAGATCCGTCCTAATTTTTAGGAGCGATTGTGTTGTCTTCTGCTGACGTGACAGCTTGCCCTAAAAGTCTGACTTTTCTTCCTGTACCTATTTTCTGTAATCTTGTATTAATATGACGACGCTTCCTTGTTGCCAGGCTGGTTGCTGGCTTCGCACAACTCCCATCGACTGGGGGGTTTCTCTCTTTGTCTCTTTATTTCCCACTTTTCAATAATTATATCGAGTTAATATCAGACCAGTACTACGCAGAGCGGTGTTATATTGGGCAGCTGGTTCTGGGGAACGGGTTGGAGCAAAGTTCCCACCAAGACCACAGCGGGGTTTCTGGGCCTACACAATTGGAACCGTCCACTGCACCACCACTCTTCCATCTCCTGCGAGCTCCTCACTTCCTCCGCCCCCCCTCCTCCTCCCTTTTTTTTTTTGCATCTCTTTCCCAGTATTGGGATTCAATTGCTACCGGCTGAATCCGCCCCTTCCTTTATATAATTTTTTTACCATGGAGTGGCAGCCTCAGGAGGAGCCACTGGGGCAGCTGGCCTACTGCCTCAGGGATTCGTTGAATTCTTACAACAGCGCCGCTCAGAAGCAGGCCGAACAGGTGCGTTGCGCATTCGTATTTTGCTTCCTGGCTCTCTCCGCAATACCCCATTTTAAAATTGTTGCCCGATTTCATGTCAAGCTTCCCCTGCCTGGTTGTTGCGCCTCTTTGGTCCGGAAATTTTTCTGATAGAGTTAACTGACGTGAGCTCATCTCCGACCCTGGTAGATGCTAGTACAAGCAAACTCATCGCCAGATTATGTCAATTATATCACCTACCTCTTCTGCACCCCGCAGAAACCCTCGGTCTTGAATATGCAGCCGGCCGAATATGACATGGTCCGTGTCGCTGCGGCGATGAATCTCAAAATGAAGATCAACATTGCATACAACACCATCCCCCAGGAATCACTCGCATATATTCGATCAGCCACACTCATCGGACTCCGCGATGCGAACGGGCAGGTGCGGAACTCCGCTGGTATCGTGATAACAGAGTTGATTTCAAAGGCGGGGCTATTGGCGTGGCCTGAGGTGCTCCATGAGCTACTGACGCTCGTTGAAAATCCGTCCGGAGATGCCACTACAACAACTCGAGAAGCCGCCATGTCGGCATTGTTCAAGGTCTGTGAAGATAACCGCCGGGTTCTCGAGCGAGAATACAGCGGGCAGTACCCGTTGGACGTGATCATCCCAAAGCTGCTGTCGTTCAGCTCTATTGAAAGCTTCCGGATTCGGGAATCGGCGCTGAAAGCTATCCTCATTTTCCTCCCCCACCGACCCAAGGCTCTGATCGCCCAGATGGATGTGTTCTTGTCGCAGTTGTTCCAGCTGGCCAACGACTCTTCTTTGGAAGTCCAACGTACGGTGTGTCAGGCTTTTGCACAACTTGTGGACTTTTCTCCCGAGAAACTCATTCCTCATATGGAAGGCCTTGTCAACTACATCATTATGCAACAGCAAAGCCAGGTCGACCCGGAACTAAACCTCGATGCAGCCGAGTTTTGGCTGGTTGCGGGTGAGCAGGCTGCGCTACAACAGCCCTTGGCGCCTCATATGCCGAAGATTGTTCCAGTGCTATTGCAGAGCATGGTATATGACGAGGAGGAGGCTACCCGGCTGGCTGGCGAGGGCGACGACGCTGACGTGGAAGACCGTGAGGAGGATCTGAAACCGCAGTTTGCTAGATCGAAGGCTGGTCGCTTAGACACTTCCAAGAATGCCGGACAGCAGAATGGCAATACGCCGGCGCCGGAAGAGGAGGATGGTGAGTTGAGCGAAGGCGAGATCGAGGACTCTGAGTTCGGAGACGACCCTGAGGATGAATGGACGCTACGCAAGTGCTCCGCTGCTGCGCTAGACGTCTTTTCAAACGTCTACCATGATCCGATTTTTGAAGTCATTTTGCCTTATTTGAAAGAGACTATCCGTCACGAGCAATGGGTGCAGCGGGAGGCCGCTGTTTTGACCCTCGGTGCGGTAGCGGACGGCTGCATGGACGCAGTCACTCCTCATCTTCCTGAACTTGTTCCGTATCTCATTTCGCTGCTGAATGACTCGCAGCCTGTGGTCCGACAGATTACCTGCTGGTGTCTAGGCCGATACTCCGAATGGGCGTCGCATATTGCCGAGCCAGCGGAGCGTGCTGCCTTCTTTGAACCCATGATGGAGGGCATCTTGCATCGAATGCTAGATGGAAACAAGAAGGTCCAAGAGGCAGCCGCCTCTGCTTTTGCTAGCTTGGAAGAGAAGTCTGATGCCAACTTGATTCCATACTGCGAGCCTATCTTACGCCAGTTTGTACTGTGCTTCGGAAAGTACAAGGACCGGAACATGTACATTCTCTACGACTGTGTGCAAACCCTAGCCGATTGCGTCATGAGTGAACTGGCGAAGCCTCATCTCGTTGATATTCTCATGCCCGCCCTCATCGACCGTTACAACAAGGTGTCAGACCAGTCCAGAGAACTCTTTCCCTTGCTGGAATGTCTGGGATATGTGGCTGCGTCATACGCCGACGCCTTTGCTCCCTTCGCACCTCCGCTCTTCCAGCGGTGTACCAAGATCATCTACGAGAACCTGCAAGAATACGTAGCCTCTGTGAACAACAATACCATCGATGAGCCCGACAAAGACTTCTTGGTGACCAGCTTGGACCTGCTGAGCGCCATCATCCAAGCGATTGATCCGAACAAGAGCGGGGAGTTGGTCGCCAACTCGCAGCCGAGGTTCTTTGATCTGCTCTGCTTCTGCATGGAGGATCCGAACTATGAAGTGCGGCAGTCCTCCTATGCTCTGCTCGGCGACTGTGCTATCAACATCTTCCCTCAACTAGAACAGTACATCAACAACATCATGCCAATCCTGATCAAACAGCTAGATCTAGATCTGATCCGCGACGACGACCGACAGACAGGCTTCAGTGTACTGAACAACGCATGCTGGTCCTGCGGCGAGATTGCTGTGAACGAAAAGGCAGCCATCGGCCCGTACGCAGATAAGCTGTACCACGGACTCCTGGCTATAATCAACAACGAGGAGATTATTGACTCGGTCAACGAGAACGCCGCCATGGCCTTGGGCCGACTAGGCATCTGCTGCTCAGACCAGCTTGCGCCTCGATTGGCAGAGTACGCCAGCATGTTCTTGAAATCCATGAACACAATCGATTTCACGCGGGAGAAGGCATCCGCGTTTTTAGGATTCAACCAGGTCGTGATGAAGAATCCAGCGGCCATGGAGGCATCTCTTGGAGGCTACTTCCAGGCCATCGCCGCCTTCCCTAACAAGTCGCTCCACCAGGACGAAATCCACGACATCCAAAATTCATTTCAACAGGTATGCAGCGCACGCTGTTTATATTCCTTTTATTTCCTTTACTAACCGACAACACAGGTCCTCCAAGGTTATAAAAATATGATACCCGATTTCGATTCGTTCATGTCCCAGCTTCCCCCGCCTGTCGCGCAGAAGCTCCGCTCTGTATATCAGATTTAGATCCATTCATTTCATGTCCAGCATTTCCATTGTGGGTTCTGGCGAATGGAGTATAAAATCATCACCTTTTCTTTTTTATGTTTCAATTTGTCTTTGCATCTTCTTTCAATCTCACGAGTACATTACTACTTGCTGATTAATGGCATTGCGGTCTGGCCTGGGTACATAAAGAGAAGGGAGCAAGCAGGGACGGGGATTCATTATATGTAAACTCAGGTTTACATATATATACAGAACATAACAGACGTACCAGGAAGGGCGCACGGAAGAGATGGGAAACGAGGATATTGCCAATCTATGAATGAGATATGCGTAATGGCCGGCTTATGCTTATGATGACGATTTGTATATTTGGGTTACATTAGATAGACTAGGTAGCATAGGTAGATTTTTTTTATAGCGGTCTTCTTTTTTTTTTTTTTCTCTCTCTCTTTTCAGAACAAAAAATTTGCATGGATTGATGATATTTACTTATGCATTCTATGGCGGTCTTCTTTTCTTTATTTCTTGGGTATTTCATCACGAGATGGATGGGTTGCCTGAGTAGGAGATTTTGGTTGAGGCATAGATACTTCTCGGCGTCTGACTGCAGGCAGCTCATGAACGGCGTCTAACTAAGAGGCTATACACAAATCACTGGAGTATAATACAATCCTCATCACTCATCATTCTCCAAGCTCCAAATCCGCTCACTCTTAAGCTCAAACAAGAGAAGAGAAGAGCAGAAGAAGAAGAAGAAGAAGAAGAAGAAGAAGAAGAAGAAACCTACCGCCTCAACCTCCTCGCCGTTTCCCCCTCAGCCCTCTTCACCCACTCCTCAACGCTCCCCTCCCCATCGCTCCCCTTCCCCGCGGCAACCCCCTTTAAAACTTCCCCAATAAATCCAACAAAATTACTCCTCCGCAGCGAATTCTCCCAAGCCCATCCAGCCCTCTTCCTGTCCTCCGTCCTCAACGCCTCCAAATCCCCAACCTCATTCGCCCGAATCCTCAAGTCCCGCACAACAGCCATAAGATTGAATCTCGTTTCCGTCTCCGGATACCGCGCAATCCGTCGCTGCAGAACCTCAATCACCTTCTCGGGAAACGAAGAGGGGTCACATGCCCCGTGGGAGATGGGCAATGGCTGTAACCCGTCTAATTCGTATAGAGTCCCGTTTATAGGCGTGTACGCGATGAAGTGATACACGTCACCTTCTTCGTCGTCATGCTGGGGTCGGCTTGTTTCATCGACGAAGGGGCTTGCTCGGGCGAAGGCGTTGTGGGCGGAGCGGATGGCTTCGGAGTTGGAGAGGGCTTCGCCGCGGAGGTCAGAGGGGAAGCCTGTTGTGAAGTCCTTGAAGGAGGAGAGTTCGGGGCCGAGGGTGATTGGGGTGTTGTTGTTGTTTGCCTCGGGGGTGTCGTGGTTTAGGAGGATGGAGAGGATTGCTTGCGTGCCGCAGGCGTTTTGGATTGTTTGGTTGGCGAAGAAGAAGTTGTCTGGGAGGGAGGTTGTTGGGGTGGGGGTTCCGTCTTGGGATGATGGGGTGGTTGTGGAGGATGGTGTTTGGCGGAGGTATTTGAAGAGGAAGATGACGCCGTAGACCGTTCTGTTCGGGTTTTCATTACGGTTAGCGAGCGGTTTTGGTGCTTAGATTGGGAGAGAAGGGACGTACCCCAATGAGCGTATCGTGTCGGGATCAAGAGAGATCAGTTCTTCGAACTGGACGCCCTTGACGCCGAGGTTCTCGACTAAAGAGGTGAAGACGCCCTGGGTAGAGTCATTAGCTTTCTCGTCTTGATTAATCTAGGATAAGATGGATGAATAGACATACCTCGTCTGATTCAATTGTGCTCCAACCACCTGCGTCAGCCATTTTCTTCTCTTGGTGATTTGTTGGTAAAACTTGATATAGCTACGTAGCTACGCAGTCTACCTTGTAAACAGTTTCAGAGATGATGTACTTGGTGGGGACAATATGTTTGCCACGTTTGTCAACAATACAAATCCCACAAAACATCCAAATAGCTCAAACTCTCAGGTGACCTAGCTAACTAACCAAACTAACCACATCAAGTTAATCAAAAGTGCCAATCTAATCAGGTCTAGCGCCTTGCTTCTAAATAAGGAATAGCGGCAGATACCGAATACGAGGGTTCCCACCGCGGTTAGACCGGAACCGAATATAATTTTAATTAAAGCTCAGAGTCAGGACCCATGATCCATTTCATCATTCTATTCTCACCCCACCCCATCTTAGTTTCATCTTAGTTCATCTCCTCCCAAGGATTCACCTGTTCTGATGACTCTGGATTCCATTTCCGACTTCGGTGGGATGACTCTAAGAGCCTTTCGCAGTAGGGTGATTGAACTCTACCATCTATCTCCTCGGGTCTTGGGCCAGCCCAACAATTCATTATTCACTCCTCAAACCTGCTATTATTATGAAGTTAAAAACTTGAGACGACTCGGGTTGAGAGAAGGATGTTTGGTTACTACTGTTGATCTTCGTCCGTTGTCGTAAATTTGCTCCGACCACGAGGTCCTTGGCGAGCCGCGAGAAGCGAGTCGTGACTCTAGGTAGGTAGTCTCTCGCACCAGCGAGCGAGGGTTTCCTTCCGATTCTATAATTAACTTCTCCATCCATATCTACCACCCGCTTGGTGTCGTATCCTGGCTTCGGCCTTCGGGTCGTTATTCGGTTTCATCTCGTTCCCGGAACCTATCGTAGGTTTCATAAGGGAAGACCCTGGACGGGCGGACTCCGCTGAGCAAGGAACTAGTAGTTTCTTCAGACTTCAGACTTCAGACTTCAGAGGACATGGATAGCATGGATGGCATCATCATGATGATGCCCAGTAGTGTTCCACAGTGCCGCATGTTTCATGCTCGTATATTGCTATTATTATCTACCCCTCCTCATCTTCTTAGAGCTCGAGGGGGGTCAGAGCAAGGGTGAAGCGACCTGACAATCAGATTAAGCTCGTTTCAGGTTATCTGTGCTCTACTGCCGTGTTATCTGTAGGAATGTGGATGTCGATCGATTCCAGGGTCTATCCCGGTCTAATCTATATTCTATTTATAACTACGTACAAGGTTCAGCAGCTTCGGGTAAACAGATGCAAGATGAGTCGACGACACATTTGCTGGATTAGTTTGGTTATGAGGCCCAATCATACTGCCCAGGGAATAATAATGATAATAATAGTTAAGAGTCATTGTATGTATTATTGTTGAATGGTCAATTGAGAATCATTTCCGCATTTCCAGTCCAACGCTAGGATAAAAAAAAAAAAAGAATATTGGGTATATCGCTCATTTCTCCAGTCATTTCGGAGATTCCCCCGGTGTTCTGCTCTGTTCTGTTGCCGTTTCTGCTAGATCATTTCGTCCAAGATAAGAATTTCGTCCCTGTTTCAAGGTATAGAAGAGAAGAAAAAAAAAGAATAATACAAATGCCAACTTGAGTGATCAATTCCGCCCTTTTCTATCGCCATAAGTCAATGCAGTTCCAAGCTCAACCTGAATGCCCTTTTGTAAAAGTGGAGGATATAAATAAGAAAAATGTGAAAAAGAAAAAAAAATGAAGCGTTACGTGCAAATGCTTCCCGGCCAGGCAGCCTCGGGAGTGCCGTAATCACCAACAACGGAGTGGGGATCTTCGTAGAGTTCCAAAGGACTCAGTCCTAGACCTCCATCGAGCCGAGGGACGGCCCCGCACACCATATCTTCCAGGTATGTGGGTGGGTAGGACGGAGAGTGCTGAAGAGAGCCTGTATGACTGCAATCGGCGGGTTCCTCTCGGGTGTCAGAGAGAAGTTGAGGAGACGGGTAGAGGCTCGAGGAGCCTGGCGCCGTCACATACGACGCAGAAACCTCAAAAGGCGAACTCGCAATCTTCACCGCCGGGGGAGACTGGAGCGGTGGGGTATATGGCGTATAGGGAGCGGAGACGGAAGAAGGAGAAGACGACGATGCTAGACGAAAATCTTGCATTGCTTGGAAGGGACTTGTGGGCGGTGGGGAGTAGTAGTCGACAGACGTCCGTGGAGACCACTGCAGACGAGCTCGGTATCTGGCGGCGAGATGTCGAGGGAGGTCCATAATCGACATGGCGAGTTGCAAATCGGAGTGGTAAGGAATGGTAGCATTTCGGGCGTAGATGGTGCGGTAGATCTCTTCGATGGGTCCTACGCACAGCGGCCCCAGGTAGGCGCCTCCTAGGTCAGGGAACAGGCTATCCAGAGCCACGCCGACACCGAAGAATTGCGCCAGGATAGCCAGGGCGCCTGTGTCCCCATCGCCTCCTCGCAGCATTGCTGGTGGAAGCCAAAATAGCCACTGTCGCAGGGGCTGTACGCGCTCAAAAGCCTGCTCGGCGGTTAGGGAAAGGATATCACGTTGAAAATGCCGAACAAACTCGAGCAGTTCTCCCACTCGACGGTAGTGCTCGTGGTTGTGTCCGACTCGCTTCTGAATGGTTTGAAGGGTGATGATGGTGTGATCGAAGCTAGCTAGATCTTCTTCCTGAAAACGGAAGCCACCAAGTACTGGAGAATTTGCGCTTGCTAAAAACCGTTGGTTTTCCAAGAACATGGCAAGCTCGGACTCCTGTTTCCATATGTGAGGCATTGAGTCCAAAACAGATGTCACCCCCTGCTGCAAAGACGCCCAGCTCGGCCATTCACTGTCCTGCCACGACAACAAGATCGAGGCAGCGAGAATGCCATCACAGTTCACCTTTGAGAAATTGCCAATTGCCCTTTGAAGACCTTGGATGGCAGTACCTCGATGTTGGAAGGCTAGCTGTTTGGTTTCCTGGTTCCGAGTGATCCAGGCAAGGTGGGACGCAGATAGGGTCAAGATCGAGCTCATCACAAAGTCATTGGAGATGGCAATAGACAGGAAGCTATACTGTCAGCCGTGGTCTGCAGAAGGCATCCAGGTCTGGCACTTACAGTGGCATCTTCTGGGCCCAGATAGTGCAACTACTGAGCCCTCGCCGGTGAAGGTCGATAGAGAGACCGATGATGTGGTGGATGAGACGGAGATCGGTCCGTGATAGTTTGCTCCAGCAGTTGCGCGGGAAGTGCATCAGTTCGGGGAACGGGGGGAGCCCCGTGAGGTGCCAGTTCTTGATCTCCATCTCGATTTCCGCGGACATGAGGAGGTCGGGGACATTCCGAACAGAGGTCGACTCTTCGTGTACAGTAGCGACGTCCATGTAGTCACAACGGCAGTTGTGCTTGGTACAGTTGAGACTGTTCTGGTTAGTAAACACCGCCTGCACTGTCGAGTCCCAGGAAACCTACCATTGCGGGAATGTCTCATCGCAGCGAATATGGCGCCGCTTGCAAGTCCTGCAGCCGAAGCGGGACTTGGTGTGGCTCTTGCGAGGGGGACCACCGCCAGGACCAGCCATTTTGATGTGTATAAGGAGGGTAGTAGTATATAGTAAGGAATGGAAGCTAGGTCAGAAGGAAAGGACAGGATAGAAGTCAACTACTCCGGATCGAAGGATGGAAAGGATGGAGGAGAAGTAGAGTGGCGCGCTGAGGGACGAGAGGTTGGTAGGGCAGAAGGACGAGAAGCGCGGAGAGGACGAGGGGATATTTATTTAGGACCCATGAACTGGAGAAGCGAAGGATGGAGGGTCCAGGACGCCAGCGGTCGACGAGAGCGAGGTTAAGAATGCAGAGTCCAAAAATAACCACGAGCCGCAGAGCCCAGGCAGAATGGAGTGGAGGAGACTAGGAGAGATGAAGCAAGAGGAAGCAAGACGAAGCAAGACGAAGCAGGTGGTGATGGTGAGTGGTGAGGAAGATTAATTGCACGTGGGAAATACGAGAAAACGGCAGCCAGCAGTTATTTTTATGGCGAGGATTTGCAGGCAGGAACCGGAGAGCAGAAGAGGTGGAGGAGCAGGACGAGGCCGCTGAGGACTTATAAACGGAAAATACAAAAGGTGATTGGAGTTAGCGGCAGTTTGGGTACAGGAGGGGGAAATCACTAAAATAATAATAATAATAAAAAAAGAATAATAAAATAAAAGAGGAATTATTATTATAGCGAGCATCACTAAATAATTTCATTCTCCTCGAAACAGAAAAGGGAAAAAGCAAAGCAAACCTGGAACTAGTCGAATCTCTGGAGGCTTTGGAGAAGATGGGGAGACGCCACCAAACGCCCAGTCAGAGAGGCTGAAGCTGGGTCAAGCAAGGACCCGATTGATATGAACTGAGGAAGAGGAGACAGGACTGGGGGGAGTCTGCAGATGACTTTGCTGACTTGGTACCAACTTCCCCAGAGAGCACACTTCGAGCATTCTTCTACGCATCAGCAGAACCAGTAACTGCCCTTAGAACGAGCAGGGAGTGCAGAGACAACGTGGCAGGCCTGTTGACTGTTGGGCACAATGTCAGCATTTTGAGCCTCTTCACCCCAGATTACTTTTGGTTTCCAATCCTCGGGCTTCAATGGCCCCAATAAGGCCATTCAGGACACTCCAGAATCAAATTGCGAGTGCCCAGCTAACGATTCTTATGAATAATGATTGACATCTGTCACTTAACGTTATCTCGTCCCGCTCCCAACTAGGTGGGACGTCGTTCTTCTTCTGACTGTGCCGTCAGGATTCAGCCCCGATCTGAGTTTAACCCCTTTCTGCGGAAAACAGACTCAGCAATAATAATAATTACGATAATAATAATAATAGGCAGAAAAAAGAAAGCATCGGTGCAAGCGAGGTCTCTCAGCAGTTCTCCTTGAGTCCTTCAAGAGTGCTAAACTCTGGGTCCCTCTCCAGCCCGCTCATCGGTTCTAACTGAGATTGGCAGGATCCATCAAGCTAATTAGAAGGGTCAGACTGACCAAAGTATGATTCATGGGTCCGTTGATGGATCAGATCCTCCCAACTCTGTCCCTCCCAGCCGGAATCCTCAACCACAGATGGGCGAAACTGCTCGACGGAAAAGGAAATTGGCTGAAACGCAAAATGACTGGCGAGCAGTTAAGCAATTTTCAAGAGGAATCATAGCAACGATGCCAAACTCAGGTGGGGAAGGCAAAGAACGTCTCCATACCAAGCGTAACGGCGCCTTTCCACCCTTTGGTTTATTGGGCTTGGTCGGGCTGCGGGCAGGCGTTCAAGGCGCTTTTCTAGGCTCCCTTGCGAAATGTTGTCCAGTCAAGAGGTCGATGAAACAGACCTTCTCTTCTCTGTCGACTCATCTTGGTGTTGCCTTGTCATCGTTTTCTGCCTGGAGACGGAAATGCTAATAATGTTAAAGGGGGGAGTGACGCCTGTCAGCACGTTGAACGTCTAAGTTACCAAATTGGGATTTCCTGCAAGAGTCATCGTCAGAACGAGCTAAACCCTGTCAATCCTCCTATTCACGATTAAAGCCCACGAGACTCGGGAGCTGGCGATAAACCAAGATCTTGCCTCTTTCAGTCAAGATGATCGCTAGGTAGTTCGAAAGACCGAGGATTTCCGGTACAATCGTCCCAGAGGGAGGAAGCTTCTGATCAGAACTCTGTTGTCCTCGGAATCCGAATGTTGTTTCAAGGGCGCAGAGAGACTGGCCGGGGTAATATGGAATATTCAACGCACGGTACAAGCGGCGACTCCTAGTATCCGCCTGTCTGCAACAATCAAGTCAGCGAGCCGTGATCGCAGATTCCAAGATTGCCTCGCAAGGCAGACTGAGTGCCCAGTGCGTCTAACTGTGGGCCGGGTCAAAAATACCAGAAATACCAGAAATACCAGCAGGCCCTCGGAACAATGATGGGAATGGTACAACCAGACAAGGGTGCTGCTGTGGAGGCCTGTGAGTGTGGATTTGCAAGTCCAACCTTAAAGGCTAAAGCACACTAGGGTAACCAGCCCCCTCTGAAGATTACTGCCCTCTCCACCCAGATGCCAAACGGACCCAGAATTGACACTGACCAGACTTGAAAACAACAATAATAATGTCGCATTCCTCTGCTACACGATCAAGGCACCGTTTCCATCCGAAACTGCGGAGGAATCGCGCTCTCTCCCCGAACACAAATGCCCGATCGGACCTTGAAACATTCAATCGTCCTAGAAAGAAGCGAGGACGGGACCGAGTTTCTGTTCCCAAATATCGAACAATAATGACTGGGACATCTCATCTGTATGCACTGATTGGTCCAGCGTTCCAAGGCTGGTCCTGGAATCAACCGTCTTGCATTTCCCACGCTGCATCTGTGCAACAAGCCATGGCCCCATTGGCGTCAAGCACGTATCTAATGAAATAACTTATTTGTTGGGCGGTCCCATCTGGGCTAAGCTGGGCGGAAAGCATCCTTTCGATTGGGCCGGTATAGCGCGCTAAGATGCTTAGTGTGATGCTATTTTTTCTCTCTTCAGAGTCCGGAATGACAGCCCCAGGGCCAGGGCCAGGGCCAGGGAAGGGGGAGGATGGGTGGCCATCAGCCAAGCCAGCCGATGACGGTAACATGTTAGTGGTCAGCTTTCTGCGGCTGAGAAACGAGTGCGAAGAGGCGGGGCTTAAAGAGCCCGACATCGCGGTTGGTCCACATGGGATTCAATGCATGGCCATGCAGGTTGGACAGGTTGGAGTTTGGACTGGCATGGTCTGCGCTCCTCCGCGAGTCCACAGGTGCTTTGTGACGAACAGACCAGTCGTGTAGAGGGATGACTGCAAGGTATTACAGGGACCAGCCGCAGGGAGGAAATGCAATGATGGAGATGCGGTCTATCGGTGCTTGATACGCCGGTTCTCTGCTTTGCAAAAATGGCCGTCACCGACTCACCAGTTTGCGAGATTAGATTGTGAAACATCATCAGACAAGCAACTAGCCCGATCCATGCCTCTTCGCTAAATATGATCATAACGGGAAGCTGAAGACAAGGCTCCTTGGCATATTTCATGACACAAGGTCGGTTGAAAAAAAGAACGATGCTTATTGATTGGTGCAGGGGGTGACCTCAGAGTGGGCCGGGAGAAAAATGAGCCACAAGGACCTAACCACGATAGTATTTGGTATAGGTGATACACTGGCACCGATCATGGATTCATGATTTGAGACCAAAGGGACCAGCAGATTGGGCATGCTCCTAACGAATAGGGCACATCGCCATTTCTCAGCAAGCGTAAGAGGCCTATCCGGAGCTGCGGGCTGGGTCCATCAAGAAGCACGTTCAAAAACAACAGGCATCCCAGACTCAGACTCAGAGATGAAGCCTTGCTTGGTTCGGTTAGTGGGAATATCTGCAAGGTTGATAGGCTTGGCTGTCAGAAGACTTGAGGCAGCATGGATCTTCCTTGGATGAGCTCGCTGGTTATTTCCACATCGGTGAAAAGGAGACAGCTGCATGCATAAAGTTGCACAGCAGGAGTCCTGCCACGTTTTCTGGGGGGTCAGACTGCAAAGAGTAAGACTCGAAGAGAGATGAGGGAAAGGGGGAGTTGAGTTGTCTCTGGAGGGAAACCAAAACCACCATGTGACTCTGGGCCAGTAATTAACCAGTAACCAGGCAACGCCCCCCCAGCATGGCCTTGTCAGGTCAGGGTTGGACTGATTCAGCTCCGACGCCCAGCCAAATCACTTTCTGTGCATCGGACAGCTGAGTGGTCAGAGCTCAGACCAACAGATATCCGTGAAGTTGACCACTCTGGTAGCGAACTTTTTGAATTTTTGACCGCCTTTCTTGATTATGCAAGACTCTGGCAGAAAACTGGCTAGTCATATAAAGTAAATTTGCGAGTTAACGCATTACTAATCTGCCAGGACTGCCAAGAATTTTAGTGTTGAAATTTTAAAAAAGGCGTGATTATGAATTTCAATACTTTTCACTCTCTCTCCACTCTGGAGATTCTCTGGAGCAGAACAAGTGGTACAATGTTGAATTCAACCGTGTCCGTCTTGGCCAGCTGAGTCTCGAGTAGCCCCGCTAACCCGTTCAGGCTCAGGGTCTCAGTATCCATTCTGTGACTCGCGGGCTGGGCAAGGCTGCCATGCCCCCGGCCCAAGGAATTAGCCCTGGTTTCTAACTTTCCATGGACCTCGCGAGATGGCTCCTAATCTGGTTAGTAGGGCGTTGAGCTCTCCCTTCGTTCTCGCTGGCTGGAGACCTGCAACTCGACTCCAGATTGACCTGGCTTCTGCAGTCTTCACTGGGCGCTGGATTCAGCCTTCAGAAGTTCAGGAGTGCCTGATAAGCTCTCTCTGGAGTGACACCAGGCTGCCTGCCACCACGCGGTTTCGCCTTGGAAGTCTCCAGGAATTCCATCTGTAAGGGACAGGGAACTCATCCCATTATTCCCCCGAGGCCATGAACAGGTACTGACCGTGCGTCTATTCTCGGAGTCAAGTAAGGCACGGCTGTTGGAGAATCCCCCACTCCGCATATCCTGGATCCCTGCTCGATAATCCTCGCTACTACCCAAGTAACCTCACCTCTGACATCGAGCCTTCCTTGGCCCTTCATCGAGACCTTTGCTCTATCGTCCAGTTACATGTGCCAAACTCAACCCCTCGATCGTTAAGGGCCCCCCCACCTCCGCTACACTCTGTAGCCTGTACTTACATCATAATACTACCTACCGCCTGCAATGCACCTCGCGTGCAATTTCTTAGGTTTGCAGTCTTTGAGTGACTGAAACCCCCATCCAGTATAGTGCGGTCAATCCTCAAACTTAGGTCGGGAAATAGTAGTGACCCTAGTGACTCTGAGATAAAAATAGAGACCCCCAACCTGTCGATCAATCCCCAGCCCATCAGGACTCCAAACAACTGGGAGGGCCAGCTTCAAAGTTCAAACCCAACCTCAACGTACAGGAGAACGGCTGCAGTAGCTTCCAGTAGCTTCTTATTCCTTCAGGGCCCAGAGCAGCAGCCATATCTTGTCCTCATTCCTCTTAGTCCCCGCCATCGTCAAAGCTCCCCAAAGTGGGTTGGTTTTGCGATAATCCTGGTCACCTTAGCTTCTTCTCCTCCACGCTACCCTATACAAGGATAATGGATCCTATCATCCGACAGGACCGACAGTCTTAGTTAGTTCGGTATTTACTTACCTCCTTCCTGGACAAAGTAAATGAGGCCCGGAATTTCTGTCTCTCTCACCAATCCAAACAGCGTACCAAACCACTCATCTATAACCGATCATTCTATCAACGCTGATCACCCTCGTCTCATCTCGTCTCGTCTCATCTCATCACTCTGATTTCCAGGGATGGTGAGGATGAGGACGGGAGATCAGGGTTTCGTAGATAGCTGATAGGTAGAACAACCCACTCACATTCACTCCATGGCCACCAACTAAGAGTAAGTGTCGTCCACCCATCTTAGTTGGATGGACGTAACCTCCTCCTGGTATACGAGGCTTCTACTTCTAGATGTTATCACTAAAATCCCGCCAATGCATGTTAACGGAACAACAGCAAGGAACTGATGATCCAAATATAGAAAGACGGACGGGAGTGATCAACAACCTCCAATGCAGGTTCTCGCGGAAGGAACTGAGGAACGACTGTCGACTGCTGTCCTGGGTACACGGACCTCAGCCTTTGCGAAGTTGGAAGTTGGCAAGCTCTACGGAGTAGGTACCGAAGCTCTGGCAACTGGAGTCCACGGATGGTTGGTTGCACCGCCCGACGACCTTCCCAAGCGATACCTATGATGGATATCCGAGGCATCTTCCAAGATTAGTACTCGGATGGATAGACGGGTGGGTGGGTGGAAGCATGAGAGGAAAGTGCCATTCCTCCGTCGTAATTTCCTAGATTTTCCAATAATACTCATCCCGCTTCTCAAGGAAAGAGCGATGGATGGAGAGTCCACTGAAAGGGTGTTGCTTCCTCTTTTCGTCTAGTCATGAAGCCGTCGGAGAGCTGAGCATCCTTGGTACCTACAGGTGCCGCAAGAATATATCTTGAAAGTACTACTGGTCCTACTAGTGCTAAGAATAGATGTTGAGTAATTCCATTCTTCACGAGTACGTACATGATATCATCGCTCATCAACCATGGCAAGTTCGGTATGGTATCGCAACAGAACGATAGGCAAGTAATCTCAAGAACGAGCAAAAGGATAGAAGAGATAGAAGAAAAAGGAGAGACACTCTGCCCGAGATGGAAAAGAAAAGAGAATAGAATAGACGTCCGATTAATAGTCAATCATCCTCGCCTCAAGAGCCTTGACCAAAGCCTCTGGGAGCTGCTCCTTCTGCACACATCCCAAGGCCACCAGGTCCGCCCAGAAGAACAGAGCCCGATCTTGCGCGTAGGCCAGGTAATCGAATTCATCGGACTCGTCGGCGTCGCTGTCTACTGGTGGCTTCGGGGTCGGGTTTGTGGGAGTGGTATCGCCGTCGTCCTCGTCGCCCATTCCGGGGACCTTTGCTTGGACTATACCCCAGGCCACCCATTGGGCTGAGTTGACCACGCGCCAGAGACGCGTCTGGTGCATTAGGAACTGAATATCTGTATCGAGGGTGTCTAGGTGCATGCGCTCGACGTCCGTTGATCGCTGGGGAGCTAGGTCGGGGCTTGCGTTGAGGTCGAGGGGTGTCATTGTTGGAGTGCCCATAGAGAGTGGGCGCATGAGTGGTGTAATGGATGGGGAGGTGCGGCCGCTTAAACCTGGTCTGTGGGTTAGGTATGTGGTGATGAATTGGTGCTGTTGCGCTGGTGTTGGGTAGAGCTTGGTGCTGCATGCCCAGGGTTTTTCCTCGTCAAGGTAGTTGTAGCACCATTCAGTCTGGGGGAACAGTCAGTAACACGTCGAGATTCAGCTCCTGTCATCGGTACTCACGAAGTGGTTGGCGAACTCGAATCCAGGCGTGTTCGCTGAGGCATACTCAAAGTCGATGACGACCAGTTGCTTATGCTCGTTCTCCGGGAGAAGAAGGGGAGACTGCTGACTCGGCTCCATACGTAGTAGGTTACCGTATTGTGTCTACAGGTACTTGGTTAGCAAAACGGGTGATAAGCTACGGCTTGTTTCAAAACCTACGTCGTTATGGCAAAACACAAGCTGACGTTTAATCTCATCTACGCCACCGTTGTTCACGAAGAGCCACTTTCGATAGTCCTCAACGGCCTTCCGAAACGTAGGCCACGGGACACCGCAGACATAACCGCGCCGACGCCACGGTTCGGTCGCTGCTTTGCTCTCATTCTGCGCGGATTTGATCTCCTCATCCACCCAGCTAATAACTTGCTCGCAGCGGTCAACCCACTTGTCCCAATTGTGGAAGACCACCGGCCCACGCTCTCTCTCCTCCTCCAACAGGTCAATACCTTCGTGCAACTCGCGCATGCGTTTCGAGATCTGTTTCATTGTCGACGGTTCCCGGAGTTCTTTCGGCGTGAGCGGCCGGGCCTCAAAATACTCCTCAAATCGGCCATTGTTGAAAGTTCCTAGTACTTTGGGCCCGATATTCTTCCGCCCCAACCGTCGAAGAATCTGGAGCTCCTTCTCTCGATCGATGAGATGATCCACCTGAGGGCCATAGATACGCAGCAAAAGCTTCCTGCAAGTAAATTAGAGAAAATCCCAACGTCTGGGGAAAAAAGGGGTAGAACTTACGGAGGAGGCCTTCGAGGCACCAGGGTGTATGATCCGTCCCCAGCTCTAGGGGGAGGAATGTTCTGCGGGGGAGTGATTTTGTAGACAGCATTAGTCAAAGCACCGCTAAGCCTAACAACATCGATCTCAGCCGCCAGCTCCATGGGAAGCTTTCGCCAACTCTTCAACTCCAGCGTATGGGTCAGGCGGAGAAGTTCGCTCTTAAAGCTAACCCAGGCTTCTCGATCTTTGGCTCGCCCTCCACTTGCGGAATCTCCATCCTCGCCCTCCACGCCCCCGCCGGTATAAGCCAATGTCTTCGAGTTGTCCAAAACCGCATCCACAGCAGGAGTAACCGGCTCGAGTTCGTAATCTGACTCGGAAGCGGAGCCTCTTCGCAGTCCCTTGAAAGGATGGCGCCGGCGCGTAGATCGACGGGATGAGCAGGTAGAGGTAGGACGGCTATCGTATCGGGAAGCATAGTGAAGAAGGATTTTTTCCAGTCCGTCAAGGGCGAGGCCGGTGTCGGATCCCTGCGACACGGTCTTGGTCAATGGAGCACCATCACCATGTTCGTCTCCTTCGTGATCTCTAGCAATTCTAGTAGAGCCGGTTGTCGAGCTATTAGGTTTTCTTGAAGACTTGCGTTTTGACTTCTCGCGCGATAGCCACTCGTACACCTGACTGAAGAGGTTGTTTCGAGATTCCTCCTCGCTTTGCTTCAGCCACCGCTCGATATCATCTCTTGTCACTGGATCATTGGATGTCTGGCTGTTTAAAGAGCCTAGCGAAGGCGGATGGTACAACTGTTGGCGCACCGAGGGTTTGCTGGCAGAAACGCGACGCTGCCTAGTGGCATTTCCATCTGTTGCAGGGTCTTGACGGGGTCGATGGGCGGGTGAGGGCAGACTAATCTCAGGACCTGAAAGGGGGCCTTTTAAAGACTTGTCAGAATCCATAGATATATTGAGATATATGCCATTTAGTAGAGACGGATGTGGTGGAATAAGGCCAGAGGGGTGCGTAAGAAATTTTGGTGGTTGAGAAGATGTGGGTGATGAGATCATAGGACTAAACTCCAGCGCAAGAGCCGCGGATGTTACTACGACTACTATTGGCCACCCGAGTCAAGAACAAAGGGGAAAAAGGGGATCCAGGGACGAGGAGCAACAACTGGACCGGGTCACCTACCTTCAAGGTCAGGGCCGGAGTCTGCGATCTGATCACTGAACGAAGGCATCTCCAAGGATAAGGAAGGTCAAATCCAAGGCAAGGCTCATCCAGGGAGGGAAGTCGGTCACGTTTTCAAGGTAGAGTCTTGCAACGTATTATCGGCACCGGTCACCGAGTCGTAGATGTACCAAGTTCGATTCAATCAGCGATGTTTCGAAGCAGGCGAGATCGAAAGAAGTGGAAAGGACACAAATACGGGTTTAAAACCAGAGAAAAGGAAAGGAAAGAAGACTGGGGGTACCCGGGTGGGGGACACAGCAGCGGGCGGCGGGCCAGAAAAGAAGTGGGATTGCAAACGTAGCGGTCGGATGAGGTGGAGCTCAAAGCAACCAGACTCAGGACAGCGATGGCTCCAGCGATGGGGGAGTATATCAATTATCGAGACGCGAAGTGATGGATGTGCAAAGGGTCCAAATAGCGGATCGCATAGATAAGAGGCGGATCGCACAAAGACAGGAAGTTGAGGCCAAAATCAGGTGGCGAAAGACGACGCAGTGGGCTTATCAGCCAGCTCAGGTGACTAGAGGCTGTTGACCTGTGCAAGCAGAACGTTTTTATGGGGGATTTTGGGTAATTGCTCCCACAGAATGTGGCCGGCTTAACGAGTCTTCAATATGCTATTTGTCTAGCCGTGTTGCAGGTGTGGATGCCATATATGCTTGTGCTATCATCTCGCATCGTCGATATTCTCCTGTCGCTTGATGGGAATAAGGAGACAACAGCCTAGGCCTCAGTCTACCGCTCGGCTGCTCACACGACATCGCTGGCCAGTGGCCATATCAACCACAACCTCGGGATTGCTGAGATGCACAATGATAGGCTCCCGTTTGGAGGAGGCTTATCGTGGTGTTGGAGACTTGGAGACCCGTGGACCAGGGACCATACAATCAAGGTCGCATGGCATGAGATCATCTAGATCATTAAGCGGAGCTACCCTGAGTCTTAGAACAACGTCCGTGAGAGTTTAAATTGGGAATACTGTGTGAATCCCGCCTCTCATCCTTTCCCCGCATTTTCTCTACCGTCAACAAGCGCGCTTGGAATGATTTCGACTTGCGTGCCGAGTATGGTCGCTAGGGATAAGCACATTGTGCTTCATACCTCGGTTCAGAGCTGCAAAGGGCATCCTCATTGCCATGAGAGTGTCGTTCGATGTGGTAAGTTGTCATCGTCGAAGCTTGGGTTTAGAGAAGCTTGAAGTTTGGATAGAGAAGGTGGCAGTCCACAGACAGAAGAGGGGAACGATGGCGTGATTTCGGCCTGAGGCATTAAATATCAACGGTTTCCCGATGTTATAGCAAGGCAAACCGCCCCGTATAGAAAGACGAGCCCCGACCCCGCTGGGTTGATCAAAGACCCGACAAAAGAAGACGAGCCCTTGAAGAAAAAATCTTGTACCTTTCGTGCTGCATATTTCTATACAACTGATTCCCGCGTTTGTACGACGCGTGCTCCAACAATCTAGCTGTATAGCTTCATATAGTCGTGCCCCGATAAACTATGTCCAAACTCGCCTCTGTAGGTCGGTGGTACTATTGGTTTCTAGCGCCAGAGGTCGTGCGTTCGAGCCGCTGAGGCGTTTTTTGCTAGTATCTCCAGTTTTTATTTAAACTTGTTATATCTGCGTTACTCATGGAAGATTTGATCATTTGATCTCAATACAAAAGTACGGATCACAATTTAGAACGCGTGCCATTCCAAAGGACCCTTTCCCCGTTGCCCGAGACGCTGCCAAACTCCAACTCCAATAAAGATATATGAAAGTAACAATACATAGAAAACCCAAGCAGAGTGACCGCTCTAGGCCGCCGCCCATTCGACAACCTCTAGAGCACAAATCACAAGAACAAGAGTTGATGGGAGAATCCTGCATACGTCAGTGTCTTGCCCCGGAGGCTAGAGTGGGGTTAACAGGACTTACCAAACCACGTAGCTTTGGAACAACAACTTCGACATGGCGCCAACATAAGTATTGTTGATTTGGCATATCTGTGCCAATTGCAGGGCCGACGGAGCCCCAGTGAGTAAGAAGCAGACAATGATGAAGATTGGATCGTCCACAATGCTGACCGGAACATATTTGGCTAGCAAGGCAAGCAGTGGCGCCATGGCTATTGTTGGTAAAAGCATACGGGCCAAGAGCGAGGCGATGATCAGCTTTTTCTCCTCCCCAGAATCATCCATATCTTCAAGTGCCTCTTGAGGTATTGTGTTGCGTTCCAGGTTCGCCCCGAGGACCACAAGAATCAAAGGAACGGCGACTTGGCCGTTCTGACTAATCGCGCGAGTCACGGAGTTCCGGATGAATGTTCCATCGTCAAAGAACAGCCGCTGAAGTGATGGCACAGAAGCCACTATTATCGCGACCAACATCGCCCAAAGTGGTGGGTTCATAAAATCCCACAAACCACTAAAGAATCTGCGAGTCGAATTCGAGCACTTTGATAGCACTTTTTGGAAACTTGGTGGAAGTTGGTTGTACAATGCACCCATTCCTCTCGCCCAACTGCTGGCAACGCGAGCCCTAAGACGGCACATGAAGGCTTTGAGTCGCGACATGAGTCCTTGCTCCAAGTCACTGTCCTGGCGGTTCACTTCCACGCTAGGAAAGTACAATATGTCGCCCTGAGTGAGAAACGGGCCACTAGGCGGCAGCCCAAGTAGCGGTGACTCGCCCTGAGCTTGATCATTCTCATGATGCGGCAATTTTGTGTACGAGTAAGTGCGTGCATTTACAGGTGTCACCTCCCCGGAATGGAAATCATCGGATCCATCATTCGAGCCTGCTGCGAGTTCGGTAGAGCCATCGGATGAATCCCTTGTCCTTATCAAGGGTTCATCCGGGTCCACTTGCTCTGGATTGTCGGTGTACCGTTCCTGACCTTGTGCGACTGGGGCCTCTCCATCGCCTCCTTCAGCCGCCTCGAGATACCTCTCCCGTGGTGCAAGAAGAACGCGGTATCCCCAGCTCCAGCGTACGAGCTGGCCGAGTTGCTGAAAAACAAGTAGGTAGAGAATACCGCGCGCTGCAACTTCATCGTCGTTATCATTAGGGATTCGATCCCAATGAAGTCCATTTAGCGTTTGTGAAAGAGAGACGACAAGCGAGATAGGAAGCGAATTTGAATTTCCAAACACCTAAAAGCGAAGACAGATCAGCCACCTGTCGGCGCGTATAGTTGACAGAACTACTTACCGCCATAGCCGCCACAAAATTTGATTGTCGCTTCTTGAATTGAAAGCATCGTGAGACCACGAATGCGCAGAGGTAGGAGACAAGAGTTTGGACAATGAAAATCAAAGGAATGATGGCGAGATCAGTGAGTTTGTCCGCTGTCAGCTGCGAACCAAGCTTCGTGAATACTATTCCGGAGAGAGGTAGGTTAGAGAACGATCCCGTACACAATGATGGATGAATCACATACTAAGGCATGGCGTAAACAGAGTGACATTGAGGTTGGCGACAAATTTTTGGGCATCGGCATCAAACATGCCCACCCTAGCAGCAATGTAACCGGGGAGGCTGACGCATACGACCTCAAGGACAGCCTCGAAAACGAGAAGTACTAGGTGCACGAAGGGAGGGTGACTCGAATGCGGAGTGGCAACATCTTGCAATATGCCGGAGTTGACGCCGACCTGGGGTTGCGTCACGAACTGGCGTGTCGTCAACAAGTGAGTATTCTGAAAAGATCGAGGCGATGTAAAAAAGGCCATCGACGGCAGGAATGGTGTTAGCTTGTCCCTAGAGAGGCCCCGGGGTTAGCAGAGAGATGATAATAAGAGCAATGGTGATGGGTGACGAAGATGGGGAGATGAATACGTAGTAGGGAGGGCGGCAATAAGGTTTGAGATGGAAAGTGGAACCTACCAGAGGCGAAAGGAACAATGGATGAAACTTTGGGGCTTTGATTCAGTAGGCGGAGAGAGACTGAAGTATTCAAGAGGGTAGTATTGTAGCAAGGAAAAGGACAAGAATTCCCCGGTGTGGGTGAGGATATGATTGAGATCATGTCTAGAGGAGAGCTCACATCATTGCAGCAGGCTGGCTGTAGGACTGGCGATGATTCAAGCCTTCAAGGCTCCAATGCCATGATCATGCTCGAGCTGGAGCTGCTGATAGGATAAGCTGGGGTGCTAGTCAGACGCCAAGACTTTCCTTCCCCCGTCCTGGAATTGTTCCAGGCTCACTTCCTCCAGTTCCAACTTGTCCAACAGCGTCCACAACTCCACAGTCGGTGCTCGATAACGCATCAACGGAGTCGAAAGCGCTTCATTCTTGCTGAGGAAATTATTTCTCATGAGAGTTGATTGGAGTTGTCTGCAAAGCGAGCACAACTTTGCAGTGCTCTTGGCAGCTATCACGTCACCAGCTCCCAATATTCAGGACTTGGCACTTAGAGTTAAGGAGTAGACGATGGAGTACGAGCAGGGTATATATTTTTACAGGTTGAACCTTTGGTGATTCCTCGGGAGGGCAAAAATACTCCTGGCAGTAATAATGTAAATGTACCTGATCGATCGGCCTCGATCCAAAGGGATGAGAAGGAGGGTAGAACATATCAGCGATATTAGGCATGTAATATAGATTCCAAGTTGAACAATACATCATCAACTCTGGAGGAGACGAGTTCAAATGTGGCCGGAGAACGGAGTTTGCAAACTAACCCTCGCCACAGATAGTCAACCTGCATCTCTGATCGTCCGAGCTACTGCTTGTCCGCGCGGTCCTCACATAAAACATGTCATGATCAACAGAAGGATCCAGGTTGATCAGGGTCAATCGAGTTAGTATATGAACACAGACAGCCCCAAGGCATGGTTTCACTTCACTTCCAGGTTCCAACTATAGAAGGTCACGTGATATACAGAATATTACTCAGAATTAGCCCTTCCTAAGAAGCGTTGACCCTTTTTGGTGTAGCGGTAATTTAAAATTCTCACACCTGCGTGTTTGGGAGAAGCGATCAGCGGAGCTGGTGTGGCTTGTTACGCTAATAGGCACTGTGGCACTGACCAGGGATGGGGAAAGTGGCTTGGGAACAACTTTGGTTCAGGACTTCAGGCTACTTCGCCACAGCCGGTTGTGGAAGTATGCCCGAACTCACCGGCTGAGGCATCAAGATATAATCACGACCGGGAATTTCACCAAACTCAATAGGTTGAGAACCTGGAACCCATCCATGGAAATCTCGGTCCGGTAGAAGGCGAAATGCCAGGCTGCTGGTTCACCTCCGAGGTTTGGAAAAGTTGGGCCGCATCTAGGATCACTCCGTTGTGATTGCATGTTGGGTAGAAGGGGGTGAAATCATGGATTATGGTGTGATGGAGTGATTGACAATAGGACTCTCTTCGATCGTCAGCTGTTAGAACGCTGGGGCGCATGGGATTTTTCTGGGGTGGCAAAGCTGGCGATTGGCTGGTGTGAGCAGCCGCGACACAGACTCTGTTGATTTTGATAGCTCAGCTCGAACAGGAAAGGAGTCGGGCGCCGTTGTACATTATACGGAATATCAGTCGTGGAGCGTGAGCGTGAGATTAATTTATATCGATGATCAATATTGCCATTGATGATTGCCTGATAACCCAGAGCTGCGCCAGCTTTGCGGCGTCTATGGTGTGTCAAACTGTCTGTCCCCGCTGTCCCCCACAAGGTGCCTTTCTCCCAGAAAAATAGGGAAACACTACTGCAAGTGGGAAGAAAAAGAAAAGAAGCAAAGCGCCCAACTGCCGCTCTCTTAGACTCTCGGCGAAAACATTGTGTATGTTCGGTGCACACTTTCTGGATCAAGAAATGACCCAAGGTTCTGCCCCGCGTTGAGTTGAGCGTCTTGGACATTTCTACTGAGACGAATGCTTCTTCTTCTTTTCCTTATCGTCCGTTTGCCAACCCGTCTTCGTCCTTGTTTTCATCTGCCTTGCTCTCCGACCGAGCCGAGTTCCCTGTCCTCTCGGGTTCTTTCCATCTCCATGTGCTCGAGCAGCTGCTGAGTGTTGTTAGACAATCTGAAGGTGTTGGGGAACGTTCTCCGGCTTTGCCGCCTCCCGGCCCTCCTTTGATCTCTTGCTAGCGATCTCGCCGACCATGAGCGCTGAATACGGTTTCGCTGCGGAGAGACCTCCGATTTCTCCTCATTCCAACGCCGACCATACCCCTATAACCCCGGACGATGAAGTATCCCCGCCTCCCACCAAGACTCTGCAGGTCCTACGCTCGGCCTTCGATTATAATTCCTCCGGAATCACACCTTCTTCCACACATATAGGCCAGGTCAATGCTGCTCGACATGGCGGCGGGGCCACCTTCCGTCCGCAAGCGTCGATGAGTAGTGCGAATCAGGACATTCTGGCGAAGATGAAGGCTTTCCAGCTTTCAAGGCAGGGTGTGCCTCCTCCGACTTTAAACCATACCACCTCGACAGGAGCAATTCCAACAGGTGGTCCTCAATCAGGCGCATCGGATCCGTCTGGCCCAGTAGCGGGTGATGCCTCGCCAGTCCTTAACGGCCCGTTAGCAGGTGCGATTCCAGGGCGGCTCCCTCCATCCCATCGGCCGGGTCCGAAGAATTGGTCTTCTACCCCTTCTGTTGCTCGCGCGCCTCCTGGCACCAATTCTCCTAACGGTGGGTTGGCGGCGAAACGCATGAAACCCGGACTCAAGCTTTCAGATGCTGCTGGACCGAATGGCACGGCACCTCCAGGTCAGTCACCTGCAAGTGGCCCGGCTGTGGGTGGAGAGACAGCTTTCAGCAAGTATTCGGAGTATATTGACACGAAATCGGGGACCCTGAGATTCAAGAATAAAGCTGTTCTCCACGGAGGCGGTATCGAGTTCTCGTCCGGCCAAAGTTTCAACATTTCATTAGACGAAGTGGATCGTTTGGACGAGCTAGGCAAGGGAAACTACGGGACCGTGTACAAGGTTCGACATAGCCGTCCGCATATGCGAAAACCGGGACAGGGCTTAAGTGGGATTGTCAGCCGGCCCCCAGGAACTGATGATTCAGATACAGATGGGACCCCGGCACTGAAGCCACAAGATACTTTCTCTGGCGCTGTCATGGCTATGAAAGAGATTCGGTTGGAGTTGGACGAGAACAAGTTTGCGCAAATTATCATGGAGTTGGACATCCTTCACCGATGTGTTTCACCGTTCATCATTGACTTCTACGGTGCCTTTTTCCAGGAAGGTGCTGTGTATATCTGTGTTGAGTTCATGGACGGCGGCTCTATCGATAAACTTTATGGTGAAGGCATACCCGAGAATATCCTTCGCAAAGTGGCGCTTTCCACTGTTATGGGATTAAAGACCCTCAAGGATGACCATAACATCATCCACAGAGATGTGAAACCCACAAACATTCTTGTTAATTCACGGGGACAGATCAAGATCTGCGACTTTGGGGTTAGTGGGAATCTGGTTTCTAGTATTGCAAAGACGAATATTGGTTGCCAAAGTTACATGGCGCCGGAGCGCATTGCAGGAGGTGGAATGCAGCAGTCCGGGGCAACCAGCGGAGGAACTTATAGTGTCCAGAGTGACATCTGGAGCTTGGGATTGTCCATCATTGAATGCGCCATCGGCAGGTATCCGTACCCCCCGGAAACCTTCAATAACATTTTCAGTCAGCTGCATGTCAGTATCCCCTTCCTGATCTTTTCGCGAACTTGACTGACTCTATCTTTCTAGGCTATTGTCCATGGCGACGTTCCTAGTCTTCCGGAATCTGAATATTCCAACGATGCACACTCCTTTGTCAGCGCCTGTCTCGATAAAAATCCTAAAAACCGCCCCACATATAACATGCTCCTCCGACACCCTTGGCTCTCCTCTCTTATGAAACCTCCCTCCGAACCAAGCAGTACCGATAGACCGTCCATATCTCTCGCTGATGGAAACTCTGGCGAAAGCACAACCCTGGTTACAGATGACCAAGAAGTTGCGGACTGGGTCAAGGAGAGGCTGGAAAAGCCTCAAAATAGACTTTCCGAAGGCGTAGACAAGCCAGCACTGCACGCAGTTGCATTGGATGCTGTACCTGGAAGCCCACTCCTCGACGACCCTCCGATTTCTGGTCTTTCGCTTTCTGATCAGCCAGAGTAGCCTGCATTCTCATTTCGCTTTCACTACAATATCAAGATACATAGCACTATCTATAAACTTGCTTTGTTCCTTTCTTTTGCCATACCTCCTTCTGCTGTCAATGCTCATACCTTCGGGTGGGAATTACTGGCGCTGGCGCCACCCAGACAGATGGTCTGGCTTTTAGGAACACAATTTTGTCAGCTTTGGTCTATGGCCCAGCGTTATATTGACACGTGGATGGAGGCAGATCGCAAGTTCATGCGATCTTGTTCCCTACATGAGATGTGTGGTATTCTCATTCAATAACATGATGTACACTTTGTGAAGGGTTCCGATGTACCGTACTTAACTGCCCAATACCAATATTAGATAGACGAGGCCGTCTCAGCTTGTGCAACATTAATTCTTATTCGTCCTATAGCGTCTAGCCCATTAGTGCTTCATATCACCAGATTCCACACCATATTGCTTATCAATCAGTGTATGAGTGATGCTGAGTAATGACGCAGGCCTGGAATCACAAAAAATGAGAAGAAGGTAAAAAAGAAGGGAGAGATCACGCAATTGGCTTACATGACAGTGGATATAGACCATTGGAATTGAAATTAATAAATAATGATTGTTATATTTGTTGTGTACTCCGTGCTCTGTAGGAGTATTCCAGTAGCAGTGGCCAGTACGATAGCGTCATTCTGGCCAAAGCTCGCACGTCTGTGGCTTCCCCGCCAACTTTTTCTCCAATCTTCCAGCCTGCTTGACCCCCTCCCCTCTTTTATTACTCCGGTGCGCCCGTCGTTAAATCCTCCCCATGCTTTCTCGCTCCTCTCTTCGGCCACTCACTGCCCAACCGTCGAAGACTCGGCTTATCCGTACGTCTCTGGTCTATCTTTCTCCGATCACTCAATCTTCCCGAACATACGGAGGTTACGGCATTGCCACGACTGCCAATCGAAGTACAATCAATAGGTACCTGAAGAGAGGCATCCTGGATTCTCCATCTTCATCAGCGACATCGATTTCTACTGAGTCCCGTCTCGCCTCACTCACTAGACACTTCTCATCCACACCCCCGGTCGCGAATTCGAACAAAATGCCTCCCGTACAGACTCAACAGTATGATTATATTGTGCTAGGTGGTGGAAGTGGTGGCAGCGGCAGCGGAAGAAGAGCTGCTGGTTGGTATGGGGCGAAGACGTTGATTGTGGAAAGTGGCCGCTCTGGCGGTACTTGCGTAAATGTTGGGTATGGAGTTTCTGGATCCTGGCACTGATTTAACCACAGTTGCTGATTGATGTCTGTTTTAGTTGCGTCCCCAAGAAGATGACCTGGAACTTTGCCTCCATCACCGAGGCTCTCGAGGCAGGCCGCCATTACGGTTATGACATCCCTCATAATGTCGATGTCAACTACAATCACTTCAAGAAACTCCGTGACGCCACCGTTCAGCGATTGAACGGAATTTACGAAAGAAACTGGGGTAAGGAAGGTATTGACCTCGTACACGGCCGGGCCCGGTTCGTCGAACCCAAGACTATCGAGGTGGTTTCGAACGACGGCACTACGGCACGGTATACTGCACCGCATATTTTGATCGCGACCGGTGGCCGACCCAGCCTCCCGAATACTAAGGGCGCTGAGCACGGTATTACGAGCGATGGGTTCTTCGCGATTGAAGAGCTACCCCCGAAGGTGGCTGTTGTTGGAGCTGGATACATTGCCATCGAGCTTGCAGGTGTCATGGGCACCGTCGGCGTTGACACAAACCTGCTTATCCGTGGCGACACTTTCCTGCGCAAGTTCGACCCGATGATTCAAAAGACCATGACGGAGCGATACGAAGCCGCCGGAATCAAGGTCCACAAGAAGCACCCAGGTATCAAAGAGGTCCAGCTCCTGCGTGATGGCAAGGGCAAGGACAAGCTCCTCAAGCTGATCATGAACGACGGATCGGAGATGGAAGTCAACGAGCTTCTGTGGGCTATCGGCCGTGTCCCTGAGGTGGAGGACCTGCACCTCGAGGTTCCCGGTGTGAAACGCGACGAGAGAGGACATATCATTGTTGACGAATACCAAAACAGCAATGTCGAAGGCATCTACGCCCTTGGCGATGTCACAGGACAAGCTGAGCTAACCCCTGGTATGACACTCCACCAATATCCCTCACCCTACATATAAGAACCTACTAACATTGCACAAAAATAGTCGCCATCGCCGCCGGCCGCCAACTCGGCAGCCGCCTCTTCGGCGGCGAGGAATTCAAGACCGCCAAACTCTCCTACGAGAACATCCCCACCGTCGTCTTCTCCCACCCCGAAGTCGGCACAGTCGGTCTCACCGAGCCCGAAGCCCGCGAGCGCTTCGGCGACGCCAATGTCAAGGTATACCACACCCGGTTCGCGGCGATGTACTACGACGTCTTCCCCGCGGAGGAGAAGAAGAAGAACCCGACGGAGTTCAAGCTTGTGGTTACCGGGCCTGAAGAGAAGATTGTGGGTCTGCATATTCTTGGTCTTGGGGTTGGGGAGATGTTGCAGGGTTTCGGGGTTGCGGTGAAGATGGGTGCCACGAAGAAGGACTTCGATAGCTGTGTTGCTATTCATCCTACGAGTGCGGAGGAGCTGGTTACCTTGCGGTAGACTAGGGGGAGTGAAATGCTCTTTCTCTACGTTTGATATAAATAAAAGGTGGTATAATGAACCTTCAGTTCGGAGGTTACGTTAGATATTGTTGATATTCAAAGTAAATAACTGGGTATCTCGAATTTCTGTTGCACGGTGTAAAAAGGAAATAGACCAAGTGAATGAATAAGGTGTCTCAAGGTATAGACCCTGAACAAGTAAATGATAAACCAGCAGTAAATGACATATATGCATTCCAAAACGTCAGCCTGTGAACGTGTCCCTTGTTTCCAAATACTGGGATAAATGGATATGTTGTATGGATATGTTGTATAGATATGTTGTATACCACCAGGGTACGGCATATTCCAAACAAATGGTCAAGTAACCCAGCGGTCCCCGCCCCCAGTAATATAGAGGTCAGATCAACCTCTCAGCGCGACCTATGGCAGCATGAAACGTATCTGTGGGACGGAGTGATGCCTGCTACCCTGCCGCGCGTTTGTATCTCAGCTTGTGTGACAGAAGGCGCATGTAACCGCAAGCATCTTCATCAGACCCACACCCAAACACGTTCTCAGAGTTTCGTGAGATGAGTTCGTGTAACCACTGTGCATGGCTAGTTGGATTGGGAACTGGGGACTTGGAGCTGGTGGGCTGTTGATTTAACGAGATTCGCGTGGCGATAGTCCATCAATTCATCGTTTTGTATAGTTGTAGATGTGTGGTGGAGGTCTTGGATTTGATATGGGTGGTGGATTCTTTCGCCTATCGGAAGGAATTCCAACCTCGACGGAGAGACTTATAGTGGTATTGCAGCCGCGTGTTCGAGAGAGGAAGAGAAAGCGATAGGTACGGTGATGTCTTTCTTTCTAAATTCCGCCGTCGCTTTGCGACAACTCATCGTTTCAGGTATTGACCAACCTCGATATCTGAGAGGTTCGGCGCATGATGGCTTAGTTGAAGACCATAACAGCAAACGAGATCAAACAGAAGCAGATCGGGATATAGATTGTATGGTCTGAGGGCTCTGGATCGGAGATTGGGATGGCGGAGGGAACAGCGGAGGAGACGGCGAGGGAGAATGTGGTGGGTGAAGGAGTGCGGGAGATGCAGGTACTATGGGGCCGGGAGGAGGATCTGAATTTAGGGGCCATGTTGGTTTATTCCTGGTTGATTTTGAAGGAGCGTGATTGTGCATTCAGTGCATATTGAGATGAGAAGAGAAAGAAACGTGCGAAGTGTCAGGGAGTGTTGTTGACAGTTGTTGAGAATTGTTGAGAGTTGTTGAGGAGGGGACTCGTAGTGTAAGGCGGGGGAGAATCAGTCCATGCGGATGCCTGATTAGATCACGGGCGCTGACTGTCACATGACAACCGCTACTATCCAGTGCAGACGGGGAGTAAAATACGCCCGTGAGGGCGTCTACGCGTACTTTTTGGGGCGAACCATATTTACTGTTTTTTAAACACTTAATTAGACACCTGCCAGAATGCTTGATTGCATGTTTCGTTAAACGCCTGCTTAAATGCCTACTTTTCGACTGTTGACCGAGCGGAGTAGATATCAAAACAACACATGAGACACTGCTTCCCAAACTTCACCCATGGATTCATCGACTCCTCCATTCTACAGAGTAGTACGATATCTAATTTTAAGGCCGTGCTGAGATCGAACCGGCAGAAGACATTCTTCGAATTTTGCAATGCAACCATCTGTTGCAGGTTCAGGCCTGGCTTGAACTTCAAGACATCCTCGATGAATACCCAGTGGAATATTGACCAAGTCCAAGCAAAACGATCATGATTCTACTCCAGTAGTTAAGTCGCGCAGGTCCGTGCCTGAGACTCGCCGTGATTGGTGGTTGTCTCCGGCGAGGAGATACCCGCAAATTACGGGCTGGGAAAAATAAAAATACGATAGACATGGGATGATGCAACTCAGGTTTTCGAGTCTCCAGAGTCGAGTCAGTAGTCGACGACTGTGACTTGCGCTTGAGGCTCGACACAACCTCCGACTGGCACTCGCCGAGTTTTTGACTCTAGTTTGGCGGAGGCTGAGACACCAATTTATGTTGGTGGAAAAAGGATCACTCACATTCTCTATCTGTGAGGGGAGATTGGCTTTTGGTTAGAGACATAGTAATCCAACTTACCAAGACATCTGCGACACACCTCAGACACGATCAGCTGTAAATCCGACAATCATCATTCCCACCCGCTTCGAGGGAGCGCGGGTGGAGCTATCTGATGGGGCCATGTCTGTTGTGCACTTTAAACAATTGAAGGCCACCTGAAACTAGGCAGAGGATTGATTGGACCAGTCCAGACAGTAAAAATAGGCGAGCAAAATGCAGCCGAACTGACGGAGTACAATCTACTAGTAAATGCTGGATAATGGGTCTTGGACTCTTCCGGATGCGGCTGGAAGAATTGCCACAGAAGACAGAAGACGCGCTCGGCCAGCTTCACTTATTCTCCGGCCTCGTGGAACTAACTGTTGCCCGGCATAACATTTGACACAGCGAATTAGCGCCTCCAGTGATCCTCCCGGCCTGCACCTGTTTGCACCCAGACGAACCACGAACCATCACGGCCCTCGCTTAGGCGTCTTGTCTTAGACTAGGTCACTGGGCCGTCTCTGGTAGTCTCCAGTGTGGGTTGCCGTTGCTAGATCGTTGGTCACTTGCTCCATCACCCTCTCGCTCCTTCAATCACATTGTCCATTTGGTTTCAGCCTTCGCGACCACTGACCTCGCAGTTTCCCGCCACATCCCTGGGACCACTTGTGACGTGCTGCCGCATGGGTTCATTCATTACCCCAAGGTGCAACCAGGGGCACAGCTGCCTCGCCTCCAATGATGTTCGTGACTCGAGATTGCCCTCGTTGGTGCCGAGGAGTCAGACACTCAGGGGCGGCGCCCTGGTCGGTCGGTGGTTGGGCGTATCATTCACTACTGCTGTTAGTCTCTTTGTTGCTCAGGTCAACCCGTCCGAATATGAATACTTAATAGTACTGCCTGGCCCTTGACGCGGCTGAAGCCTCTCGGATCGATACTCACTCCATCTCTCCACCAGCATTTGCCATAGCAACGTTTTCTTCGTCGCTTTATCGCTTTGCTCTTTGCTTTTTCCGTCGCCAGTCCCATCTTTTTCTGGGATAGACCTTCGTTTCCATCAGATAGCGAAAAGCTTACTTCCAAGACCCCTCTCTCTCCCATAAATAGACTGGGTCGCCCTTTTCTGGACCACATCACCGTCGTTTCTCTCACTTGCCTGTGCAAGCTATAATCCACCATGTATCTCAAATATGCTGCCGCACTGGCATTGGTGCTTCCTCTCACTTTCGCCCAGACATTCACTGACTGCAACCCGCTGGAGAGTGAGTCGTTCTCGTTGAATTCCTTGTTTGTTGTCAATCATAGACTAATGTGGTGTAACAGAGACCTGCGATCCCGACCCAGGCTTGAACAGCCCGACGTTCTCTTCTGATTTCACCCAGGGTAGATCTGCCTTGGACGGCTGGGTCACTGCCAGTGGCAACGTCAACTTTGGTCCTGATGGTGCCGAGTTCACCGTTGCAAAGAAGGGTGATGCCCCGACCATTGAGACAGATTTCTACTTCTTCTTTGGTAAGGCTGAGGTGGTGTTGAAAGCCGCGCCCGGTGTTGGTATCGTGAGCAGCATTGTCATCGAGTCGGATGTTCTCGACGAAGTCGACTGGGTAAGTGTCATAATTGCTTTTTCCGCCGTTCACGCCGTGACAAGAATATTTTGTTATTATCCGCATGTGCATACACCCACGCGAGAATAGAGCTAACCGCGCTTATGTTATACAGGAGGCTCTTGGAGGCGACACCACTCAGATCCAGACCAACTACTTTGGCAAGGGCGACACCTCGAGCTACGACCGTGGCACCTTCGAGGCTGTGGCTACTCCTCAGGCGATCTTCCACACCTACACCGTCGAATGGTCGCCCGAGTCTATCTCCTGGATCATTGACGGTAACACTGTTCGCACCCTGGCCTTTGCCGACGCCAAAGGTGGAAGCCGCTTCCCCCAGACTCCCTCCCGCCTAAGACTCGGCATCTGGGCCGGTGGTGACCCCGACAACGCACCTGGCACCATCGAATGGGCTGGTGGCGAGACCGACTACAGCGCTGCTCCCTTCACCATGTACGTGAAGTCTGTCCACATCGAGAACACCCACCCTGCCGGAGAGTACAGCTACTCCGACAACTCGGGCGATTGGCAGAGCATCAAGGTCGACAACTCCAAGCCCCCTGCTGAGTCTACGAGCAAGTCGACCAGCTCCACCTCCACCTCGTCCAGCACCTCGACCACCCGCAGCGAGACCTCGACCTCGACCTCGACCTCGACCTCGACCTCTACGGATTCTTCTTCCACTGACTCCTCTACTTCAACCACGGACTCAGAGACTGAGAGCCCCACCGAAACCTCATCCGAGACCTCCACGAGCTCCAGCTCTGAGTCTGGGCCCGCCTCCCCCTCCGCCACCGAGACTGGCTCCGACTCCGGCTCTGGTTCCGGTTCTGGCTCTGGCTCTGATTCTGGGTCGTCCTCCCCCTCAGAGTCCACATCCCCCACCTCTGCCGAGTCCTCCGCGAACCCCGAATTCACCAACGCTGCCTCGTCCATGGCTGGCTCCGCTGGCGGTCTCTTCACCATCCTCGGCATGATGACCGCCATGCTGCAGCTGTAATTTACATGTCTAATTTTTTTTTTCCCCCGCGTTATTTATCTTTGAGCGCAGTGCACCTAAATTCAATGCAAATATCTGATTATTATCTGATTGATTGATTGGACATTATCCAGCGAGCACTGAGGTTGTAGCATTTCCACCACATTGCTATTGTCCTCGTTCCCCATTTCTCCCCCCCCGGGCTGCGTTCTCCCTTAATTTCTCGCTATCAAGGCTTGTCAATTACGGGAACCTCTACCTACCTAATGTTGTCTGTCTCGGCTCTGGCCGATGTCAGATTTTATGTCTGCGTTGATATCTGGTTTATGGCTGGGTGGCTCTTTTTTCCGTTTTTTTTTTTCCCGTTTCTATGTCTCTCCTTGATACAACCTATTGTGAACCGAATACTTGGATACTAAATAGAGAAGATACTCAGGTATTAATTACCTGAATAATAATCAAAGAAAAATTAAATCTTCACTATAAAATGTGCCCTGCTTTCTGTCTCCTCCCAAAGGAACAAGTCATGCATGCCTGCATCAATTGGTAAGGTAAAATAACTTAAATACGTGCCATGGCATTTTCAAATCCAAACGCCTAAACCTCGTCTTCCCGACCCGTGGGTATCAGTCATTTCAATATTCTGAATCTTCGTTCATCATGATATGTATGTATGTCGTTAATTGTATCTTAATGAGCGCTGTTTTTCTTATTCTGGAGAGATTGCTGTAGTTGCTTGGATAGATTCCTTGCTAAATCAGCGATAGGACGGTGGTGTGTTGTTGCTTCGTGGAAGATCTGCGATAGAGTAGGTTTTGGGGAGAGGGAACCCGTATTGTCACTGTCATCGGCTTCTGTGATCTTCCGTGGTGCGCGGAGGAATGAGGGAAGTGGGACGCTGGGAGGGATGATGGCGTCTACGAAAGCTATGAGTCGAGTAGAGGAGTCTTTGGCCTGGCTTGTAGGAGAGGAGTGCGAGTGCTTGGTTTCCCGATCCACGATGCTCTCGATGGACTCGAGATGGTCGTCGAGTGTGGCGATGTCAGCAGCGAGCGAGTCGGCCTTGGGACGCATGCGTGCCATTAGCTGCTCGATGTACTGCTCGCGACGTAGCATTTGGGTAGATAAACGGGCGTCTTGGGCGATGGAGGACCGGGAATCGGTTGATGCTGTGGTGGGCTTCACATCGCCTGCTGCGACAAGGCTGTCGACTGCGGATTGGAGGTCGGCCTTCAGAGAGTCGAATTTCCACCCCGCGATGCGGATAGCACGCCAGCAGCCCTCGAATTCGAGGTCTAGCTCATGTTTGGTGCCTGGGTGTGCGTTTTTCAGCTCTTGTTCGACTGTGCGAAGTTGAGCCTCTGTTTGTTTCAGTGAGCTGTTGAGTGGTGCCAGTTCATGCAGAGTCGCATTGAAGAGCGTTTCGAGACGTATTTGAGACGATAAGATGGCTTCAATGAGAGTCGACTGGCTGTTTTTATGGGAGCTGAAAGGTTGGTGGTAGCGAGCGATACAGCTAGATGGGTATAGAGTCGGGATTGAACTTATGGAGCACATGGACTGATACTGCTGCACAAGCTCGGGAAGAATGAGCAAATGTGAGATTGCTGCAAAAAGGATTATGTTGGCTACTGTTTGGAATGATATTTTGGGAAGTGCAAAACGGCCCTGCGTTCGACCTTGAGCTGTTGTGGTTGACTGAGCGCTCTGTTTTGATGTGTCGGAGGCTTCCTTTGCCCTCGCTGGCTCGGCAGAGGTTTGATGCCTTCGCCTAAGACTTGGGCTTGTCTGTTTTTTTCGTACGCTTGGTGCAACCCAAGATGCTTCGGAGATAGGCGTCTCATATATTGAGGGCATAATCAACTCTGGACCAGGCATGGACAAGGTAGTAGACTCCGATCCATGGTTACCTCCAACTTGAGGGATGGATCGAGTCTGTTTGGGGGTCCTAGGCGAGTTGTCCGTCGTCATCGCACCTTCTTTCTCAGTGTTAACCGAAGCCACCACCCATGATTCTCCCAGGACTGAGGCAGACATTGGGTTGGCGCTGTGTTGACGATATTTAAGCTTTGGGCGCGAAAGCCACAAGCGGTGTTGATCGGGAGGTAACTTGACGCGTACCGTCCCACTGCGGTACTGACAGGCCAGTAGGTATGATAGTCTAAAATGAAATAAGTGTATATGCACCAAATTAGTCGGTAGATCGTGATGAACTCTCTCGTATAGTCTGTCGATCTCTTTTGGAGCAAAAGTTGTGGTGGGGAAGAAAACATCACGGGAACACTAGTCCCAATTTGATAATCACGGGATTTCCCAAACTGCCGCTGATCAATCAAATAATTTGCGATCAACTGGAGAGCTCTTCGTCCCTCCCACGCCAACATGCGTCGAATATCTCCTCTAATACGACAGTCAAGTTTACTCAGAAAATCCCCCGGTTATCGGCAACTGCCAGCCAGGGTTCAATGGCTCTCATCTACATCATTGCGACCGTGCTCATGCTCTGATCAACAACCACAACAACAGTCTGCGGAAAACCAAGCTGCGTCCTCGGTCGACTATCGCGCCCTAGGAGCCTCTCAAGACATTTTTACCACCTCAATATACAGCCCCGGATCGCCCCTTTTCCTCCCAAACGGCGCTCATATCATCAACAAGCTTATTTCCTTCCTCCGCACACAATATCTCCAGTATGGGTTCCGCGAAGTTCTGACACCAACAATATACAAGAAATCGCTCTGGGAGGTGTCCGGTCACTGGCAGAATTACAAAGATGACATGTACGAGGTGCGCGGGCGAGGAGCCATGGGAGACACAGACGGAGAGGTTGGGGAGGACGAGTCCTACGGGCTGAAACCAATGAACTGTCCGGGGCATTGTTTGTTATTCAAGTCGCAGAATCACTCCTACCGAGAGCTTCCCATACGCTACGCAGACTTCAGTCCACTTCATAGGAACGAAGTTTCTGGTTCTTTGAGCGGCCTTACCCGCGTTCGGCGATTCCACCAAGACGACGGCCACATCTTTTGCCGACCGCAGCAAATCAAGGGGGAAATAAAATCAGCGCTTGGGTTTGTCGATTTAGTGATGACGACATTTGGATTGGGGCCATATCGGCTAGTGCTATCGACGAGGCCTGAGAAAGACTTCATTGGTGATCTTCAGCTGTGGGATAGTGCAGAGGCCCAGCTGCGCGAAGCTCTAAACCTGACTGGGAAGGAGTGGGCTATAAATGAAGGCGACGGCGCATTTTACGGCCCCAAGATTGACATTCAGCTTCAAGATCAAGCTGGCAAATATCATCAATTGTCCACTATCCAACTGGACATGAACCTGCCACAGCGATTTGAGTTAGAGTATCAAGTCGCAGAGGGCGAGGAAGACTACAATCCGGCCACACCGGGAAGGGCAACGCCTGTAATGATTCACCGGGCGAACTTTGGTTCTCTGGAGCGCTTTCTCGCACTGCTCATTGAGCAATACTCTGGCCGCTGGCCGTTCTGGCTATCCCCCCGGCAGGGTATCGTATTGACTGTGAACCAAGACGAGGCTGTTGTGAAGCGGGCGCACGAAACAGCGGCGATAATCTCGGGATTTAAAGCTCTTGACCCAAGTGCGGTAGGACAAGGAATACCTCAGCCCCTGTCAGCTGTGGACTCAACGTTCCTGGTCGATCTTGATGCGGGCAGTCAGACGCTAGGCAAGAAGATACAGCGGGCAAAGCAGATGAAATACAACCTCATTTTCATTCTCGGCCCTAAGGATCTAGCCGAATCGCGTATTACGGTCGATATTACGGGCCAAATGCAAAGCAAGTCGGAGCGCAGTGCGCAGGCTCTGCGGGCCGTGCTAGCCAAACGGTTTGGAGAGAGCGCACTGCAGAATCCACGGGCAATTCCCGTGCCAATAGCCGAAGTTCATGAATTGTTGGTGCAATTGGAGAAGCACTTTGTATAGTATACCTTATATGCCTTAGCGAGGTAGATTTATGTATAGTAGTAAAGCCATTTACGGGGTAGCCAGAGTAATAATGCGTGAGATGATCGGAGCCGGCCCGAGTGCTAAACACTGACGGAAGATCAAAAGTATTCGTCAATTCGTCAACACCCAACCGAGGATCGCATGAAGCTTCAACCTGCACAGCCAGCGAAACAAACTAGCCTGCGATAATTTCCCCCTGCTATGAGAATACCTATTGACATCAGATCTATCGTGGGAACGAACTTGCCCCAACGAGCCAAATCCTCGCCCTCTAACCTGAAGCTGGTTTGGGTCGCCATCTTCCACTTTCTCTCCACTCTTCCAGCTCCAGGCCTGGCACCTGCAGTCTCACGGTCTCACAGTCTCACTCTCTAGCTGCGCCCCCCTTGGTCTTGTAGCTGAAGCCGTTCAACCTCCGATGAGGAGTTTGCAGGGTTGCAACTGTCATAATTTGACGGCCGTTATTGATTGAGCTCGCAACTTTTCGGAGAGCAGAACCTCGGAGAGCAGGGGGCCAGGAGCTCTGTCCGACCATCTCTTCCTCTGCCTTCCTGGCTTTCATCTTGATGGAGATCTCTGCGGCCTTTTCATGGTCAGGGAAGCCGAATCCGCGGGTATGGCCGACGTACCATTAAAGGCCAATCCGTCTCGGAAGAGCGCCTTTTCGTGCGAAGGTTGCCGCAAGCGCAAAGTTAGCCTTCCTCTCTTTCGTCCTATTTTTCAGTTCGGGTGGATTCCGAAGTGCTGTCTGTTCCTTCTCGCTGACCGACGATTCGCCGCTTAGGTGAAATGCAACGGAGCCAGCCCATCCTGTTCACGATGCGTAGCACGGGGGGCCCCTTGCGTCTATACCTTGTGAGTCGAGCTCTTGATTAATACCTATCTCCAACTCGGCTTTTCATTTGTCTTGTTTTCGGTGGCTAGCCTTTTTTAAATAGTGCAGGCTATCCCCATATGCGTGCTGATTTTCCTTATCACTTGCTGATGCTTCGTGCTTCAGAGCTCCCACCTTATCTTACACCAAGCAATTAGAGAAGCGAGTGGCAGAGCTGGAGGATGCTCTGGCAAAACACCGCTGCCAACAAACACCGGATCCTGCCGAGGGAAGCCCCTCCTCTGCGGGCCCAGTGGGCGAAAGCAGCATAAATCCTAGAATTCCGAATCGTAAAGAGGACGATACAGGCGATGGCCACGATCTATCAAGAGACTTTGAAGGGCTTAAAGTCGAACACGATGGCCGAGTCTCCTTCCATGGACCAACAAGTTTATTCCAACTTCCGAGCGGTGCACTGAATCCAGCTGCATCAGGCTCCCAGCTTGTCATGCACGCGGGGGGACGTAAGGAAAGACTTGTTAACAATGCATGGCGCGAGAGAGCGATTGAGCAAATGGCTACTATGCCTGTACGTCCTCACAACTCTTTTCCTTTTTCTCTTTTTGATAAAAAGACAGTGGTCAGCTGACCGATGATGAGCTTCCAGGAGCCCTTCCAATACCTTCTTGATTCACACTGGTGCTGGATCCAGCCACTCTTTAACTTTGTCTACAGACCCGCCTTTACTCGTACGTAGCGCCCACTGCCTAAACCCTGTTACAAACATCACTAATCTATGAATCCCAAGGTGACATGAAACTCAACGGCCCATACTTTTCTGATACCCTACTTAACGCAATTATCTCGCATTCGGTACGGTGGTGTAAATCTGAACCTAGTATAGGCTCTATTTTGGAGTCATACGAAGGTGGTGCCGTATTTTGGCATCGCGCAGTAACAGGCCTCCATGACTCACTCAAAGAGGGCTACGTGGATATACCTACTATCCAGACCCTGCTCCTTCTCAGTGCACATGAATGTGGACAGGGACATAGAACTCAGGCGTGGCTGTATAGCGGGATGGCGTTTAGGATGATAGATGACTTAGGCATCACGATCGATAGCTGCAAATATTCGGATTCCGCCCAGCTGAACGATGAGGATATCGAGATTCGAAACCGCCTTTTTTGGAGTTGTTACTTCTGGGATAAGATGATGTCTTTGTACTTCGGCAGGTCCCCGACGTTGCAAAGCTCACAAGGTTGCCCCCCGAGAACGATTCTGGACGATACATCTGAGCTTGAGCCGTGGACTCCTCACGGGGTTGTCTTTTCCGACGGTGCCCAGTATCCACCTACCCAGGCCCACTCGACCTCTTGTTTTATAGAGATGTGTGGCTTGATGGAAATTCTCAATCAGATCTTGATTCATATTTACGACCACAACCGCCCGATTTCTGAGGCAGAGTTTCATACCTGCGTTCGCGAACAGTCCCGTAACCTGGGTGGATGGTGGGACGATTTACCGGAACATCTGAAGCTCATCCCAACAGACCTGCCACCATACTCCCCTCCTAGTCATTTTGTGACCTTGAAGTACGTTTATCTGCGGCCTTAACTCTCTTGACTCAACTGACGTTTTAACTGCAGTTGTGTCTACCATACTATCAACATCCTCGTTCATCGGCCAATCCTTTGCTCAAAATGGAGCCGGGAGGCCTACGACAAGAGTCACCTAGTCCATTGCATGACGTCTGCAACTGCTATCCTTTCTATATATGAAATGTACCGGAGGACTTTCGGGGATAGCCATGTCGTCCTCTCAGCAGCCTACAGCGTGTACACAGCCGCATCCATTTTCCTCCTTGAGATCCAGGCGTTGAAATACGCCGCACCAGGGACTCTAGATAAGCTGAAATTTTGCATCTTTGCCTTGGAGCGAATTCGGATCTCCAGTCCTGGTATGTCCTCGAAAGCTATGTGTTTATTCAAACACTTGCATTCAGTTTTATTAACCACTTTTTCTGCTGCATAGTAATTGCCACAGCACTAAGCCTCGTATACCAAGAAATCCAATGCCTTCAGGTTGACCACCACATCAGCTTCTCTATCCCACAACAAGACGCGCCTCAGTCTCAACCATCACACCCTTCGACAGCGCATCGCTGTTCTTCCGCCGGACAGTCTTCAATGGATATACCAACAGCCCCCTATACCATCTCCACACACCAACACCAAAAAACCGCGTCTTCGATCTCTCCTGTAGGCGCTGACATCGGCACATCCACAAACCAATTCTACCCTTACCAGCAACCCATGCAGGCACCGGAGTTTGGAACATCTCATTCTGACACCCCTCCATTAGCAGTGGCGCACGACCTCGGTGGACTACCGGATAGGTTGATATCCCTAGATAACCCCGCATCTTATGAGATCACGCCAGAGGTGTTCGAGGCATTTTCGTATGCAGAGCCGATCACGACGAATATGACGCCTGCCGAAGGGTACGGGTGGATCAGTCAACCCTGAGAACAGTTGATTGAACGACGAAATATGATTGCAGTTAGATATAGATAAAGCTTGCAAATCTGTTACAAAAGCAATGGGGTATATAGCGAGTTGAGTACTGTACATAATCAAATCATCAAAAAAGCAGGGTATATGCCAAAAGAAAATCAGCGAAACGTCAATCACAAAGAAGTTCATGAGTCATTATTCCCGCTCCCGCTTAGGCCTAACCGTAGCACGCCACCTGAGATACCAAGGGCCCTCAAAAAGCTCCCCCATCTGCTCCATATCCACCCCCTTAGTCTCAGGCATCCAGACCCCCAGAACAATCAACCTGACGAAACAAACAACCGCCCAGAATAGATACGCGCCCCAGTCATGCAGCGAGACAAACATGTTTGGCGTCACGCGCACAACGGCAAACTGGAAGAACCAGTGCAGCGACATACTCATGGCATAGCTGACATTGCGGATGCGCGTGGGGAAGATCTCCGTCCCGTAGAGGTAGGGGATTGTGCAGAGGCCAATGGACCAGCCGATGGCGTAGATGAAAATGGATGCGATGGCTGCGTTGGAAGTGGGTTTGTTTATGTGGGTTGTATCGGTGGGACGGAGAACGCCCATGTAACAGGCTAGATAGATATGCGCGGTTAGTTGGAGGGATAAGCCGAGGAGAGCACAGCGGCGACGACCTAGGTAGTCGATTAACCCCCAAGTAAAGGCCATGGTGAAGATGAGCTTGACGATTCCGTAGGCTCCTGAGGAGATAAGGGAGGTGGCGTTGCCTGTGACGCCGGCGGCCTCAAAGATGCTAGAGACGTAATATGTTATGCCGTTGCCACCGGTCCATTGGGAGACTGCCTGCATGGCCATTAGGAGCCAGAAGCGTTAGCGGTAGTTGGGGTTTGATTAGGTTTCTTTGAAGGCTGTCCAGTTGGAGGTGGAGGAGAGGGTGTCGGCCTTGAGGAGTGTTTGGGTGGTCATGAGATTGAATTCGTCATTTAATTCGCGAGACGATATGTCTTGCCCGCGCAGGCGCGCGAGGACGTTCCGGCCTTCCTCAAGGCGATGTTGGGAGACGAGGTAGCGGGGACTTTCGGGGAGAGCGTATGATGCCATGAAGGCGACTCCAACGGGGATTAGGGGGATAGATTGTACCAGACGATATTGCGTTCGTGTTGAGGGCATATGAATTTTGGCGGCATAGTTGATGAAGAAGCCTAAAACGGGATCAGTTCCATGGAGATGGTCATGCAGTTGGGACTCTTACCCAAAGATAGTACTGCCAGCAAAATTACCATGTAAATACTGACAACAAGACCTCTCGTGCGTGTAGGCGCTAGAAACCCAGTCAGTCACATTCATTTCTCCCAGACGAGACTTCACTAACCAATCTCAGATAAATATAACGGTGTCACGACGGTCAACGCCCCGGCACCGAGTCCAGCCCATATCCTAGCAAATAGCAACAGCCCATAGTTTCCAGAAGAAACCACCTGGATGAACGTGCCAGACGCCCAGATCACACAGGCTAATTGCCATGACCGTAGTCTACCCAACCGGTCGTTTAAGTCCAAGGAGATCAGGGCTCCCAGCGCCGCGTCAAGGACATTGAACGACGTTATATTCGCCGTGCGGTTCGCCAATCCGCTCTGGTCGTTTGTCCAATTCGAAGAGTGGAGGTTGAAATCGGTCATGAAAGAATCCAAGCGTATGGAGGCGCTGTATCCGCCTTCATCGTAGCCTAAAGAGTTCAGATATCAGTACGAGGTTTGGCGAGAAGAACAGGCAATGAGGAAGACGGCACCTTTCGGGATACTGCCGCAAGCAATGATGAGGATAACAAAGATGTAGAAGGGAGGAGCCCGTCGCGACCTGTCCGGCTCCAACCGCTTCATGGCGGTAGACTGAGCGGGGCAGTCCAAAAAATGGTGCTCACTGCTCGGTCAGATTCTGCAAGTCTTACTCCTCCATAATTCGGCATTTGAAATCTGGCAGCGAGTGTTCGCGGGAGAATGGAGAATAATGGAGGCCCCGAGGACACCTGGGAAGATGGAAGATCAACGGCCAACTTCCGAAATTCGCTGCTGAGCTTCACAATAATCTCCCACTCTCAACCCTTGCAACCAATTATTTCTCAACGAGCAGCGGTAAACGGAGGACGCAAAGGCATGCAAGACACAACGATCCCATCTGTTCTGTATACTGGCATCGAGCTTGAGGTACGTCGATTGTTGAGCTTCAAGGTCAATTGAATTTGAGCTTCTTCGGACAAATCCACAGCATCCACTCTTTACTTTTTACTATCTACGGAGCAAAAGCCGAATCTACGAGAATACTAATTCACAATGTGAATAAGAGTTATATGAGAAGACCCCTGCAAGTTATTTGCGACTGCCGGCGACCACCGATTGGCTTCCTCGTGCTAAGCTCCTGATTTCGCTCCTTTGGCCCTAAATTTTCATTGCATTTCCCGCTCTCCATGGAATACCAGACATTAATCACTGGCCGACGAGAGTGTCTCCTGTTCTGGGTGCGGTGCGTCAAGTGACCTCTTAAGAACCAAGCACAAACGTACATGTCCCTGTGCTCTCAACAATGGCCCCACGACCGTGCTTTCCTACAGCGCTGCCCTCTCTTAGGGCTTTCATTCCTGTGTCTACGTCTATCAAACCGAGATTAGACCTCTTTAGGCACTCCAGAGTGTTCCTAAATACTCCGTCCGCCAGGCCCAGAAGCCACGAGCAATTTAAGAACAGAGTCCCTTCAAGATCGTGGGACAGTCACATGCACGTTGTAGACCCTCGATATCCACTCGTCGCAAACGCGGCATACAAGCCCACGCCTCACACAATCGACGACGCAATAGCCTTCGAGTCATCCCTAGGGATCGATAACGTCGTTCTTGTTCAGCCTTCCATCTACGGGTTCGATAATTCATGCCTCCTCGACACCCTCCGGCTTACTGGGCCTTCTCGCGGGCGAGGTGTAGTCGTCATAGACCCGGCTAACACGGAACCCACTACATTGAGAGAATGGCACTCATTGGGTGTGCGCGGCGTACGGGTGAACTTCAAGTCCTCTGGAAATATGCCAACCCATGACGAGCTTCGACGGATCCTCTCAGAACAAGCACAGCTCATCCGTCCGCTGGGCTGGATGATCCAAATCCACACACCAATGAACGCGATTCCACTTCTAGAAGAAATCATCCCAGAACTCGGAGTCAAAGTCTGTATCGACCACTTCGGAGCTCCTGAACTGCTCAAGGTGAACTGGGAGCAGGGGGCGTCTTTTGACCCATATTCCCTCCCGGGATTCACATCGTTAATCGCTTTGCTCAGGGCTGGGAGGACGTATGTAAAGGTCTCTGCGCCATATCGCCTTAGCAAAGATGCAGAATTTCGAGACTTGGAAATCATGATTCGGGAATTTTTGCAACAGGCGCCTAACCGAGTGCTATTTGCGACGGACTGGCCGCATACTAGGTTCTCTGGTATTAATGTTGAGCCCTTTATCCAACAGTGTCTACGGATCTGTGCCTCGCAGGCTCTAGCCGAGAGGGTCTTTCGACTGAACGCGGAGGAATTTATGGATTCCAGTCTTGATGTCTAAACCACTCTACCCCCAAACCCGGATCATTGATACACAGCCAAAAATAAAAACAAACATTCTAGCCCTTCTCTACCAACTATTACCCCGGCAACCGACAATACCACCTCTATTCATCAACCCCAGCCCCAACCTCTGTCGTACAAATAACACCTTGTCCCTACATGAACAGCAGTCAGCCCAATGTCCAAGCCCCCACCAACACGAGAATCACAAGGGGGAGCACTCACAATCGAATAACAGCACTTCGGCGTCCCACCCTTCGGGCAAGTCTTCACGAAGTCCTCATTCTTCGAGACATCAATACCTACCCACCAAACAACCTCATTAACATCATAGACCAAGCCAAAACACGCGATACACTTGCTTAAACACAAGAAAGACGTATACAATGGGGGAAGACAAAATAACTCAGAAGAGACGTACAATTAACCCCTTCCATCGAAACCTTCGAGTCCCTGGCTGGAACAAACCCTTCACAGCAGTATGGGACCTGGAGCATCTTTGAGTCCAGAGATAGAGGGCAGAAGTAGGGTCGCTGGGCGATAGTTGGGGCGGTTAGGGAGAGGGTTAGAAGGAGGGTTGTTGCTGAAAGAGAGAGATGCATGGTGGTTGTCTCTCCTTTCTTTTGTATGTGGAGAGTAAAGGTGAGGGTGTGTATCTGGGAGATATGTATATGATGAAGAAGAAATAGAGTGAGGATAGTGGTAGGTATTGTCGCGGGTTGGTAGATTTGAGGTTGGGAGGTTGGGGATTGGAATGTAGACCGTGGGTTTTTATTTACGATATCGATGGGGTTACGTAGCTACCGTGTACAAACTACGAAGGGGTGCAAGATGGGTCCTTAATCTCATCCTTGATCCCTTAACTGCACTTTTCTTGACAGGCACACCCATCCCTTGCATTCTTGATATGTTAGACTTTGGAGAGCATCGTGCAGATGGCGCGCGGTGTACGCCACTAGTATTTTTTGTGGACTATGGTTCATCTCTATGTACTTAAAAAGACTGGCTGGGGATATGTACATAGGGTGGACACGGTAGTTTGGACTACCGCGCCTTTCGAAACCACATATAAGGGGAAAAGTGAAACCACATCTTGGTCTCTAAGCTAGTTTCACCCTTGTAGGCTCAGTAAGCTTCAGTGGGGTGTTAATAACCTGCTTCTGTTCCCCAGCAGACGCGACTAATGTCTGACCAAGCAAGGTAATACTCTCAATGTTAACAGGGACATCACGCGTAAACTGTCCCTTGACGGAAAGGAAGCCATCGCGGTACTCGAACTCGATGTTGACGGTGTCTTTCTGCTCGAGGGAGTCCCCGTCATCTAGATAGAGGCTGCCGGACGCACTTCTGTCCAAACCGGGGGCGATAATGAGCTGGAAGTGCTTCTTGCGCAGCTCGGTGGTTGTCATGGCGCTGGAAGCTCGGACGGGAACGATGTTACCGCCGCGAATGTGGAGAGGAATATCGGTGATGTCAATGTTGGTGAGGGTGATTGGTGCGCCCTGTCCGTGGACGGGGGTGCCGGTGTACCAGTCGTAGAAGATGTCCTTGGGGAAGTATGCATTGACGGAGGTGGAGCCTTCCTCGGTGACAGGGCTGATGAGGATGGCGTCGCCGTAGAAGAATTGTAGGTCATTGGAGAAGGTATTTTTGTCCTCGGGATAGAGGTAGAATAGCGGCTGCAAGAAGGGCTCGCCGGTTTCGCTCTGTCGGTGGTAGGCAGTGTAGATATAGTCAAGTAACTTGTACCGGATGTTAATGGCCTTAGTTGCGGACTCGGTCACTGATTTCCAGAGATAGAACTCCTGGGGAATGCCGCCAATGTCATTGTGGTTGCGGTAGAAAGTATAGAAGGCTCCGAGAGACGCCCATCGAGCACACATCTCTTCGGTGGTGTTGGAACCAAATCCGCAGACATCGGCTCCCACCATGGGAATCTGGAACATCGAGGCAAAGGCCACGATTTGGGCGATGGAGACGCGGTACAGCTCCCATGTACTGAGGTTGTCACCGAGCCTGTGAAGAGTTAGCACTAGGTCAATTTTTGCAGGAAGGATTCCACATACCAGTGTCCAACATGCGCTCCAGCACCTGCGTACGTACTGCGAGTGATGATCAGAGGTCTGGCATCGGGACGACGCTGCTGCATTGCGACGCGGGAAACCGAGCTCATCACTACGTAATCAATCAGAACTAGAAGACGAATTGGAACCTTTTATAGGTCACTTACTAGTTCCGTAAAGATTGTGGGTGTCGTATTCAGCATATCCTCCCGCATGAATAAGGTCAGTTTGGATAGTTTTCATGCTCAGAGGCCCAGCTTCATTCTGAATTGAATAAGGTGGGCTGAGAAGGTTACGGTCAGGCAGTCCAAGCTTGTCACCATGCGCTCTCTTCAAAGACCGCTTCGAGAAGGCTGGTTGGAAGTCACCGGGGAAGCCGGGCAGCGGACGAGGATTACTGGGCCGAACGGCGGGTGGTGCGGGCGGGAGATCATTATCAATAGAGTATTGCTCCGGGTCGGTGCAGGGGAAAGTGCACATATTTGCAGCCTCGTTCATATCAATCCACAGACCGTCGATATCGACACCGGTTTTAGGATCGAAAAATTCGTTGAACTCCCCATTCCAGTATTCTTGGACATCTGAATGGAACCAATCAGGGTAGACGGTTACACCAGGCCACACAGCACCTGTTTGTGTGTTAGTTTGTCTTACACCGGTAGAGAGTGACGTTCTAAGTTGGGCATGTGTTACCTTTGTACAGACTGCCGTTCTCTGTCTTCAGGAAGATATCCTGCTCAACTCCCCTGTGGTAGCCGGGGTTGTCTAGTACTCGTCAATGCCATCTTCGGGTTACAGAGTCATAAAATCTTACCGCTCAAGCTCACGGCGGGATCAACCATGACGATATAGTGCTGATCATGGTCGTGGAGGTAACCCACAAGCTCGCGCATGCGCTCAAGCGGGAATCTTTCCGCGTCGAGAGTAAACACCCTTCTTGCCTCCATGTAGTCGATGTCGGTCCACATGGTCTCTAACGGTATTCCAGCCTGACTGTAGTTGTACACCACCTCAGCCACTTCATAGACATCACGGTAGCCGTACTTGCATTGATAGAACTGCATCTCGTTAGTGGCTATACTTGTCTCAACCCGATTACCATGGCGAATGTGCAGCCGTCCAAGGAATGAGAGGAACATACACCAAATGCCCAGTAGCTCTGCATAACAGGAAGTCCAACAAGCTCCGCGTATTGGATACTAGCTTCCTTGGGGGTCGAGCCGGTGAAGAAGTATAAATCAAGAACGCCACCCAGGACGTTGTACTCAAGGTACTGTTCGCCGTCCTGCGTCTTGTTGATTTTGACATCCATGCCGTTTGAGTTCACCAGGAAGACACCGTGAGTGCCACGACTACCTCGATGATCGTAGTACACAGGGTGAGTACCGTACAGATTGGTGTGTGTAGGTATTCCGAAGGCATCACGATTCCACAAGGTACGGGTGTAGTTGGTCGTCTCCAATCGAAGGGAATCTGTGTGCTCTCCCAGACCATACAGATAAGGATCATCTGGCAGCCGGGTACGGAGATTCAGGTACTGCGATTGGAAAATAAGGTCGGACACAGAGGTATCGAAAAGCACTTCGTCTCCTCTGAACACTGTAAAAGAAAAAGGCTCTTCAACATAGTTGAACTTTAGGGCAGAATGCTTCTGGTTGCCGTGGCCGCTATCAACACGCGGTAGAACCGACTCAGGGACCTGGTAAACCTGCTCATCGGCATCATAGATCATGACATGGAGACGTGCATCTGGAGGCCGGATAAGTATAAGCACAAAGCTCAGTCATTCTCACAAGCACTTACCAGTCTGGTACTCCACTAATAGCTTCAAGTCTCTCAGATCGGTGCCATATGTGTCACACGGTTGACCTGCAAGGGTCAGGTCCGCTGTCAAGGTATTGCTGCTCTCGTAAACATGCGATGCCTTATATCCAGGGCAACTTTGGCTTTCTTCCCTGGATCCAATGACCGCAGCCCCGACTAGGGGCAGAAAAAGCAAGGATCCCAACATGGAAGTTTGAGATGAATCAAAACCGTTGGAGGAAAGAGCTGACCGTCCGGCAGTCACCGCTACTTATATGTTCGCAACCCGATGACATGAGGCGCATCAAAACACAGTCGAGGTGCGCAGCGGCCCTGGCCGACAATAATGGAGCTCGCATGGCCCCGGATATTGATTGGAATATGCAAGGGACTCGGGCTTGGGTCCCGGGCGGAATCCCCGGACAAGACTTCCTCACCCGTGTTTGTATGGAATCACGGATCGCTGGAGGCATGGATCAGTGGTTATTGCCGTTACCATTCGCGGTGTTGTAGAAAGGGCCAAATTCCCCCCGCTTTTTGGATAGTCTAGAGCTCGGTCAAATATCGGTGATCGTACCAGTAACGGGCTTGTGCTTCGCTTCGAAGCTGATAGGTAGTGTGCAGATCTTCGTCCCTAGTGCTATGACACGTGCACAAGTTAGGAATATGAGCCATTTGCTATGGCTCGACAACTTCAGGTTCAAGTCTTACGAGTAGTCAAGAGACCTAAAAGCACTCAGGCGGAGCATGGACACTTGGAGAAGCTTGGAGGAAGCCCCGGACAATGAATGACGTATAATGGCCGAGCTCGGCATCTGTAGCGAGGTTGTATCAATTAGTAACTCCATACTCTTCCATCAATTATGCACCTTCCGGTAAAGGGAAGGCAGATGGATAGGTCCCATACCATGCGTGCAGAAAATGGAGTGCTGAAGAGCGCCAGCCTCCAAGAGTGGACAAGTACTGGCACAGTTTCCACTGTATTGTGTCAAAGCGTTCATATCCAGCAGTAATTCAATTGATAATCCATTTCCTCGACAATAACAAGCATAATGTAGAAGGAGACGGGTAGGTAACTTGCAGAAAACGCAAAGTGGGGAGAGCACTAGGCAGTCTCGACAGTTGATTGTACGAAAGAACCTTGGAGGCGCACGCCCAGACTCATCAACTCGGATTTTAGACCCCTCATTCCACAAAGGAACGACCAGATGGCAGAAAAGAAATATGAATTTCTACCAGAATCTCTATTGTGTCAACTTGCATGCATCTCTAGCAAAATGGTCATAATATATTACTACAAATGCCATCGCAATGCAGGAGAAAAGCCACAAACATCATAGGCCTTAAAAGAAAAACGAAAACAGCAAAAGACCCTGATAGTGAAGGTGACGAACCATCCCTGTAACGCCCACCGATATTACTCCGCCATAGGACCGATGAGACTTAAATCTTCTGACCGGCGGAAGCAGCCTCAACATCGGCAGCTGAGCTCATAATTTGGACCTTGATGGCACCCGTTTTAGGGTTCGCCGCCGTCTCAAAGGCCTTGAGCGCGTCTTCCAGTGCGTAGCGATGGGTAACGAGCTTCTTCAGATCGATCACGCCGTTCTTCACGAGACGGATAGCACGAGGCCAGGTATTGGAGTACCGGTACTGATATTGCAGATCAATCTCCTGGGTGCTCAGGCGCATGAACGGAATCTTCATCTCGTTCTTGCCAACACCAATCACGAAGACTTTACCACCGAACTTGACGCTCCAGATGGCAGAAGCGACACTGCTCTCAATTCCAGTGCACTCCAGAGCAAGACGGGGCCTCAACGCATCGGGACCGGCACCCTGACTATCGTTGAACACGTTGATGATGTCCCCCGCGCTCTCTTCCGCAGAACGACCGATCTCCACCTTGTAGGTGCGGACTTCGGGTACGAGCTCCTTCGCGAACTTCAAACGACTTTCGTCGATATCGGTAATGACAATAGGGGTTGCACCAGCAGCGCGGGCACTGAGCAAAGTGATGAGACCGATGGGACCGGCCCCAGTGATCAGGCAAGGATCACCAAGACGGAGGCCGCTGCGCTCGATTGCAGCTAGAGACACACTCAGGGGTTCCAACATGGCACCATCCTCATAGCCCATGTCGCCAATCTTGTGGCACCAGACGGCGGGATGGTTAACATAACGCCGCAGCAGACCGTCCACTGGCGGAGTCGAAAGGAAGGCGACCCTCTCACAACCATTGTAGCGCCCAGTCAGGCAAGGTTCGCAGGCATTGCATATAATGTTGGGCTCGATCGCGACTCGGTCTCCAACTTTGAGCGAAGTGACATCCGGCCCGACCGCAATGACGTCTCCGGCCGACTCGTGACCCAGAATATGGTCTCCCGTGACGATCATAGGACCAATGCACCCGGCATGCCAGAAGTGCACGTCGGATCTGTATTAGGGAAACCAGTTGTTAGTCGGGCCCATGCAAAGGAGACGACACTGCGTGGAGTTTCCATTGAGTTAATAACTTACCCGCAAATTCCAGTACTGCGCACTTCGACCGTCACCTGTCCAGATTTGAGAGTCTTACCACTCTGCACCTCTTTGAGAGTCGGCGTGGACTCGGCCACCCACAGGTCATGGTTTGGGTTGGTGAAAACACCAATATTGGGCTTTTTGAGGACGGTTGCGGAAGCCATGATGATTCAATTGACGGTGTTTTCAATTACGGCAGCCGAAGACACGCAGACCAGGAGGTGGAAGACAGAAGAGGGTGAAAAGAGGGAGGGAGGAGGAGTGAGCGTCAGGGTGCAATCAGCTTTAATACTTGCCCCCCATGTTATACTGGGTGTTAACTGGGAAAATTCCGCGACGCCAATAATAATGTAGGGTAGATCATGCGGATAAAGATGCTCCAGAGAGGCAAGCATTGTTCAGTCAGGGAACCAGGATCTGAACCATCGTCTCATCCTAGGCGACAGTATTGGGTGGAGGATGTTATCAAGAAGGCCCGCCGTTATGGCCTTTTATCCGAACTGTCCATGCGGGGTCCCCTCGTCATGTACCTGGGGCCCATCATTGGCTGTTATCCCAGTTGGATCTTCGCTGAATGTACCATCGTTGCATATAAAAGATGGCCTCTTCAAACTAAGGATGATTTTGCTATCATATTTCACAGGCCTCAAATAGGATCACTCACCTGTCCGTTAGGATTCAACCTATTCGACGTGTTCGGCCTGTTGCTGAGGACGGAGAAATTCATCCAGAGCCACGCACATCCATTCAAGAGGATACATACCTCGATTCAAGACAAGCTCCAATAAGGCGGTCTTGGTTGAGAATTAGGAAATTTTAAGTGGAGTGAAGTCACTACTTGCGTCTGAGATTAACAGTAGTCAAGAGGAATGGTTCAGATCTAGAAGCCTGCTCGGCTAATTTCCAGTAGGTTATTTAGCCTCTTTGTCGTCAAGTTTCCCCTTTCGCCCCAGGCTTAAAAGCACAAGACCCAGCTCCATTATTATTGCTTTTGATAAGTGCATCAATGCGACATGCCTTACTGAGACCGGCAATTCTCCGGTGGCACTGCTGGGACATCTCACGTTCTTTGGTGGAGAATCCTCCATCCGCTTGCGCCTGCGCCAGTGATCACCCTCTATACAACCATGTCTCCTTGGCCAGTCACACCCGCTAAGGCCTTCTGGGTTCCTCGATCGATGATGAATTCAATATGGATTCTCATTGATCTACTAGATATTCCGTCAGGGCAAGATATCCTCGAACGAGGTGCTACTCTAGTATCAAATTTCAGCCACAGCGGAGTCATCTATCAAAGCGGATCTGAGATTTTGCAAGTAAAGAGTTGGAGAAGCTCCTCGCGTTCAGTAACGTCCAGATCGACGAGAAGTAACCCATAGACATCGGCGAATCATTGATTTGCGAAGGACGTAAGGTTCTGCACCGCCAGACTCATCAACCAACTGCGATGCATCGGGGGCTCAGAGCCTCGACTGGATCGACATTGGAAACCAGCCTATGGCATCCCTAGACCGGTGGTTTTAAATCTTGCTAATATTAAGCTTATCTTAGCTGGAAACTGGCTCTTCCCTCCACCTGTGGGGCGAGCAGAGGTATATAAGACCTGCTGACCGGACTGGTTGGAAGTCCGTCCTATGCGCAAAATCACTTGCATTGACAAGTGCCTATGCTAGAAGCTGTCGTAATTTTCACATGTAGCATAACAGCACTTGAAAGAATAAGCTTCCATCTCATGACATACCCAGCTTACACGTTGGTATGTGAGTATCTAGTTTTCAAAGCCGATTCGGCCGTCACCCACCATTGCTTCCAGCAGTTGGTGTGTGGTATCGTCAATTATAAGTCCATATTCGCGTCCTGAAGTGTAAACTCGGCGCAGCTGCGGAATCTGGCTACTCTGGAGAATGGTTTTTGAGCAGAACCTCGATTCAGAATGAACGCGAAGCATATCCATCCACAATGCTGGCCTGTGAGGTGGAAATGATGGGATATCCTCTCCTAGAGCTCTCAGTTTAGTGGTATATAAGTAAATAATCTCATTACCTTGGAATTCGAGAGCTTCAGTAATCTCATAGACGCCAGCCAGAGTCCCAACAGAGCCAGTTTGCGTCCATGTGCGACGGTCTCTCAGAATACGGGAAGTCTCGAGGAATTGGATTCAGATAAATCACTTCATCATCACCGAAGCCCTGGGCGAGAGGAATGAAGTGTGGCAGAGAGGATCTGATTGTTTAATTAAGGACTGACAATAGTAGGACGACAGAAGCCAATTGGCAGAGATGAAGTGAGATCAGTTCCAGTATTTCGACAGTAGCACAGCCCTTTGCCGAGGTAATTGCATAAGAATATCATAATGAGAATTGAGGATCAAGATGCATATTCGGATGATATTCGAACGCACAGCAGCATAAAAATGATCAAGGTACTAGGCGTGGTGGCGCTCACATGGTTAGTAAACTCACGTTGTCCCCTCCTTCCGGTTCAAACCTTCCAATGTTATGGATTTTCAATTAGCAGGACTATCATTGAAAGTTCAAGGCATGACCAGCTGTGTAGCCTCAGGTTATGAGGCTTTTGAAGATGAAGGCAAGAGGCTAGCGCGTGTTAAGGATGCGCTCACGTGACGCGGATGCGGGCGATGAATTTCCCTGAACTTCCCGAGCTTCAAATCTCAGATTCTGGTCTTGCAATTGCGCGACGGCTCTTGACCAACTCTCCATTGGACCCTTCTATCGTTCGCCTGCGACTCTCCAGGTTTACACTTTCCTTTTCTTCTTCCTTTCCATCCAGTGGTTATCAAGATGCCTGCCACGGCGTCCCGTGCCGTGCTGCGGCAATCGCAGTTCCTGACCCGGAGGACTGCGGTCAGACACTCTTCCTCCACATCTCAGGCCGCTTCCAAGGCGACTGAGACTGCCTCTTCCACTGCCTCTAAGGCTCAAGAGGGTCTCTCTCGTGTCACCTCGTCTGCCGGTCCTGCCATCTCGAACGCTGCTCAAGGCCTCGGCAACACCCTGAAGAAAGTTGGTGGAAGAACCGGAAAAGTTGTCTCCTTCGTTGAATGTGAGTGATGGTTTGGGATATCTCTTTTCCTGTCGTTAGCTTCAATATTTCACCTTTTTGGGCTGGTTGTGGTAGCTTTATGACCGATTGTCCTCACCTCCCTGGGTCCTCGAAGGGGCAGGTGCTTGGGACATTCCTCCATACGATCCAAAAGGCATTGCTAACTCATTGTTCTTATGAAACAGCCTTGATACCCCCTACTCTCTACTACTCCAGAGTTGGCCTCGAACTCGGCAAGCTGGTGTTCCGTGGACAGAGCATGACTCCCCCGTAAGTGCTCCCCGTTAAGGTCATCTCTATAATCATATTTAACGTCCGCTAATCGGATACCAGGAACGCGGCCACCTTCCAATCCTACTTCCAGCCTCTGATCAACTCTCTTCGCAACCCTGCCGCCCTCCAGAACGCCAACCTTGTCTCCCCTCAAAGTATCCTGGCCCGTATTCGCAATGCCAACAAGAAGGAGATCGCTTTTGCCGGTGTCACCGCTGCTGAGGTTCTCGGATTCTTCACCGTCGGAGAGATCATCGGTCGTTTCAACGTTGTTGGCTACAGGGGACAGCCTGACCACGCACACCACTAGACCAATCGCACGCAAATATATGACTCGTTCTTATTTCTGCCAAATCTTTCCTTTGTTAACTGTACTATGTATGATAGACGATGGAATTAAACTGTTGTCTGGGGCAAATTTTGACAATCAAGAACATTTTCTGCCTCTTTTGTTAGACATTCTAAATCTTGTTTATCTCTCAGACGAGTAGGTTTCATAGGAAGATTTGGAGAACAAAGTTCACAAAACTTATATCAAATAACCCGGAACTAACGTCACAGTAATATCCCAGGTAGATATACTATTATAATGTAATTAACGGGGTCTTCAATAATTCCAAGTACTCCGTAGTAGGTAGATAAGTACCCCGGCATCCTGTGCTGGACCGCTATGCGGTGGGTTGCGGCGAGTCGATGTCCTCGAGATCTGATTGGTCCGTGCGGGGAAGAATTCTGCGGCATCCCGACTTTTTTTTTGGCCCATCACTTCGTCGTGAACAGGATTTATTTCACACAGGTCTCACTTATCCAGTCAATTTCGCCGTCTGCACGGATGAAGCATTTCCATTCTTGAAGATGGACGCTTTCAAACTGTTGACGAGATCAACTAAGTTGAAGCCCGCCACCCAGTCTTCAACCCTCCCGTCTACAGGGAAAGCAGAAAACCCGCAACTTTTCCGCACTTCTGCTGTGGAGAAGCGCCTGGGAGAAAAAGAGAAGGGGAGCGGGAAGAAGAGAAAGAGGGCTAATGGTGTGGATGATGAAGTAACCACTGTGGATGAGGATGCGCTGAATTTGGACTTCTTCAATCCGAATAAAGGCTCTGCATCGAAAAAGTCGGATGCCGCGACTGGAAATGAAACCAGCGCCCCTGCGGGTCAGGAAGAAGCATCTGATTCGGAGGACGATGAGTCCATGGATGAGGTGCAGAGCCGGACGATTCTGAATGCCCATAAGATCAAGGTCACCGACATGCGTGACTTTGAGGAAGTCAGTCCCGCCCAGATTCAGAGTGAAGAGCCGAAGAAGAAAAAGAAGAAGCGGAAGCAGCAGGAGGAGAAACAGCAGCCTCCAGCTCTTAGTAAAAAAGAGCAGAAAAAAGCCCGTCGGTTGTATCCGCAACCGCTTGTTTCATTCAAGGAGCTCCGCTCGAAGTACAAGATTTCGCGACGTCTTGCGGAAAACATTGCCGAGCAGGCATTTACTGTTCCCACTGAGGTGCAACTAGCAAGTCTTCCTTTGCTCCTTGGGGATGGAGCAATCTCTGAGAAAGAGGATTCTACGAAAACTATTGAACCAGATCTTCTGGTCGTTGCGCCCACTGGGAGTGGGAAGACGCTGTCGTTTATGATCCCAGTGATCAATAAGATTGTTCGCCATCACCATGCGCAGCCAGAAGAACGTGGCATCTTTTCCGTTGTTGTCGCCCCGACGAAAGAGCTTGCTAGCCAGATCGTTAACGAGGGGAGGAAGCTGGCACTTGGGACGGGCGTGAAAATTACCCTAATGAAGAAGGGCATGCAGGTGGTGGAGCGTGATGGCGAGGGCGAGGGCGATGTTCTGAATGAAAGCAATTCTGAATATTCAGAATCAGAAAGCGACGAAAAGGGTACTAGTCACAAGAACAAGGGGGCAATTCCTGTTACCAAAAGCGATATACTCGTTTCGACTCCATTGCAACTAGTCAATTCGCTCTCCGAAAATAAGACGAAGCCTCTTGCAACCCTACCGCTGGTGAGGAATCTGGTTTTGGACGAAGCAGATGTCTTATTAGATCCTTTGTTCCGCGACCAGACACTTGACATTTGGCGTTCCTGCACTCACCCAGAACTTCGTGCCAGTCTGTGGTCCGCCACCATGGGCTCAAGTATCGAAGACATGGCCAAAACAACAATCAAAGAAAGGAAGCTCTCCTTGGCCCAAATCAAGTCATACCCCTTGATCCGACTTGTCGTTGGTCTAAAAGATTCCGCCATTCCCAACATCAAGCACAAGCTAGTCTACGCAGCTACAGAGCAAGGCAAGCTCCTCGGTCTTAGACAGCTCCTCCATCCCACAGCAGCGACAGCATCAGATGTCCGCCTTCGGCCGCCGTTCCTTGTGTTCACACAGACTATTCCTCGAGCCATAGCGCTCCATTCTGAGCTGCTTTACGACATCCCCCCGGAGGCCGGTGGCTCCGCGCGAATTGCGGTACTTCATTCCGACTTATCAGATACTCAGAGATCAGAAATCATGAAAGGATTTCGTAAGGGCGAGATTTGGATTCTTGTCACGACGGATCTGCTCGCGCGTGGCGTTGACTTCCGCGGCATCAATGGGGTTGTGAACTACGATATCCCCAACTCACCAGCAATCTACGTTCACAGAGTCGGACGAACCGGAAGGGCCGGACGCGAGGGCGGCGTTGCGGTAACCTACTACACAAAAGAGGATATTCCTTATGTGAAGAGCATTGCAAACATCATCGACGTCAGTGAAAAGTTACGAGGTGAATCTGGCGAAAGGTCGGTACAAAAATGGTTGCTAGATGCCTTACCAGACCTCAGCAAGAAGTATAAGCAAGATTTAAAGAAGCACGGTGTCAAGGCTAGGCAGTCCGGCCTTAAGGGTACTGCCGATGGCAAGGACCAGCGCCGGATGAAAATCAGCACGAAGAGCGGGTTCGAGCGACGACAGGAAAACAAGAAGAAGGGTGCTATTGCAGCCAGCCGGAAAAGAACTCAAGTCCAGGATGGGGCCGAATCCGACGGTGCTAGCGACGATGATGACGGCTGGAACGGCTTAGAGGATTAGGATCAAAAACCCCTGTACAATATCCATCATGATTCCCCTACCAGCGTATTAATTTTTATCATTACACTATGGCCCTTCCTTCTTATCATTATCAAGTTGAGCCGGCTCAACCAAACACCTTTTCAATCGTACAGGAATCACAACAGCATCATCCCCCAAAACACCGAGTAACTCATCCCCATGCCTATCAAAGTAAATCGCCCAGCTCTCATCTTCCTCCCTCACAGCAAAGAACTCCCTCTTCTTCTCCAATATTACCGTCGTCTCCTCATCCCTCCAATCCCACGGCGCAGGAACATGCTCGCAACTCTGTGTCCTATTCCCATACTTAATCTCATGTGTGTCCTTATCCCCATAAATCCAATTCAGCATCGGCGGATCATCCTGTATCGTCGAGACAAGGCCCAGCCCACGCTTAAGATCTTTCATATGGTCCGGCTCTGGGTAATCAATATAGAATGCTTGCCCGGCGTGGGCTTCGGCTTTGCGATTCGTGGGGGATGGATCGTCAATATAGACCTGAGCAAATATCAATGTATCAGCATCTTAAGAATTAATCTAAAATAGAAATCGCGATGTGTCTACCTTATTATTCCTTAACACAAGCCTTTTCCCTTGAAGCTCACTAGAGTCTTCGACGTCTTCTGTACACTCCACATCTGTATAGAACTTCGCCATACGCTTCTCGTTGTCTTGTCGATTATTCTGCTTGCGCTGTTCGCTGCACCCGAGGGCAACACCGGTCACAGTGGGAATTGCCGCTATTGTTAATAGTCCGATAACCATTCTGCTGGCTGATGGCTATGAATTTTGCTTCTTGGGTGGCGGGATATATAGATTTTTCAATTCCTGGAGTATATATTGTCACTGAGGTGAACTAGAGAGTAGAGAGAATAGAGCCGGCTGTGAAACTTTGGCTAAAGATCAATTAAGGGACAGATGGATCTTGCAGAAATATACTCCTCGCCTTCGACTGCCAGGCTCGAGGCTCGTCCCTGACCCATGCTTTGACTACAAACTACGTCATATCCAGAGGGGGTGGCACGTGAGCGGAGAGGACAAAGGAAGTTAGTATTTTGAGTATAGACTGGATTGCATTTGACATCCATTTTCAGATTGATCATACTATGTTCCAAGAGCAAAACGGTATCTGCCAAGTGCGCAATCGATAACTCAATCCAAAATGTTCTACCTAGGATATTGTCTAGTTCTAGTCTACTTCTATCGATCGTGATCTAAGACCTATCGTCGCTCGTTTATCTTTATCTTCGTGACGTCGTCTACGATGGCTTGAAGGACTCAACACCATATCCCGGAATGTGAAAACCCTCCCCAGGGCTAGAGCTTCTCGCTCCAACCCCAAACAGACCACCAGCACCGCACTGCGACTGCACCTCCATCTGCAGTCTCCCAGTCATCATACCCCGTCTCCTCACCCTCTTCAACAACCGCCAGCCCAAGATCTCCCATCCGCTGTCGAAGATCCTTCACCTGCGGTAGGTATGCATCCCGCAGTGGCATCTCGAGCACGACACGGGCATCGAGACCCCGACTTAGCCAAACGGCGATAGTATCAGACAGTAACCGTGGATGTTCAGGAGAATAAAGAGGATCCGCGACCAGGATCAGATCGTACTGTTCTTCCGCAGTCGGGGACGTCTCGGGCGAGACAGACCAATCCAAGACTCCTGTTGTGACCGTCGCGGCTGTCTGGTTGAGAAGCTCTACGTTTAGAGCCGCGTTGTGAGCTAGGTTTGGCACGATCTCTGAAAGGTCTGTGAGGTGGATCTTTGCTGATTTGCCGCGCAGGGCAGCGAAAGAGAGACCGACGAGACCGGTTCCCGAGCCTAACTCTAGGGCTCGAAGGGTGCGATCAGGATCAGGGGTGGGAGTGGTTGTTGTGGAGGGGACGAGTTGCGGGGTAGACTCGAGGAGGGAGTGGAGGCGTCGAGAGAGGAGATACGACGAAACCCATGTTTTCATGCCTAGGTTGTCGGCCGTCAAGGAAGGTTCGTGTAGGGTCAGCGTGTATTCTTCGCCCGATGATGTGGGAACTACGAAGACGCGGGACATCGCCGGCATTGCTGTTGAGGGGCAAGTTAGCCTTCCGATATCCCGTATATCTGGAGGTCGGTTTTCGCGGTTACATACCGGTTCGACCAGACCGTTCGCTAAGGCGAGCTCCCGCGGCATCCCAAACAGCTTCCCGCAATTCATCGGTATCTAGCCAAGAGAGAGGACTTGCTATGATGGACGTTAGATAACGAGTCAGCCCGGTGGATTCTACTGTCCGGCGTTTGACTGGCTCATGAGCACTGGAGCCGAAACTGCGCGGTTCGATCATTAAGAGATCAAGGGTTAGAAGAAGCTCAGTTCCGGATGGTTTCGTATAAATCTGGGGCAGGTCCAGCACTACACGGCGCTTATCAGTCTGTTTGGCCCACAAATGTCTACCGGAAGGGAATAGGAATAGCGGTCAAACCATGGAGAGGCTCATCAGGGTCAACAGTGATCATGTTGGGAGATACCGAGGGAGGTCGGCAAGGTCGAACGGGGTAATTCTACAATAATTGGAGAGCGGGGTCTATCAGTATTCTTATACGGGACGTGCCTGTGGCGAATGGCTATCTCGAAATCAGGCTCGTGAGAAAAAAATGCAAGAAAAAAAAGGCGTAATCGCCCAAAACGGAAAGGCTGGTTTTGCGCCGTTCCGCGGATCGGCTCCGCCAAGAGATAATAAATATCATTATGCACCAAAAAATCTAGACATGGATATGGTATCGAACACCAAACGCCTCTCCTATATGCTTTTCAACATACTTTGATTACTCCAGCGTCGACTTGAATCCCTGGTACGCCTGCTCAATGTCAAACGCCAGTTCTCGGGCCTGCTCTTCACCCAGCTCTTCCGTCGCACGCATCTGATTCAATGTGATCAGCCATTGAATGATCTTTCCCCGATCTTCAAAGTCGACATCCGTCACCTTGTTGACTGACTGGATGACTTCAGAGAGTAGCGGATGGAGAGCATCCTTCGAGACCATGTTCAGCTTCAGCGCATCGAGGAATGTGATAAAATTTTCCGTAGCCGTCAGAATCAGACTACCAGATGCTCCACCAGTAGACCCTGTTGCCCCTGGAGCCTTGTTTGCCGATGGGCCACTGTGCGAGGCCTGCTCGACTGTCGCGGGGAGTCCAATGCGAAGGCGCTCGGTGGCACGGGGACATTCGAGCTGTCGACCAGGTCAGGTAATCAGTATGGGACTATTTTCGATGCAACCAGATAGAGCCACATACCCCCCATATCCGCTTGAATGTCTCCAAGTCGACAAACTCCCTCGCAACAGCGTCATCACCCAGGCTGGATTTGTACTGCTTCAGAAGTCGAGTGCATGTTTCCGTGTACTCTGCCTCTGTGACCACATCCTTTATATAGGCCTTTTCTAGTCCATCCAACGTCACTACTATGCTATAGATCTCAGCTAGAGACTCGTAGAGGTCGCGCTCCGCTGAGCTCGAGGCGAGTTTCACTTCCTGGTGATGCAATTAGTTTGGTCCCGCTCAAACAGACCTCGCACCGGTATACCTCATCTAGATTAATAGATGCGGACCTGGCCGTATTAGGCGTATAACTGTAAGGTGTAGGAGCATACGCCAGAGGCCGCTGGGTATACATTGCGTCGGAACTTAAGCAAGATCATCATCATCGTTAAGTCGGGGGAGCTTCATGAGGGGGACTAAAAGCGGTCACCCGATTTGGTTGAGCGGCAGCGGCAGCCCATGACTAAGTATTTTCTGCCGCCCGTGAGTTTTTTTTTTTGACGATTTTATTTTTCTAACCCTGAATCCCAGATAGTTAAGGTTTTTGTTCCTTGACAACCAATTTTTTATCAATTGTTCGATCCTACCGCTCGGTGGGAGAAAGTTGTCGCAATGGCTAGTAGCCAAAGAAAATCGACCAAGAAGTTCGAGAAGAAGCATTTGAAGGACATTCTCGAACGACGAAAGGCGGCAGCAAAGGTCAAGCAGCGACACCATTTGAAGGACAAACGGAAGTCAGACAATACAAAGTCGCGAGCTGAAAGGGAGGTAAATTCGGAGGAGAGAGCTGAGGATGAAAAAAAGCAGGATGCCTTTGCGGAGATGAACGTTGATGACTTCTTCGCCGGCGGATTCGACATTGCAGACCCTGCGGCCGACAAGAAACAGGCGCGGAAGAAGGACGTCACCCCGAAGATTGGGAAACGCAAGCGATCAGAGGCCCAGAATGAAGCGGAAGAGGCGTCTGCAGCATCAAGCAGCGGAGACGAGGACGCTGTACAATCTCAAAACGAGGATGACGGATCTGACTCCGACGACGCCGAAACTCATAAGAAGGTCCTTGAGTCTCTAAAGGAGAAGGACCCGGAGTTTTACAAGTACATGCAGGAAAACGATGCCGAGTTGCTCGACTTTGGCGACCTTTCAGAAGTCGATGCACTGAGCGAAGGAGAGGAGGACCAAGAGGAACCAGCCAAGAAGAAGAAAAAGAAGGCAGCAAAGGAGGAGGAACCGGCTTCTGAGCTCACCGTTGCAATTGTGAAGAAATGGCAGGAGTTGATGGAGGAACAGCACTCTATCCGCGCGATGCGGCAGGCAGTGCTCGCTTTCCGTGCCGCGGCGTATCTCGATGATCCAGACGCTCAGGAGCAAAAGTACTCGATCTCGGACTCCAACGTCTACCATCAGGTCCTCGTCACCGCGCTTAGCCATGTCCCCAGGGTTCTCTCTCACCATCTCCCCGTTAAGGAGACTGCCTCTGGAAAAATCAGAGTCTCCCTGGACTCGAAGAAGTTCAACACCCTAACACCACTCATCAAGTCGCATACCTCATCGGTTCAAACGTTGCTTGCGAACCTGACCGACGAGCAAACTCTGAAGCTGACTCTCTCTTCCATCGAACCCATGCTCCCCTACCTTCTCCAATTCAGAAAGCTTCTAAAGGTCCTCATCAAAACAATCGTCGGCATCTGGGCCGACGCATCCACCACAGAAGCCACCCGGATTGTCGGATTCCTCCTCCTCCGCCGCCTAATGGTCATCGGTGACGCAGGCCTCAAAGAAACCGTCCTCAAAGCCTCTTACGAGGGCGTCGTCAAAGGCAGTCGAAACACAACGGTGCACACTCTCCCCGGCGTGAACCTCATGAAGAACTCCGCCGCTGAGCTCTGGGGCATCGACCAAAACGTCTCCTACACAACAGGTTTCAACTTTATCCGCCAACTCGCAATGCACCTCCGCAGCAGCATAACCAACACCTCCAAGGAAAGCTACAAAACAATCTACAACTGGCAATACGTCCACAGCTTAGACTTCTGGTCCCGTGTCCTCTCCCAACACTGCGACGGCCTCGTCGAAGCTAAACTCGGCAAACCATCCGCCCTCCGCCCCCTCATCTACCCCGTCGTCCAGATCACCATCGGCGCCATGCGCCTCATCCCAACTGCCCAATACCTGCCACTTCGCTTCCAGCTCACCCGCGCGCTTCTCCGTATTTCCCGCGCCACAGGAACATACATCCCCCTCGCCTCTTCCCTCCTCGAACCCCTCAACCTCTCCGAGCTCCGCAAGGCCCCCAGGCAAGCCACCCTCCGCCCGCTAGACTTCACGACGTCGATCCGCGCGCCTAAATCCTACATCCGCACGCGCGTCTACCAAGACAGCGTCGGTGAGCAAGTCGCCGAGCTCCTCTCTGAATTCTTCGTCCTCTGGAGCAAACACATCGCATTCCCCGAACTGAGCGTCCCCATTGTCGTCGCGCTAAAACGCTGGCTCAAACAGGTCTCTTCAAGAAGTGGTGGAAACCGCAACCAGAAGATGAACCAGATGATCCTCCTACTTGTGCAGAAGGTCGAGAGTAATGCGAAGTGGATTGAGGAGCGCCGCGTGCAGGTGAACTTTGCGCCAAGGAATCGGGTCGAGGTTGAGAGGTTTTTGAAGGATGTGGACTGGGAGAGTACGCCTATGGGGGCGTTTGTTAAGGTTCAGAGGAAGTTGAGGGAGGAGAAGGCTGCGATTCTTGAGGAGAGTAGGAGGGAGGAGGAAAGGAGAAGGAAAGAAGAGAGGGAGGGTGGTGGTGATGATGCTATTATGGATGATGCCGTGGCTAGTGAGAATGATGGGAGTGAAGATGATGATGAGGAGGAGGAGGCTGCTGATTCGGAAGAGATTTCGGAGGATGAGGATGAGGAAGAGGAAGAGGAGAACGATGACTGAAGCTGTGGTCTGTCTGTCTATCCTTATGTGGAATCTGCATTTCTCATGCTGTAGAGTATTATATTATACTTGCACTCGTCATGATATCATTTAGTTATTATTATCCTATCATGCTATTATTTCGTTCATCTAGATATCAGGTCTATATAAAAGTTGAGGACTGAAAGCTATATTATCTCGCCACGTCTATTTGTCTTCCATTGACCTCTAGAACTAGTAGGTGTAGTCTATATCATTATTCTATCATTAGTATATATCATCATCACGATCTCAAAACTCTAGTAAATGTCGCTGAACTCGAAACAAAAAAAATTTAAACCGCCGCAGGCCCACGAGTACCGGACTGTTCCCGCCTCAAAGCGGCATCTTCCTCTTCAGCCCATGCATGAGATTCATTCGGCAACATGATAGCCTTATCAATAGCAACAGGCAAACCCCGATGACGACCTCGCAAAATGACTGCCGCCAGGATAAGCTTGCTGAGCGAATGCCAGACACCGCAGAATGAAAGATTCAGGTTCGGATAGCCCGTGCTAATGCCAACACAGCCGTACGCGGAGACCACCTCGAAGAGGATATTGAAGGTCGAGTATCCCACTGGATCCCTGGTGTAGTTGTTAGACTCTATGATGGAAATGAGGAACACGGCAAGCGCGATCCACCAGAGGTCGTGGCTGAGCTGGCCTTTTAGTTGTTCGCGGATGAAGTGTCGGCGTGTGCCGTCTTGTGTGAAGAGATTCCGGCGCATCATGTCCGTGATCGTGTTTTCGGGGGGGTTACCGTGGTCGTATAGTGTCTTATCCTCGGCGTATATTCCCAAAGAGCGTTCTTCGTAGACGTTTGTATGCCTGTAAGATCAGTTGGTATGGTATATTAATACTTTGAGGTGGCATAACTTACCTCATCGTGACCAGCACGGGAAACGGCGATACGTACTAGATCAGTCAAATTAGCTGGTCGATGTGGTAGAAGTCTACCTTCAGAGGAATACACACCATCATGAGAACTAAAATTAAAGTTAGTCTAGCTCAATATTGCAAAATAAGGGGATTTGTGCTTACCATATAAGACTAGTAGTCCTTGACGTAGGTCGGCAATGTTGACGACGGAGAACCCTCCAGCTCGAACAGCTATAAATAAGAGCATCAGTAATGTGAAATGCTACAACATAAGTCCACGTCACGACATACCTAATGCTTGAAACAGGCCATCCAAGATACGGTAGACAGTTGGTAATTCCTCAATCTCTTTATTCCCAATTGCAAGAACCTCAAAGCCAGCCCAGTCAATCCCATTGAATATAATAACGGTCGCTAAGAGGTACCATGTATGGCGAGCTGGAAAGAGGTTTGTATACACCTGGTTTAAGTCAGATATGAAGAGATTGTCTAAAGTTGCGCCATAACATACCCTTCGAGGATGGTCTAGAATAAAATCCAATGTAATCCTCCAAGTTTTCCACGCTGGTTGATCTGATATCATTTGCCTCATTGACCAGAGGATGAGCCGCAAAAAGCAAGGATATAGGGTATTTCCAGCAAGGATCAGAAATCCCATCGTAATGAGGGGATAGGCACTGTATAACCGATCAGTATAGCCTCATACTCTAGTGCAAAATAACGAGAGCATACCTTGTTTGTAAGGCTGTCATGTTCGCATCCAAGATTCCCATACCACTGTTCACGAACGCGGAGACCGCAAAAAACGCGCCTGTACCATACCCAGAATGCCGCAACACAGGAACGATAACCAGTACAATGGGACAATCACCGACAGCAAGGAGACAGCCTTGTACTCGACCCCCTGGAGTCGCTCTCTCTCTTCTAAGGTTAGTCCATGGAATTGAGAGTTTCGGGAGATGAGCCCTTTAGACTCAAAATATTTCTGGGTTCCTCGCCATATGCCCATCGAGGGGAAAGGTTGATCTTTGTTTAGCGAGTGGGAGCTATCTCTAGCCCTGTCATTTTGATAATTGAGGTGGAATGGCGCGTCAACCATATCCATAGGTAAAACTGATTCCTGACGACCATGGAAATTGCCTTGGTTATCTGTATTCGCGAACTGGACGTGAATCCGACTTGAGCTCTCCGGAGGAGCAGAAGTATATGTTGTCGGACAGCCCTTGGCATCATTTCTGCCATCAGATCGATAGTCAGATTGAATGTTAGGTGTTGGTATTTGCTGAGCGGGCCTTTGCGCAAGAGCATGGGATATCCCCTTGAATTTGTGTTGGAACGCTCTTTTTCGAACATGAAGGACTGTGATGGAGATGAGGATCGCATGTCCTAACAAGAGAAGCACAAACATAACAACCTGCTGGAAAGTGCTCAACGTGGATACCTCAACCTGCAAACCATTAACTTTAGCCCATTCAGAGAGCATCAGAGCGAGGATACGTACGCTATTCAATCCAGCACCTGTCATGGCACTGGCACACATAAACAGAGAATCAGTATACGAAACGCTCCGTGGAGGATTCGATGCCCCCCAAAATATGAGGCTACTGATCAATGAAACTATGATAAAATACGCATAGTGAAGAGTGAGAAAATTAAACGGGGGAAGTAGAGTCGCTATCGTTGTGCTTGTAAGATGTAAACAACGCCGGCATCCAGTCAGCAGTTTTGCAGCACAATTGGAAGAGGAATTGCTTACGGGTCATCGGGGGCGACGGGGGCAGGAAAGGGGATGCTAAAGGAGACGTAGAGAGAAATACTGGCAAAAAAACATGATTCTCAGGACGGCACCCAGGCTGCAAGCAATAAGTTAGGCGATAACGAGTGGATGGGAATGCTATAAGAAAATCCAACGCGTTGATGGATTCATCATTTGCCGTATGTCGCTCCATCCACACCGCTACCTGTGCGCCACCTCCTCGGTCTCGAACGAGCTCAGCATCATCATATCGAAATCCGTGGGAAACAGAATAATTCGAGGTGATTCTCGTTCCTGTTAGGCAGTTATATAACATCGCCAAACGTCAACGCGGGAAGAAGCCATGACAAAAGCTTAGGTTTCAGCCCTACAGAGCACAAGTAGGTACCGATTTTGTAGATCTTTGATTGTATATTGATACCAAACTCCGAAATCGAATCCAGAGTTGAAATGAAATAGGGTCGGAATGTATCGTGATGATGAGAAAAGAGACTCTGAATCCACAGAAAGAAAGTCACTACAACCCGTGACTCTACCTAAGATCGTGTTTCATCTCAACAACAAACAACAGAGATCATTGATTGGCCTTATATTATATCTATTCACCCTTAACAACCTCCTCCCTAATCCAATGCCCAGTCTTCCCTCCCATCTTCTCCAAAAGCTTCACCCCTCCAATAACCATTCCCTTATCAACCGCCTTCAGCATATCGTACACCGTCAATGCAGCCCCCATGGTCGCAGTCATGGCTTCCATTTCCACACCCGTTCGTCCAAGACAGCTCACCGTTGCTGTAACGTGCATTGCCCCATGTCTCATTGACGCTGACGCTGACTCTTCACTACCGGCAGACGGGTCCAACAGCTTAACGTCCACCTCGACCCCCGTCAACCCAAGTCCCGGGTGACAAAGTGGGACAATATCAGGCGTCTTCTTTGCGGCTGTTATACCGGCAATGCGCGCGATGCTGAACACGTCTCCTTTGTGAGAGCCTCGCCCCTCACGGAGTAATTCCCAAGGGCGACGATTGGAGAAATGGATTATGCAGGTGGCTGTTGCGAGTCGTTTCGTCACGGGCTTCTCATCAATTAGGGTCATGTGGACGTTTTGTGACCGGTTGAGGTGAGGCAGGTCTGGGTCGGAAGATGTAGGGAGGGAGGCCGACTTGGAGTCGCTGTCCTTGCTGGGTTTGTGGTAGAATCGAACTTGCGTGCCTGTTGGCGCTCCAGCGCCGAGTACGTGCATTGGTACGTTTGTCCACGGGGCCCTAGCCGCCATAGGTGACCTGTTGGGGGAATATCTTGCATTTCTCTGAGCCTCCTTGGATTTATCTAAGTCACGCCCATCAGCATTTCTCAACTGCAAAGTAAAGGCCGTATATACAAGTTAATGCATGAGTAAACGCCACCATCTCAAGAAAACAAAAACCGTACACAAGCATATCATAGATCACAATTTCTCGTCGCAAAGGTCATATATCGGGGTGAGATAGTGCCTACCCACCAATAAGTATCATCGGCCGGTTCTTCATATTCTTTAACTCCCCCATGCCGGCGTGCTTGGCCTTCTTCCGTTTCACTGCCATGCCAATAACGTCGAGAAGTTCCGCTTCTCTTTGACCGACAATGCCACCCTCGTCGTGGATGCGAGCGGCTGTTCGTGCTGCCTCGAGGAGACCTAGCTCCTCTAATACGGCCTCGTCAATGGGCTCGCCATTGTTCTGTTGTCGGATGATATCTCGCAGCGACACCTCCGAATTCCCGAACAGGCACACCTTGAGGTTCCCATCGCTTGTAATACGAAGGCGGTTGCATGTCCCGCAAAAGTTATGGGTCATACTCGTAATAAACCCAACTCGGCCTTGGAACCCGGGAACCCGATAAGTTTTGCTCGTATCATTCATGTGATCCGTCACCTTCTCCAGTGTCGGGTACTTCTCCCGAATAAGAGCCAGCATCTCTTGGTACGAGACCATCTTTCCCTGGCTCCATTTATTGCCATCGAATGGCATATACTCAATGAACCGCACTTCGATGGGGCTGTCGCGCCCCATTTCAACAAACGGGATGATCTCCCGTTCATTCAGGCCTCGCATCACGACGCAGTTGATCTTAAGCTTTATCCCAGCGCCCATTTTATTCAACTCCAGGATGCGATCAATACTCTTCATGACGGCGTCAAAGCCTTTCCTCCTCGTCATGATTTGGAACTGGAAGGGGTCCAATGTGTCCAGACTAAGATTTACCCCAGTCAAGCCAGCTTCCACCATGGAATCCAGCTTGCGATGTAGCGAGATTCCATTAGTGGTCAGGCATAACTCTCGGAGTCCGTCGCGCCGTAATTCGCCGATAGATTGCATAAGAGGAACGATATCTTTCCTGACAGTCGGTTCCCCACCAGTCAGACGAATCTTGGTAACACCTTGCGAGACAAATACCGACGAAAGATATACGATTTCCGGCGAGGTCAGAAGGCGAGCGGGGGGAGAGAGCGGTACCCCTTCTTCAGGCATGCAGTATAAGCAGCGTAAGTTGCAGCGCTCCGTAACGCTGATTCGGAGATAGTCATGCTGGCGATCGAAGGTGTCCGTCAAAAAGGCCGAGAAAGGCTTTGCTGTTTTCAAGGCATCCCAGCCGGTCGACGATGTCGGGGAGGGCGATTTATTCGGTTCACCCTGAGCCCCTACTCTGGGATTCAAACCAGTGGTGACATGTCGCGAGTGCAAAGGAGTTTGCCAGCGCCAGGTCCGATTTCGAGTATGAATGCGGGGAACTCGAGCGAAGGACGAAGTCGCATGAACTACGCCCCGCCTGAATAGCATGGGCTCAGTCATCCTCCGCAGAAATTCTGCTTGACGACGGCCAGATTCTAAATATTCCCGGCATCACCCAGGGCCAAGGAAGGAGTCAAAATCACAATGAGGGGATAAAGGGATGTAGGGGTGAAGGAGTTGGGAGAATGCAAGTTCATTCTCCGCGGACTCAGACACCGCCGCCTCACATTTCTCATTACTAATCGATAAGATACGACGATTCCAGTCATCTAAGTACACAGTGTCGCTTCACTTGTCCCAATAGTATAGAAACGTTTGTTAAGAGAGAATGCAATAAAACGAGCTATCGTAGCAACGATAATAGGCGGTATTCGATTCTTCGATGTCTAGCTAAACTGGTGCATATTGGTAAAAATAATTGATTGATGAGGCAGCTATTCTGCCCATCCGCTGACTAATGCCCTGCATCTTGCCTGCTCTTGCGACAACAGCAACCACATGTCGTCTTATCAAAAATGGGGGTCAAATATTATATTTGCTTGGCTCTGGATAGATGGGGGGAAGAGACTTGAAGGATCAAAAGACGAAGCATATTACTTCCCTACTGAGGAGTATAGAGAACTGAAGGAATAGCGAGTGTTATAGATGTATGATGTATCACAATATCAATATCACATAAGCCCCACCTCCCGGCACCAGCGTTACCTCGTATAGCCAAACTTGTCCAGTTTATTATTGTCAGTAATTGATCCATGTTTTATTGACACCAGCAGCCTCAAAAATTTGGGGCCACCAATCATCCGTGTACGGCTCTGCATCCCTAGCACACCGTGTGCCAGATTCAGGCAGTGTGCCATTGACCCAGTAAGCAGAAATGGCCTTCAGCGAACATTCAGACGGAACAGACGTAGAGCCATGACCAAAACCGTCCAACTCCAGGACTGTGCTTCCCTCATAGCTCGAGCTGATGTTATACGCGGACTTGAGCGGTGTGTGCCCATCAAATGTATTTCCGAGAAAGAGCAAGGGGTTCTTGGTTTGCACATGGTCAAAGCTGCCCCTGTATGTCTCCTTGGGCTTGATCTTCCACTGTTGACATCGCATGTATGAGCCTGCCGCAACATCTCCCATGATTCTGCTCGAGCTGTAGAGTTTGCGCAGGGCCGGAACAAAGTCTTCAAAGTTCTGCGTGCGCACCTGGTTGTCTGAACAGTAGATACCAGCGAGAGAAATGTCGGCAGATATTAAGCTTGGAAGGTATGTAACAGTGGTATTTATAGCCGGTGATTCAGCCAAAATTGCCTCGAGGGGGCCTTCGGTGCCGTAGATGAGGTTGTCAACGAGGGTTGTCACGGTAGACCAACCTCTCTGGGAGTAGAGGGCTTGAGCATAGACGGACTTGACGGCCGCATAGTCCAATACCAGCTGGCCCACAGGAATTGGCTGGTACTTGGCAGTTTCGAGGAGTTCATAAGCAGCGGCTTCAAGTTCCTTGGCTGTTCTGTTGTCGGCTGCCAGTGGGCAAAGCTCAGGTCCGGCTTTGACACACTCGGAGAAAATGGCGGAGAAAACGTCATCGGACATTTCCCATTCTTCGAAATTGCTGAAGAGTTTGCTATCAGTAATAATCTTTAACCTTTGCAGCCTAGAACGCTTACGCCTGTGCATGATAGTATTCATGAACATTTTGAACAGCATCGAAGATAATCTTGTCGACGCGCTCAGGGAACATCGCAACCACAGTTGCGCCGAGAGTAGTACCATACGAAAGACCTATCAGTATTAGAGATTGTCAGCGTGCTACTTCCTACATTTACAAATTGAAGGACTCACCCCAGTATCTCAGCAGGCCATCTTCCTCCAAGGCATCGACAACGGAGATCAAATCTCTTGCCACAAAAGCAGTGGAAATGACGCTCCCATTTTTGGCTGCGGTTGTCAAGCAGGCCTCTGCGTCGGCTGTTCCATGAGCCCAGAGTGCCGTCTCCGTAGTATCTGAAGAATTGGAGGGTATCTGGTTGCTAAACGCCCGGTACGCCTGAACCGGGTCATCGTAGCATGAAAACGGGATGGTATCGACAGTTCCGCGGGAGTCGAAGGTGACCAAGTCGTATTGGCCACCAGTCAAGCTGCCGTAGATAATCAGTATACCAGGCCAATCCATATCGTGAGCGGTGGGGGCCGTACGGAATGAAGGTAGGAGCCAGTGTGGAAAAATCATGTCGGTTATGGGCACCTGGGCCGCCCATATTGAACAGGATGGTTCCCTTTGATTTCAGCGGCGCCGGGGCCTTCACAAGCCGGAGCGTAAGTTTCTCACTACTGTTGCGAGAAGTGTAGTCCCAGGGCACATCTAATGAGCCGCATCTGAACTGTACCGGCACAGTGCTCGAGTTGAACTCTAGCGGATTGCAGCGCGTCCAGTTGATCCTGCATTCTGCAGTTGCGAGTAAGGCGAGTGTAGGAAGAAGAGTGCGAAATGAAACCATGATGTTGTTTCAAGGCAAGGGAATCCGTGAGTGTCTGGAGTTATGATAGCCATCTTGACTACGGCAGTTTGACGGTTTATGTCTCGCGGTGCCTGGAACTAGGCATAGGAGGCGTGCTGTCGGTCCAAGGTGTGTTGTCGCCCTATCAAGCCTGTAAAGGAAGCACCGAGAGCAGATCAACTGTGAAGATTTCGGCCCCCAAAATCTAACGAGCTCATTTTGAATTATTATTTATAGAGAGAAGAAGCAAATCGCAGATCTCTTGCTGAGTCTATCATTCCAAGTGGAGGAGGAAGACAAGCAAGAGGCAGTGACAGTCTGGGGAGAGACAAGAGCGCACCATCGGCCTTAAAACGGCAATCATCGCCACACTCCATCTTCCTCTGTCGACCATCTCACAGCAACCGCTCTACAAACCACTCACATCCCCTCCCAACTGCCTCGGCTACAAATTCCTGCCATCATAGGCTGATCCAGGCTCAGCCTTGCGGTTTCTGAGCAGTCAATCTTGGCTCACGTCTTCAACTCTCCCCCTTCCACCCGTCCGGTGACACTGCCTCATTCATCGACGAGATCTCCAGATTGTCACTCACCGATGAATGCCGCTGGAAATTGCAGTGATATCCTCTTCCTTCCGCCTGACCATGCGCAACGTCAGCCCGGCCCTTAATCCTATTCATAACAGGGGACTGCGAATCGAGCTGTGAGAACCAGTCTATCTATAAAATACGGATCATTGTAGGTATTATCTTCGAGTGCTACTGAAACAATGTTATCCTCGCACTATCCTTGCGCAGGTAACATCTTCTGCACTCTCTTCAACAAACTCGTCTCGAATTGCTCCACGCCCTTGTCCTGGGCCTTCATAGTACCAGCTTTCATCACGTAGACAACACGCCGCCGAGGTTGCGAGTCGTTCGACTCCTCTTCAACCCCCTCAAAGTCCTCGTCCATTTTGTGGTCTATGTCCCGCTTCCCCTCAATCACTGCTCGAACCATGAACCGGTCATGCGAAACCAACAATATTGCGCCTCCGAAAGTGGACAATGCGGATGCGAGAGCTGTCACTGTGTGGAAATCGAGGTGGGTCGTGATTTCGTCGAGAACGAGCAGGTGTGGTGCGTTCCAGATAACTCTTGCGAGTGCCAGGCGAACCTATTTATCAGCTGTTAGTGATAGTTACTTTCTTTTGAATAGAATCCCCAGTGCTTACAAGTTGGCCTCCTGAGAGTCGGAGAATCGGGACGTCAGAGACTATTCTGCCTTGAAGACCCAGGGACGATAATAACCCTCGCAGTTGTCCTTCATTGAGTGATCCTTCCACGTCTTTCGTCATTAACCCTAACGCAGTCAGACTCGGGTCTTCCTGCCCCAGGGTTTGCAGCTCTTCGATAGAATGTTGTGCATAGTAGCCCATTTTTAGCCGCGAATGCGAGGATACCTTTCCCTGAGTCGGGACCGTGATGCCAGCCACGAGACGAATCAGTGTTGATTTGCCACATCCATTAAGGCCCATAATTCCTACGCGGTCTCCCAGGTGCATCACAAGGTCAATGCCCTTCAGCACAGGAGCTGCACCAGTTTTGTACTTGAAGATGATCCCTTCCAGCGATATTAGTGGTCCTGGAAACCGGAGCTCAGAAGGGTCAGGCAAGACTATTAAGACACCCTTCTCATCTTGTGGAACATCGATCTCATCACGGGCACTAAGGTGATAGCCCGGCAAATCTCGGTTTAGCTTGAACCGCCCTCCACGTGCGTTTACCTGCACACCCATCCTGTCGTCTAGTTTCTTCTGCCGCGATTTCGCCATGCGCAGCTTGTTGTCGTCGTTCGTTTTCTTCCCGACTTTGATGCCCTCGCGAACTGTCGCTTCCATGTGCGCGATCTGGCGCTCCTGAGCTTCCTTCATGCGGCCCCAATACAGCTTCTGTTCTTCAAAGTCCTGTTCGTATGCGGAAAGGTTTCCTTTGAAGTATGTGAGTTTCTGGTCTCGAATAATAACAATCTCTTCGCACACAGCGTTCACGAAGTCTCTATCATGGGAAACTAGGACAATTGTCGTTTGTGATGAATCACGCAGCTGCTTCAAATATTCCTCCAACCAGACCACTCCTAACAAATCTAGGAAATTAGTAGGTTCATCTAAGATCATGATGTCAGGGTTCTGGATCAGGACGCTTGCCAGCATGCACCGCATACGCCAGCCGCCGGACAATGTTGAGAATTGTTTGCCAAAGGCCTCCTCTTTGAAACCTAACCCGATCAGGATTTGACGGGCCTGTTGCTCTATATCGACGAGGTTCATCTAAGTAACACGATTCAGTAATGGTTCAAACTACAAGTCAGCCATTCGATACTCACTGCTTCAAACTGCGATTGCAAATCTTGCAACGTTTCCATCGCAGCCTGCGTTTCTTGTTTTATGGCTTCTGCATCGATCTCCTCTTTCGCCTGCTCGAGACTAACCACTTAGTTATCTAGGAAGATGCAATATGGAAGGCAAGCTCACAGCTCTTTGGAGGTTTGTAATTTCACCTCAACGGATTTCAGCTCTTTGCGCGCTTGCAATCCCCTCGCACCACTCTTTAGGTTGGCGTTTTTCTGAGCTAGAAACAACTGCTTCTCGATATCGTTGTGGCGGAGCTTTCGAATATCCCTCACAGGCTGTAACGGGTCCTCTGTCTCAAAGCTCTTGGACAAAACTTGTAAAACAATCCGCAGTGAGAAAAGAACCTTGAAAGACTGGTGTGACCTTACAGTACATCTTTCCTTTGACATCGTTTCTATGATGGTCACTGCCCATAACATAGTCTAGAACTGGCTTTCTTTCGTTTTCTTCCTGTTTCCAGCTTCCAGCATCGAAGGATCCCTGGCCCTCCCGAGTATCGGCATCTGTCTGCTGCAGGATCGCTATTCGAGTAGAATGCGGTATCCCCGGCACCAGCTTGTCTGCCATAGCCCGCAAAAGTGCTACGAGTACAGTGTATCAATTGAGGTCCCCGAAATATCCCTGAAGGCTAGATCACTTACTCGATTTCCCAGTGCCATTTCGGCCTAGCAGTCCGTAATGCACGCCCGCTTTGAGCCGTAAGTGCGTATCAGTAATTAGTTCTCTTGCTTCGGCCTTAGATTTTGATTTCCCTTTCGCTTTTATTTTTGAAGGGTCTTCTGCACTATCTAAGGGGGACACGACTGCAATAGTAAGACCATCCACATCAACCTAAGAGAGACCGAGTTAGATTCGCAGTGTGAGAGAAGGGATGAGAAACTAACCTCTCTTGACGGCTGGTCATTGAGAAGATGAAACCGGGTCTGTTTGCAGGTAGCTATGATGGACGGTGCCATGGCGAAATATCAAACACTCAAAGGTAGATGTTTATCTTCTTAAGTCCTAATGGCGTGGGCAGGCTTGCCGTCAACGAGGGGAGGAGATGTTCACTGAATACGTGTGCATTAAAAATTGTTTCACCCAGCTTTAGCGACGGCTAATTACAGTCATAATTGATCAAACCACAGACTCAGAGAGTATGAAGTGTGACGATAATTGACTCAACTGTAAGCAGCGGGGTCCCGAAGAGGAATAGCGGGATGGATGCCACAGTTCTGCTGCCTGAGGCATCAATTCTTTTAGTGGCACTGATGGGTGTGCCATCTGGTTCTACTTCTGACACTCCCCTGCATTGCCAACGAGCCCAGGTATGTTGTTTATCGAAACCACGAATTTTGGCCAATAACTCTGGAATTTGTCCAGCGAGGCTACCCCCAGTCTCTAATTTTATCCTCCGGGCCTGGATATCAGACACGTTGAAGGGAGCATCAGTGGTCTGTGAAACTGGTGCGGGCAGCAGGCAATATAAAGATCGAATGGTACTATTCGACTATAATATTCTTTCTTTCTTTCTCCTTACTTAGATCATCTCAACTCCGTACCACAGCTATCATTGTCTATCTCCCTATACGCTCGCCTTTCATGAGCTAGTGGTGACTCAGCTTCCAGCTCTGCTCTAAATGCTTCAACGATTGCTGTGTATAAGCCGGTTCCAAGACATCCTTGCCTCATTGGAGGGACTACCGTTGACAACTCTTGAATCCCACAATGGCGGGATGCCTTGGCTTCTCTGTCGTTCCTCACGGGAAAGCCATGTTTATGATCAACCGCCACAAGAGGCCAAATCGCCTTTCCCCACCTCTTTTTCCTCAAAGGCAGAGAATTGGAGTCAGCCATCATATTCGTATGAGATGACCTCCTATACGAGCATAACGGTATAACCGACTACCCCGAGGCATAGTTATGCGGGGCTGCCCCAACAAACTCCCGTTCTTCATGTGGCAGCATTACTCAACCCCGCTACTCCGCGTTCAGTACGTTATGGGCCTATGAACTCCGCGATATGGAGCCAGATGCTGATGGAACCTTCTTGGTTCTATCGAGGACGATATTTGTTGGGACACGGGACCTTCAAGATGTCCAGAACAGATTCGATCACCGTAGCCTGGAACTCGTAATCACATGCACGCTACGACAGGTCATGCTCCTATAGTGGTAATGCTTGCGAGCCTCAGCCCTTTCACCGACAATGATATTATATATTCATGACAATATAAGAATAATCAGGCTGTCTGCCCTCTTCTTATGAAGCAGGAGCATCAGATATTAACAGGTGAACGAGATTTCTCTATCACCATGGCTACAACAGTCAATCCCAAGGACTCCATGAAGTCCACTTGGCGTGATGCCAGTCGGGACGAATGGACCTTCCACCACTACCTCATAGACTACCTAAATATCTACCCCATCGATCGTGATCAGGAGGTTCCAGTGCACTCGAAAGACGAGAAGATACCCTACGTGCCTCAGTGGTCGCTCCATCGCTATATACTCATCTACTCCGGAATTCCGCTTTTAATCCACCAGGTCTTCTCGTCTTATACTGGCTACACTCTTGGTCCCTTTGCCGCTTTCAACTACTATTTCCTTGCGTTCAACGCGACTGTTATCTATGAGACGCGGATTCTACGCAGATTGGGACATACGTTTGGTTTCCTGGACGGCGACAAGCATGAGCGTGACGGTATCCCCAATGTGGGCATCCAAAAGATTGTCCAGTCGCTTTATAAGACAACTGGCTCGCGCCTTGCTATGTCGGTCTACTTTACCTACAATCCGAACCAGCTGCCTGTGCAAATGGACTGGGCATGGCTCCCTCTTCAGATCGGTCTCTACGGCATCGTTCTTGACTTCTGGTTCTATTGGTACCATCGGGCAATGCACGATGTGGGTTTCCTGTGGAGGTTTCATCGTACGCACCATCTGACCAAGCACCCCAACCCATTGCTTTCGGCCTATGCAGACCACGAACAGGAGTTCTTCGACATGGTTGGAGTCCCGTTTCTCACCTACATGACTCTCAGAGCGTTCGGGGTACCCATGGGCTTCTACGAGTGGTGGGTCTGCCATGCATATATCGCCTTCACAGAGGTCTTGGGACACAGCGGCCTTCGTATACATGGCACAGCTCCTTCGACACTGAGTTGGTTGCTAGATTTTTTCAAGGCAGAAATTGTCATTGAAGACCATGACTTGCACCATCGCTATGGCTACAGAAAGAGCCACAATTATGGCAAGCAGACGCGCCTTTGGGACCGCATATTCGGTACCTGTAATGATCGGATCGAGTCGGCGAGGGATAATATCGACTTTGACTATACAGCGCCCATGCCGCTTTATTAGTCTTCGCGCAGCACGATAGATCAGCACGAAATACGAATGAGACACGACCAGGTTTATGACTGTTCTTGAGGTGTTACTCGGGAATTGGTATTGAGGAAGTCAGGTTGTTTTTGACTGGAGAGGGTATATACAAGGGGTAGCCATGCAAAGAGCAAAAATCATGTGCATATAGTCTACCTTCTACGGAGTAATTAGAACCATGAGAACTACTATATATAAACGAACGACCACTGTTGAGGAAGGAACTCAGGATCATTGTTCTTTATAGTATCTTGCTTCCTATAGCTTCGAACCTCTCCCGTCAATAGGTATTATCAAGAACTATCTGCATTCCATCGATATCCTATTCCCGAGGCAGTTGATAGAAATCAGAGTACTGTTCTTGCCTATTCTGCAAACTATCAACTTTGCCACCTCCGGGTCACACAACCCCTACTATCCAATCGTATCAACGCCTCCATGGTTATGACTTCAGCATCAACCAAAGACCCTGTTTACTGCATGCGGGGGGAATTATATGCACAGTGGGACAACCGATCCCCCAGTTCAATAACCAATAGCCCATCAAAGGACGTTGTCTACTCCTATAGAACATCAGATTTATCGAGTACAAATGCGTAAGTTTGCCCAACCAAGGCTCACTCAAACTCTCCATCAAACGTGTCCCTCTCCTCACACTCATGACCTCATCTCCGTCATACAATGTTTATATAAGAGGTGACTTCACCTCTGCGCACTTCCCATCCAATGCCCCTATCTTTATTGAATCCAAGTACCTAAACCCTATTTCAATCCAAGAAGGTCACTCAAATCAGCAACCATGACATCCAGAATGAACCCAAACGTTAACCTCAACGAATCGGAGAGCTTCACCGAGCACTTCAACGAAAATGTCGATTACACCCGGGACAAAGCCCAGGCTACAGGCATGGGCGAGAGCCAGGACGAGAATCTAGCCCAGTCTCAAGCTGATACTGAGGCCCAGGGTACCGATAACCAGGTTAGTCATTTCTTTTGAGTTTTAGGTTTGTCTGCTTTGCCGTGTCCTACCGTTCTTGGGCATTCGCTCTACTTCCATCCCACCTAAGGTTCAAGTGATGCTCCGTCTAACGTTGAGCAGAGAGCTACGGAAGCCCAGACTAGCATCGACAGTACCAATGCGGGCGTGGACCACCGTCGGACGAGCTACTCGTTTACCGCGGCAACTTTGGCTCATCCCGATTACAATTATAAGACCAGTCCCGATGAGTGAGAAACATTCGCGGTTATATCGGGGGATGCTTAGCTGGCGGGTTTTGCTCTTGTTCAAGCAGATATGGGTTTAATTTGTAGATGCGACTTTGAATAGGGTATCGTCTAGTTGTAATCTTGTTATCGTTACGTTTTGTCATTATTGTAGTATATCGGAGTGAAATATATATCTGCCACCGAGATGCGCTTGGCAAACCTCTATCTAATACTGTAGCGGCAAGCATCTATATAAAAATGGAACTCGGCCAACCAGGCCGCGCGCATCTTACCTATCCCAGACCCTTTCTAAACATCTTTGCGTCGCCATGTTGTACCGCTTCCTTGCTTGCATCCTTTGAACTATATTGATGTGACGCCCACGTGGGGCACGAAAAACAAAAAAAAACAAAAAAGAAATTGCTCACACTCGGATTCGAACCGAGGATCTCATGATTACTAGTCATGCGCTTTACCAACTAAGCCATGCGAGCTGATTGGTTGAACATGTCTCAGGTCTGACTACATGTGCTAGACAGCCTTGCACGCTGCATGGTCTTTCGCTCGCCTGTTGCTCACTATGCAGATCTCTGCAATCTGCATATTTCCTGTACATAAGTGGACCTCTTGCTTTCCTCATACATACTTATTTTTGGTGTCTGAAAAGTCAAATACTAGACTGGATACTATTTTGCGTCAACTCACGGCAAAATTGGGTATGTATTCCTTGCCAATGGTCGGTTGATCTTTTTACTTTGCATCTGAGAGCTCTACCTAGTGCTTATTTCTCTACGTAGGTAACTTAATTGGTCTTCTTTCCGTCAGACCGCTAGCTCGTCTTATCTTGCTGAACCTTTCTGTCCTTGTTCGGGCCTTCAAATTCTGGTTTGAATTGCAATATTACGAGGATTCCCTGCAACCTTGGGGGAGGGGGGACTCAACTGGACTAAGTATTTCCCCAGTTCCTCGGACACTTTCAAGTTCTAGGTCCGGACGAGATGGTCATCGTTGGTACATTATCTTACTGTGCACATCCTAATATGCACCCTTTCTAGCACAGCCTTGAAATTTTAGGAGACGCAATAGGTAACAAGAGAGCTCCAAGGGTCCAGCATGGTACAATACTTAGGCGCACGAGCACTATTGCTCTAATGTCCCTTTGGTCCTCTCCCATGCGGCAGAAGGCATTGTTCCAGCTCGGCCATTGTGCTCTTGTCTCTCGAGAACCGGTTTGTACGGGTTTTCTTCCAAGGAACATCGGCTGCATGATGCCTCGAGAAATCCGCAGGGAGATGAGCAGGGGCATCATCTAGAACACTCGAACCGAACCTGTGGCAAGTCACCGGCCTAGGCTCCCTGTGATATAGTAGCTTCTGTGAAATTCGCTTTTGGATTGAGTGTTGATAACGCAAGACAGCTAACTCTAATATCAAATCTTTGACATAGGCTGGACAGGTCACAACCGGAAAATGTTGGCTCAGTTGAACTCGCGTGTAAATCCCATTACCACCTAGTAATCATGAGGTCTCCACTTTAAATCGGAACGTGGGCAAGTTTTGACTTTTTGTACATCCATTTGGCAAAGTTCTATTCAATTGAATCTTCCTAGGTCCATTATTCTATACTCATGTTTTGATTTTGATTTCGCTTTGGATTGTTATACCGTTAAAAATATTTGTTAGCCAATTAGCTCGCATGGCTTAGTTGGTAAAGCGCATGACTAGTAATCATGAGATCCTCGGTTCGAATCCGAGTGTGAGCATTTTCTTTTTTGCATTTTTTATCTTGTTCTTTGAGTTTCTCCTTAAAGACCACAATCCCTAAGCCAAAAGCTACGCACCACCCCACCCAGATCCACATTTAATCTGCTTTTTCTGTTTCAAACTTTCAATCAACAAGCCGTTGGTTGTTGTCCCATGTTTTGTTGCGCCACCAATCGGGCTCTTGTCTTGCTCACAATCTGTGTGACGTAGATGAGCCGAATCAGGAGGATATTTACAGAATCCACGACGTGTCGGAGGTGCATCGCCGGGATACTAATATGATTTGGTTCTCCATGACTGGCTGGAAGTAAACCTGGCTTCAAGGTTCAGAAAATTAATTGTCGATGATTGATGATGGGAGAAACATGCCCGTTTCATCCCAGCTGACCATAACCTTGAATCTGGAGGACTTGATTGAACTTTGGTTTCTCCAGGACTCCAAGTCTCGACTGTCTGTGGGGGCTGACCGGGGTCTCTGGTGGGGTCCGGAGTCCATTATTAAAGATTTAAAGCTTGGCATTCCAACATAGCCACCATTAGCGCCGGGAAACAAAGTCTTATCCAGCCTCCTGTCCTGAGGTTGCAACAGGACTCCTTCCATGCGTCCGTTTCAGGCTTGGAAGTTGAAACAGACCACCAGCATGCTGCTATTACTATTCGCTTTTGAAAGCCCACTGCAATGCACGAATAACCAGCAAAGCCGTTCAACTACTACCGCTCGGGCACGCGCTCAGGTTCTAGAAAGGGGCAAACACACCTGAGAGAATGGCTCTTTTCGCAAGTTTGCCTCTTCGAGCCGGTGTACTACTAAACTCGGTCTGCTGGACTATCGCATTCACCTTGCAGATGCCAGTACTGTGCAATTCCCAGAAGCTAAAAGAGACGGTATGAAATCACCGACTCAGCGTTTGATAAAAGCAAAGTGTATTTTCAATTATAACAACAATCTGATATGTCTATTCTCGACAAGGTTGAACCTATTCATGGACAACCCCAGAAAGAATATCTCTTATCCACCACCATGGAGGAGGAGGCCACTAGGATGAAGTTCCCTGAAACCAGACACGCCGCTTTCCCCTTGCGAATGGCTCCTTCCTACTTTGGACAATAGGCCGGAGGGGTAGACCTTTTCCTTGGATGCGATCGGGATGTTGAGCCACAGAACCAACTTTATAGGGCTAATTAGCCAAAGATATACTGCGTAGCCGCAGCTCGTAGATACTTACCAAGCGAGTTTCCCACGCAGATTGTCAAGTGTATTCCAGACTTTCCAGCTGTCTAGGGATCTAGAGTCTAGACGCAACTCGAAGAGCAACACTTTTCGTCCAGTGGTCTCTCCGCTTGGTTCTACTGTTATGCACGTGGTAGTTCAATTGCCACATCCGGGGTGTTTGTAAAAATAATTCGGTGCTTGACCGTGAGAGACCTGACCATGGTACATGCTCCGATACTCAAGCCTGAAGGTGAACACTCAAGCAAGAAACAAGCACCGCGTTGACGCTAATGTGGATGCTAGGTATTATTCGGTGCTTCATCAAGGCGGTATGCTAACCACGCTGTGTGGCAGACATACAACACCTCTCAACTGCTAGCATTTGATAGCTGAAGGGATAGAGAAACTTGAATCGCTGTAGAGTTACTCCCTAATGTTTAGGGGGTAAAGAACAAAAAGACAAAAAATGAATGCTCACACTCGGATTCGAACCGAGGATCTCATGATTACTAGTCATGCGCTTTACCAACTAAGCCATGCGAGCGAACTGATTCTTAGGAATTTAATTTCGATACTCAAGCCTAGAGTTCTGCACCCCGCAATTTTGAATCAGCTCTGCCATTGGGTTTCGAAGAGTGGCGGTTTTGCTCCTGAATTGGGCGCTTAACAGATAATAATAATATGCTATTCCAATATGAAGTGGAAGATGTTGTTACTATTGTGATTTTAATTGCACTACGAGCACCCATGCCTTGTAATATCATGGATATCTGCCGATAACTCTACTATCTCTGAAGTACTCTGTAGTCTGTATAAAGTGATCGACGCAAGTCTCCTCCGCAGTCCGTAAGCCCACGCACCTCAACTAACTAATGCCAACAATTCCAAGTCCAAGGGTGGGTAACAATATTGTTACGCTATACCATATTCAGACATTCGCTGGTTCCCTAGGAGAGCTCTTCTATTCTGCTGCCTGGAGAAGAGTAAATATAGCACAACACAGCTAAATACTAGGTAGCTCTGATACAATGCGCAGCCGCAGTGATTGAGTATACAAATCATATCCGCTACCATTGAGTTTTCCTCCCTTTGACAACACGGGAAAGAGTTAGCGTCATACTACTTAAATTGCGGTCTTTAGTTTGATGGCAGGCCACTCTGGTTTCGAAAACAACACCTGGATTCAACTTGAAATTGTATTAAAATACCGTAAGAATTTCAAGTGGAGTCGCGGGATTAGGGTGCAGGTTCAGAAGCCCTGCTCCGGTCCGGTTGACCCAACCATCTAGCGGAAGAGAACTGAATCAGCAGTGAACGCGCAAGCCCTCTTTACCTGTTTTTATTCTAACTGTAAGATACCGGTAACGCCTCTTCCCCTGGCAGCTCCCCACTTGCAGTTCCACCGCTCCACCGCCTTCCTCTCGCTCATCCCTCCCAGCGCCCGACCATCCTTGGTTGATCTTCAGCGATTCCCACCACCTGGCCCTGTTTGTTTCTCCATCCGCTCTACCATCCAGTTCTTATTATTATCCATCTCTCCTGTCTTCGATCTCGACTCAGTTCCTCCTCTATTCGGTTCATTCCTTTATTGAACCTCGCAACTCGAACACGTCCCTCTCCCTTTTCTCGCCTCGACGTCGCTTGCTTTATCCGCCCTTCTCCCTACGACCAATTCTCGATCAAGCCTCGACGAACAAGTTGTAACCTGAGTGCTGGCAAAGGGCCTGGCACTATCTAACGACCATTCAATTCATTGTTCACGGCTTTTAGAAACGATAGCGTGCCCTCGACATGGCGACCCTCGCGGAACACCCTGTTGTCGCTCAAACGTCTTACGATCAAGACATCGATACCTTCCTCAACCTCGACCAACTCAGCTACACACCTTCAGAGCCAGCTCGATCGAAGATTGGCTTAACATCACAGCTGTCTCTACCTAGCTCAGATTTTGTTTCTAACGATGCACGAAGTTCCAGCTTTGCCTCGTCTAGTCAATCACCAATCGCATTCCCGGCCCCTAGCCATCAATATGACGAACACAAACAACAGACAGGCCTTCCTCCCGGTGCCTTGGCTCAAGCCATCCCTTTTAACAATCAAATGCCACCGATGGGGTATGGTGCTACTAGCCCAGGCTTTGCCATGAATGGTGACATGTTCCAACCTCAGATCAAGCGCGACGAAGCGCCCCTTGACTTCAACTCTACCCCAACCCGTAACCTTTCAGAGATGGATCTGGAGTCTGACACTAATATGGCAACCGTGCCTGGATTTTATTTTCCAACCAACCCAAACAAGAATCAATTTGTGGATCCTATTGCCCTCGGAGGACAAGAGGTCGTCTCCATGGGCCCCTCCACCCAAGTTGGACGCATGTACCCTGGCATGCACCAGCAAGCCGCCATGGCCAAGGCGGCTCAACAGCAGAGACAGAATGATATGCTCCGCCAGCAGCAACAACAACAGCAACAACAGCAACAACAGCAACAACAACAACAACAACAACAACAACAACAACAACAACAACAACAACAACAACAACAACAACAGCAACAACAACAGCAGGAACAACTCCAGCAGCACCGCAACGGGACGCCTCAGGCACAACATCCGCAGGTCCCAAATGCATTGATTGAGGAACGAATTTCGCGCCTTCTGCAGCAAATGAAGTCCGGATCTGGGAGCTCTTCAGATTCGTCTCCCTCACCATCCGCCGCTCCTCATATATCCAAATCCAGAAAGGATGAGCAAGACATGGATGAAGATGAGAGGCTTCTCGCCAGTGAGGAGGGCAAGAAACTGAGCAGCAAGGAGCGCCGGCAGCTCCGCAACAAGGTTTCAGCTCGTGCTTTCAGATCTCGGAGGAAAGGTATGCTCCAGTTTCCTGTCATTGTATGACACTAAGTTGAACGCTTGATACTAATTGATCCTACAGAATACATCGGCCAGCTCGAGAGCGAGGTCGCTCAGAGGACCAGCGAAGCTCACGAATTGCGCCTTCAGAACCGTGCACTATTTGAGGAAAATTCCCGTCTCACTGATCTCGCTCGTATGCTGCTTTCGTCTCCAAACTTCTCGCAATTCCTGGATGAGATGAATGTCAATGGTCTCTCGAGTGCCCAAGCGCAACTTGCGCAGCAGGCCCAGCAATCGCAGCCGCAACCGCAGCAGCCCCAGCCTCCGACCATTTCTCAACCCCCGGTGCAGCAAGCGAACCTTCACAATGAGCCAACTCCCAACCACAGCCAGCAGGAATTTCAAATGCAACAACAAAACTCTCAGATGGGAATGATGATGGTACCGAGCCAGGGGATTGACGCTTCTTCAATGAACATGAACAACAGTGGCTGGAACACTGGGATTGATGTGAATTTCGGCAACGCCCCGGTGTTTGCTGTTCTGGAAGTTCCCACGCCTCCTGTTCTCGACACCGACACTCTTTCTGGTAAATCATCTGGCTTCGATGGTATGAGTTTCCCTGAGGCTTCTAGCAGCAAGGATGCTCCACGCGGCGAATGTTTTCCCGTCGATGGTTCCGAAGAACACACAACTGTTGACGCTGGCGATTTGAACGTAGAGGTTGACGAATCTGACCCCGTTCTTGCACTGTTTGCCGACCAGCCAAAGCAGTCCGTGTCAGAAACCCCACGAGACTCATCCTTTGATGGAATTGAGTCTGGCAAATCTTCGGTCTTCGAACTTGTTGTCGAGAACGACTTGAGGGCTGCTGCCAACCGACTTGATTGCCTTTGCAATAGCATGGAAGATGCTTTTCAACGTGTTTCTATGCTAACTGCTCATCTTCAATGATTCTCCTATCCTGCATTGCCTCTGTGTTTCCCTGAGATTGTAAAATTTTCTATGTTTTGTGTTTTTTCTACTGCTTCCAGTCCTAAGGAGTACTCTGACATGTAGACCAATATGTTTCCTTTGTGCATGATTCCAGATGTTGCGTTCAATTATCCATCGATTCTTCTACCACACCCTGCTCGTTTGTTCATATTTCCCCCCTTTTCTCTCTTCTGGTGTTAGGGATGTTGGTGCGTTCGTCTGGGCTGGCTTTTATCCACTTTGTTTTGGGGCAACTGGTAGCGATTGATTCTGTTTAGGGATTGGGATGGTTATATAAATCAATGGAAAACTTAAATAAGTGATTATTATGCTTCCTGCATTGATTGATAGTGATTTGAAGTGATGAAGCAGATAATTAGCGATCTTTCTGATGTAGTGTTGGTTGGTGGAACTCTCCGCTTTGGGTGGAAAAAAGTTGCGGCACAATAATCATCGTCACGCTCAGTCTTCCTAAGACTTCCCAATCCAGCACCCCTTATCAGCCTCCCACCATTCTCCTTACCTCTGTGGATGGTTTCCCTTTGTCCGATTTATGATTCATAGTTTGGTCTTGAGTCATAGTCTCTTTTGAGTTGGTCTTCTACAGCTATTTGTCGACAGCGCATCGTGTTCGGGTGACTCTTATGACTCCCCAGCAGATCTCAGCTAGGTCTATTATTACCTCCATCAGCCAAGTTGGCTTCCTTACGACTATCAGGAAGGCTGTTCACTCGAGCCTTTTGTGAACCGGCTGTGCTAGCACCCATCCGAGCGAGTTTTTCCACCTGCCCATCGTTACAAAAGAACCAAGGCACCTACACGAAAAGCACAGTTTCCCCACCACTTCGTATCCGACGCGCTCTACAATCTATTAAAGATAACCGAAAGCGACAATACATCTTTCGTGAATCGCGCAACCCCGAACGACCCGTGCCCCTGTCCTCGGGAATCGTCCCAATGAAGTTCTATTACCAGATTCTGACGACGCCGACAGCCGATACTCCTGGTACGGCGCTTCTCCTGCATTTTCCGCACAAGCGTTATATTTTCGGTCAGATTTCAGAAGGAGCCCAGCGGGCTTGTACGGAGAATGGGACAAAATTGACTGGCGTTTCGGATATATTCCTCACGGGTCGCATGGGATGGGACAATGTTGGAGGCTTGATTGGCTTGATCCTTACGAAGGCCGATGCGGTCGCCAGCTCAGTGGACGCGCAAGAAGCTCTCAGGCGCGACAAGGAGGCGAATCGACAGAAACAATCGGGGAAGCAGGCTGCAGTGGCCGCGGCTGCCACAAAGAGTGAAGAGGAGCAACCTGACTTGACTGTTCACGGCGCGAGGAATCTTGCTCATACCCTGGCTACTGCTCGGAGGTTTGTCTTTAGAAAAGGGTTACCAGTTTATACGAAGGAATACGACACGGAAAGTACCTTAGAGAGACTACGTACTAGTCTAAGCGAACCGTTTGAGGAGCCAACCTGGTCGGATGACAACGTCAAGGTCTGGGCCATGCCCATAAGCCCCTCTTCCAAATCAGCAGGGTCGAAAAGCCCAAGAAAGAGGAGTCTCGATGAATTTCGAGAGGATGCTACAGGTTTAATGGAAGTGGATCAGCAAAACCAGGATCAAGTCGTGAGGGAGTCTGTTGTTGCTAGCATGTTCAACTCAAACTGGAGTTTGGATGCTCTGGAGGAAACCCGCCTTGCAGAGGTTAAGCTGCCTGCGCAATTATTTGTGCGTAATCCAGTGACGAAGGACCTGGAAAAGTACACGGGGCCCCTTCCTGGAGAAGGCACGACGCTCCCCAATATCAATGTGCTCGTCCGCAAACCCTGGCCAGGAGCGTCTATTGAGAAGATTCCTACCACCACAAAGTGTGATGAAAGCCTATGTTACATCGTTAAGAACCACGACCTTAGAGGAAGGTTTGACCCTACGAAGGCTTTCGCTCTGAACGTCCAACGTGGCCCCGACTTTAGTGCCCTCACAAAAAACCAAAGCGTAATGTCTACAGATGGAAAGTTGGTGACACCTGATATGGTCATGGGCCCCATGCGACCCGGGAAAGGGCTAGCAATAATGGATTTGCCCACTCTAGAGTATGTCGAGAGCCTCGTCAATCGGCCGGAATGGAAGTCGCCTTCGGTTGTGAGCAACTTGAAGGTTTTCCTTTGGATATTAGGCCCGGGCGTCGGGGATCATCCTCGGCTTCGAGAGTTCGTTGCTGCGATGCCAGATTGCAAACACATCGTCTCAAGCACGGATTATTGTCCGAACTATCTAGCCCTGCAAAGCGTTGCTGGGTCGGCAATTCGCTTAGCCCGGCTAAGGCCCGATAACTATGCAATCCCTATACATGACAATCTACGTGTTCCTCAGACGGGGTCTTCTACAATTGATAGCAATCAGTCTCCATTCGATCCGGCCGAGCCTGGACTCATTGTCAACATGGAGCCCGAGTTGAATATCAATACGTCCGGGGTTGTACCACGGATGAATGCGGCATCAATCCTGAGACATATGCCGACTTCCGCTGAACAGCGTGCTAAAATCATCAGCAAACGGTTGGGAAACCGAGATCAGAAGGAGAAGCTTCGAAAATTCCTGAAAGACCTTCCTGGTGCTAATGTGGAGATCATAACACTTGGAACCGGGTCATCTGCACCATCTAAGTACCGAAACGTCTCGAGCACCCTAATCCACGTTCCAGGCACAGGATACTACCTACTTGACTGCGGCGAGAGTACATTTGGTCAGCTTAAGCGCCTGTTCAACCCTGAGCAGCTCCGAGAGGTTCTTCAAAACCTACGGTTGGTTTGGATTAGCCATCTTCATGCGGACCACCACCTTGGTACTGTCTCGATCCTCAAGGCTTGGTACCAGGAGAACTACCCAGGCGGAGTTCCACACACAAACGAGATCGAAGGGCGAATGGACAAGATTCTGGAAGAAAAGCGTTTGTTCCTCGTATCTGATAGCATGATGATTGAGTGGCTGGAAGAGTATGCCAGTGTTGAAGATTTCGGTTTCGCTAAGCTCACGCCTCTAAGCGCCTGCCCTTACAAAGAACATGACATGATCAAGACGTCCCTCCTCTACCGTCACTGTCGTTCCGACGGCACCTATCCGGGGCGAGAAGTTGCCATGTCAAGGCCCACGCAAACTGAATTAAGATTCAATAAGAAGGGGTCGAGCCTGACTCATCTGCTTTGCAAGGCCACGGGCCTAAAAAATCTCCTCACATCGTACGTCTCTCACTGTCGTGGCGCCATGGCCGTCTCACTCGTCTTCCCCGATGGCTTCAAGATCTCCTTCTCCGGCGACTGCCGACCCTCGCCCACTTTCGTGGCAATCGGAAAAGACTCCACTGTCCTGATCCACGAAGCCACCTTTAACGACGACATGGTCGGTTCGGCCATCGCGAAAAAACACTCCACCTCCTCCGAAGCCATTAGAGTCGGCCGTCAGATGCGCGCCCGCGCCATTGTCCTCACGCACTTTAGCCAGCGGTACCAAAAAATCGCCTCCATCGACCAACTCGATGCAAACAAACCGCCCATGGCTCAATCTCAAGCTCCCCAACAAGCACCAACAACCCCAGACATTTCCCTCGATAATGACATCCAAGATGACCTAGACTATCCCGTGGCCCCCAACACGTATAACCCCGGAAAGCCAGGCCCGGCTGTCGTCCCGATCGTTACGGCCTTCGATCACATGCGTGTTCGCGTGGGTGACATGTTCAACCTCGAAGCCTACGCTCCCGCGACGGAGAAACTCTTCGAAGTGATCGAACGTGCTGCAGCACTAGAGGCCAAAGAAGGGAGAGAGGAGGAGCAATCGCGCGAGACTTCGAAAAAAGAAACGAAGGAGAAAAAGCGGCGAAGTTGCCCAGGTAAGCTAAAGGAGGGGGAAAAGAGTGAAAACGAGAAGACGAAAAAGAATGGAAAGGAGAGGGGAAACGCCAGTCCTCCCCGCCGCAGCCCGTCTCGATCGCCTCGAGCACCAAAGATTTCCGTCTGGGATGCTCCCGAGAGCGAAAGCGGTTGGAGTTCGAGTGAGTCTGAGAAGGGTGCTTCGTCCTGATTGATAACCCTAGCACCTGGAGCAGCGCAGGCTACGTAGTCCGACTACTATATTTATCCTCCTTTTCTACGGTTCTCCTACGTTCTCCTCTTTTCTTGTAATATAATTTGGTTTGGGGTAAACTGTATTATATGTATGGTGGAGCTGAGATAGATAGTGTATATATGTACCTAATATATGTACCTAGAGCATCTATATAACATTCCTGTATTCCTCTGTTCCGTGGGAAAGTACACACTATTTGAGAAACTAGACCTAAGTTTCTTTCTTGCATTGCAACGTGTTAAAGCTTAGTTAGTAGAGGCTGCCGCATGGAGCGCTTACTAGGGATTTTGATCTCGTTTGCACTAGTGAACTGAGATGGAAGATACTTGAGAAAGTCCCCGATTCCCCAAAAGTAGAGCTGCATCTAGAAGAGGAAGGAAAGTGTATGTACAATCTTAGATTAGATTCTGCATAGGTTTATGTACACACCCTGTAAGCCTCGCTCACCGTTCTATTACCGCAAAACGCAACCCCCTCTAGTAAATGGATATGGAGCACACACCCCTAGACCTAGAACCCAGAAACAGACTTCTCCATATTATCCTTCCCGTACAACCCCTCGCCCAAATTCTGAGCGCACTCGTTGTGCCAGCTCTTCGGCGTGAATTTGTCAACAATCTCCTTGAATGCGTCTAAAGTGCAGAAGGTGTCGTCGCCGGGTAGGTGATTCTGGGCCTTTGCAGCACAGCCGGGGATGCGCACTACTTCGTCGTTGTAGCGGATGCGAACGTAATGTTTCTGAAGGGATTGGCGCGCGGAATCGGGGAGGGACGAGAGGGGCGTGCGAGCGGTTGGAGATGGAGGGAGGTGAGTCTTGCTTGGAGTTGAGGAAGATGAACCGGGGAGGAAGGAGAAGAGGCCGCCGCCTTGTTTGGATGCAGTAGGTGCGGTGCTTGTGCTAGGTTGGACGGATGACTCTAAAGGAGAGAAGAGTTCGACGGCGATTGAGGAGGTGAAAGGAGGCCATCTTTTGTCTGAGGCACCTAAGCTGCCGAGAATTGCTGCAAGTGTGGTGTCGTGACATCCGCTCATGGCGAACTTGATCGATTTGCCCTTTTCTGCAGAGGATCCGGAGGCGGCGGTTTCGCTGCGCCAGCCACCGTCTACGGCGGTGGTGACCATGCGGTCGACGACGTCGCCCATGAGAGCTCCGATGCCGAGTTTGCGGTACTCCGTGCTTTCGTTATAACCGGTGAACCACTCATCGACGGCAATATTTTCCATGTACGCGCGGGCCTTCTTGTTATAGAACTCAGAGGGGAGTTTGGTAGCGGGTCCGTGGGCATCCGTTGCGTTTATTGTGTCCTGGATACCTGATAGACGTGGGTGAGAATCCACGGCTACTCGGGTTGAATATTCAGGCATCCATTTAGAATAAACGCTGTTAATAAAGTCCATTTCTTCAGTGTCGTTCCCTGGAAAGGAATAGATGTGATTAGCAGACCGGCTTCTGAGCGGTTAGAAACGTACATTTTTTAGCTGCTTTATCTGCAAAAAGCCTCGCAAGTTGTCTGAATCGATGGCAGTTGCTCTCGTTCGGGAAGAGAGTCTCCTCGGACACAGATCGCGCCACGATCACAGGTGGTTTCAGGTCTTCCGTACGGGCATTAGGAGGATACATCCCCCAGAATGCTTGTTGAAGAGACTCTAGAGCCCTTGGAATAGTTGTCGCGCGGAGGTACATGTCTTCGGTGTCGGATTTGATCTTGGGCATGAATCCGAGCTGATTCACATAAAGGTTTCGCAGGCGCTGGCCAAGATGGTAGGTGGTCTCACGTCCTTTATCCGTTAATTCACCGTGCTGACTGTTTGGATACCAGTTAGAATGAGTTGGAATGCGTTGTACACTGCCTTGAGGCCGTAACTTGCCAGATGCCCTCAATGTCACCGCCTGCACCGACAGTAACTACTGTTTGATCCTTGTCGCCGAATGTTTCCATCTTCCTTCGCCATTGAAAGCCGTTCCAGGATGAGAGGTCCTCATTACTCCCGGCCATTTGGATCATGCGACGGGCGACATTGCAGTAAGGCCAATCTTATGGTGGAGGGAAGGAGGGGTCAGCGGGAGAAGGCGAATAGTGAGGATCGGGATCATAATGTCAATTACATGGTCTTAGTCCTGCCTAGAGGGATTAGTTAGCTTGATTCTCTGCAGCACTGCACGTGAATTGGGCTCGTACATTCTCAAAGCGCGAAGATACCGGTGTGCGTTCGCCTGATGGTTGAGTTAGTCGCTCGAGTTGCGTAAATTGTTCGTTCGAGAGGCTTCATCCGTACCATGCCGTAGGAACTGAGGAGAAGTTAGCAGCGAGATCGCGATTTGGGGCTTTCACTCGGCAACTGATCGGCACGTACCACTTGAACCAACTGAAGCTTCAATTCCTTCGGGTAGAGCTTGTTGATCTCCTCCTCGGAGTAGGGCCTGCGGGGGATAAGAGTCGTCATGTCGAAATGAGGGCGCCAAAGTACCAGGCACACAGAGAATGTGAAGAAGAGAAAAAGTCCCTCGGCGAGAGACTAAGGGACAACCTAACAAGATGAGTCGAACACAATGGGCGGTGATGACGCAGCAGCAGCCAATCAGCTGACTAGCACCGCTCACCTGCCTGCAGTATAAACGGCGCATTTCCTCGAGTGTATTCGTGGCTTGTGCTGCTGGAACTTCACTGACCATGTGGAGGATTCTTGCAAACACCGACAATGCTTGGATCTCGCAACTCGACGCTTGTCACAACACAGACCAGCAAGTTATGTACATAACCCAAAGCGGACTGCACTGGACGACGCCAAGCCTTCTCCCCGGTCTTATCGCCAGAGCGCACGGCCTCAACTACTGCTCTCTTCTCCCCTCTTCTTCTCCCTTGTCTTGACCAGCCAATTGACTACTACCTGGAGGAGGACAGTATTACGAACTCATATTTTAATTTTCTTCCGAGAACCAGATCCCCTGAAAAGAGAGCCACCATCGGCATTGAAGGACCCGTCGTCTCTCTTCTCCGCACACTCCGCCTTAGGTTTATCCTCGATGGGTACTTAGGCAACGAGCATAAGATATATATATTCCGCCATTCCCTCTAAACTGACCCAATTGTCTTATGCCCAACATGGGTGTCACGTTCTGAGCTGCCGCCGTTCGTCTTTATTTGTCTACAGCGACCCACTAAAGAGCAAGCCACTTCCTTCACAGAGACATTGAATTGCCTGGATGGGGCACTGAACCTTTAATTCTGTGGTGACTGTGAAGTGAATGCTCCCACATTACAAGTTCTTTGATGCTCATTCCTGGCATTGTTGCCCGCTTAATACATAACAACCTGGGCAAGACACTGAACTTTCTCCCTTCTTGGTTTGCTCTAAGCATCCACCCACAAGAACAACACATTTTCTGGTAAATCTCTCCAGATGGCTCATTGTATGCAGTGTATACCAGTGTTGACGTACTCATAGGGAACAGCCTACGTATCCCGTGAAATCTCTACTGGGACGAGTGATAATTGGAACACTATGGAGGTAAGGACAGACGCGTTTCCTTATCTGTTTTTTTTTTCTCTCTCCCAACCTTTTTTGCTCGGCTTGCATTTTTGCCTCGAGCGTGCCACCAAATATTCTTTCGGAACTTGAGTCCGGTAGACCGCCATCACGATGACCATGGCCATGCGTTTGCATGGTTATGTATCGAATTACGGGATGGATGTTTGTTCCTGGAGGACGACGCTTTTCCATGTACTGTGCATGAGTTTCCCATCTTCATCTCGCAAACTCGGGGTCGGAATCGATATTCAGCTCTGTTCTACGCTGGCTTTACTCCGATGGCGAGATCTCCACATTGCAGCTCTCAGTGGATTGAACCTGGCCCAGAGAGACATCTATTTTCAAACACCATTATCTTACAAGGAGCCTTACCAGTAATAAAAATTAGTACAGAGCTAAAACTTGGGGATTTTCTGCAGGTCGCGACCACACCTTCTGGACAGCCGACGGGGGCTAAATCCAACAAGCCTCATGATTTCAAGCCCCGTCTTCTCCTGATGGGGCTTCGTCGGTACGGACCCTTGTCCACGAACTCGTCATGCATGGGCGAAACTAACTGTCTGCAGGAGCGGCAAGTCATCTATTGCTAGCGTTGTCTTTCATAAAATGCCCCCGAACGAGACGCTCTTTCTAGAGTCTACCACGCGCATCCAGAAAGATTCTGTCCAGTGAGTTTACTCAGGATTTCCGCCCTATTGATCGTATCTAACATACTCCCACCAGCTCGTTTATGGATTTCCAGGTCTGGGACTTTCCCGGTCAGCTTGAATATTCTGACTCGTCATTTGATCTTGAAGAGATATTCGGAAGCCACGGGGCTCTTGTTTGGGTTATCGATGCACAAGATGATTATCTAGAATCTGTTGCCCGTCTCAATCGTACCATCTTGACCGTCCAGCAGTATTATCCCAATGTCAACATTGAAGTGTTCATTCACAAGGTGGACGGGCTCTCAGAAGAATACCGCACAGACACATTCCAAGATATTGTCCAGCTTATCTCTGATGAGCTCAGCGATGCTGGATACGAAAACGCCCCTGTCCACTACTACTTGACTTCGATTTACGACTATTCGGTTTTCGAAGCTTTCAGCAAAGTTATCCAGAAGCTCATTCCTAATCTATCTACCCTGGAAAATCTGATCAACACCTTATCGAACAATTGCGGTTTTGAGAAAAGCTATCTGTTTGATGTCCTGAGCAAGATATACATTGCCTCCGACACCCGCCCTGTTGATATGTCGTGTTACGAGATGTGCTCGGATTATATCGATGTAATCGTAGACATCTCTGAGCTCTACTCTTGGGATCACCCGGACCGCAAGTCAAAAGGTGACCAGAATCAGGAAGCTGAAAGCCACGTTGCATTGCATGATGAAACCATGATTCACTTGATGGAAATGAACAAGTATGTCGTTTCAATTTAACTTGCCCTGGCCTTACTGATCTCTTTAGGTATCTCTGCCTTGTCTCCGTTATCCGGAACCCCGAGGCCAAGGAAAAGAAGGGTCTAATTGATATGAACTGTCGCACTTTCCAACAGGCTCTGAACGATGTATTCTCTCGCAGCTGGGAGCAGGAGCAGGATCAGGAAGCTGAAGGCAGCCAGGTTCAAGCGGAACAACCGCAGGTCGAGGAACCGTCCACAAACGGCTTTTTGACATTATGATTTCTTTTACTCTACCTCTTTTCTTTTTATCTACTTTACTCTCTAAAAACTGTGGGTTTATTATTCCCGAGGTATTCGTCTACTTGGACTTGATAGTCGACTGATAGGCGGACAAGAACTGGTGAAAATCTAGAAGATTTCGCGCACGCATAGGATTCTGTGGTGGGGATAAATAGCTAAATAACACAGAAACAAACAGAACAAGCCAGACATAGCCAGGATAACGATCGCATTTAGAACCTGTGCGGCGTGCCCAGCCAGTGGAGGTACACCGAAAGAGGAAAGGCACAATGGATCCCGGAACGACCTTTTCCCGAGACTACTGCTAGAAAAAGGCACCACAAAAAAATCACTCTTCTTTCTCTCCTCAACACACAACGAAGATTTCTTTCAGAATCAGAAGAACTTCTTGCCTCTTCATGCCATCTACAGATTTAAGATGTAGAATCTCAGATGCATGTATCATTCGACACGATTCTATCGACTTGCTTCAGTTTCTCAATATTATGGTAAGTACATCACGCCAGTCAACTAATTCCCATGTCATGCCTCATGCTCTGCTGTTTCCTTTTGCTCCCCAATCTCAATGATGAAAACCATTCCACATTCGCAGTTTCCACGCTAGCCGTCGCAAGAACCCAATCTATAGACGTGCTCTGTGCGCATTGTACTTCCTTGGATGTCTGACTGAGATTTCTGTTTACGCATTGCTTAACTTGACAAAAGTTTTCTGCGCGCTTTGCTAACTTTGCACAAGATTTTTAGGTAGCATTTAGCTTGATACCCGATAAAGAGTAGTGGTGAATAGCAGAGGCTGTGAACTGAGTGTGGCTGTGGCATATCCTCGGAAGTTGGGAATGGGCCTTGGCCCTTCGGTCACCGAGAAATAGCATTAGCAATAAGCAATAAATTTGTCTGTTATAATACCTTGGCTCCGTGTTGTGGAAGAGAATTCGTAGATTTTTATTAGAATTTCGACCACCGCCTCCGATCCTAGGGACTAAATAGCGAAAAATAACCTCAAAGAGGCTCAGACCACTTACGGTAAGTAGCAATATCAGAACCTTGCATCTGACCATTCCATGACACTTGGGATCGGTACATATCTACCTACTTAGGCAAACGACCACCCCGCAGAGATATTATTGGAAATATCTATTAGCATAGCCTTCTCCGACTATTTATTTACCTCAGCTCCATTTCCAACATCCGCATCCCAAAGGCCAACTTAACAATGTCTGAACTCCGCCAAAGACCGGCTGTCCCCAAGGACATACCCAAATCCTCCACGACCAAAAGTCGCAATGAAGCCCAACCCAGCACTCGCGGCACCGGCATCAGCATCCTCGACATCGTCCGCGTCCTATTCACCCTAGTCCTCGTATCTAGCGGTCTCTCATACTACCTCACAGACTCCCAGTCTCTACTCTGGGGGTATAAACCATGGTTTACGAACTGGCCGCAGCTTGTCCAATATGTTGTGTGTATTCCCTACAACTCTTTCTTTTCTTCCACCCATCTGTCCAGAATGTCCTCTAACAAAAGATTGAAAAAAAACAAACAGAAAGGTCCCACAAACCTAACCCCAACCCAACTCTCCCTCTACGACGGCACAGACCCAACGACCCCAATCTACGTCGCCGTAAACGGAACTATCTTCGACGTATCCGCAAACCCAGGCATGTACGGCCCCGGCGGCGGCTACCATTTCTTCGCTGGGCGCGACGCAACCCGCGCCTTTGTGACGGGGTGCTTTGCCGAGGATCTCACGGATGATCTTACGGGGGTAGAGGAGATGTTTATCCCGGTTGATGAGCCTGAGGAGTTGGAGGGGTTGAGCAGTGGGGAGAGGAAGAAGAGGAAGGAGCAGGATGTTAGGCTTGCGAGGAAGAGGGTGGAGAAGCAGATTGCGCATTGGGTGGGGTTTTTTGGGAATCATAAGAAGTATTTTGAGGTTGGGAGGGTTCTTAAGGGGGTTGAGGAGGGAGAGAAGAGCGGGGAGAAGAGGGAGCTTTGTGAGGCGGCGAGGAAGCAAAGACCGAAGAGGGAGACAGCTAAGAGTACCTGAGATGAGTTCAAGAGGATAGTTACTGGATGGAGGGCAGCTATCTTTTATACCGGCAAGACATGTATATCAATGCTTTTGCTTGCTTTTCTTTACAACGGTATTGAACGAGGTCTTTTGAATTGAAACAGATTAATCAGGTTGATTTGATTGAGTCACTGCAATGTACTTGACACGTCCAGTAGCGCGACTTTTCATTCCATGCAATGCGAGGTCGATTCATCGTACCACCAACATCATTCGCCCAGCCGAATTCCGGATTTTAAAGATATCATTCGTAGCAAAGGTATCATAAGCACCGCGAGAAATATCATTCGTTATGAGAAAGCGTTTACTCGGCGGTAACGGCGCGGGCTGTAAAAAAAGTCGAGATTAGCATCCTGAGCTAAAAATTCCCATAGTAGACGAAATAGATGGACGTACTGTAGATGTTCATCTTGGAGTGACCGACAACCTTCTTGATCTGTCCCTTCTCCTCGAGATCAGCGAGGGCCCTGCGGGCCAAGCTGCCGTTGATCTTGAGGCGGTCGACGAGGGTAGCGACAGTGATGAGACGGTAGGACTGGACGTCCTTGTTGAGTCTCTCAGCAGTCTGTTTCTCGAGGACGACGGCGTGCTGGGCCTTGTCCTTGACTATAGCAGAGACAATATGTTAGTTCAGTTGCCCGGAAAAAATTGTTCTGTTGCCTGATAGATTTGCGAGAGACGAGCGAATATTCTGGTTTTGCGGATATCGCGAAATCGAGGGTTCATTCGGTGATGGGGGATGAGAACGGTGGAAGCATACCCTTGCCCTTGGACCACTTCTTCTTTTGCTTGCCTGCAGGAGCCTATTTCGTTTATTAGTATTGTCTGGAGCGCATATATTCTATGTTCTGACAAGAGGGCATCAACTCACCATTTTGACTGTCTGTGTGGTTGTTGGAGAGCTGCGAGACTGAAGCGTTTCAAGTCGAGCCCAAGTGCAAAATTCGAGTGGGGATGACAAGTATCACGTGAAGACTAACCCTAAGCCCTGGGCTGGTCCGAGGTCACGGGGCTCGGTTACTGAATTTAGATGGCTACCTGGCTATCATTGGCTACTGGGAAGTATACATTTGCTGCCTCAGAGATCAGGCACATAGGCAGCTGCTGAGGGTCGGCAGAACAAAAAATGCCCGTATTAGATAGTCGCTTACATAGAAATCACTTATATGGCGCGGTACTAATCACTCGTATTCATCGGCTCATCATCGTGCCTTGGCTGGCCGAAGACACCTTTCCACCAAGAGAATTTAGACATCTAAACTCGGCTGCCCCATGCTCTTCGTCCATTTCAATGAATCCCAATACATAATCATCCGGGGAGCCAAACCAAAATCTTGAGTTCTTATCCCCATCGGAGGATAACCATCGCACGTCGTACCTTCCACTCTCGCTTCTTGGAACAGGAATGCGAACAATGCACGGTGGTCGGTGCGGGCTCCAGTATCGGACTCCAGGAAGGGTATTATTGGCCGTCGTGACGAGCAACTGCATGCTTGAAGGATGCCATATAACTTGTCTGACGGCGTGCTCGTGAACCAGGGCTGATATCAAAACCGGTGTACTTTCCAAGTCCCATATCCAGACGATATTCGGTCGTGTGAGGTCCACGGTGCTTAGAAGATTGCCATTAAAGCTAAATACCATCGATGATACCCCGCGAGGTGCGCTCGTAGGCTCGGCAGTGGTGGTGAACGCAGAGAAACTCGACGACTCGGCGTATTCCAAGCTCATGCCTCCAGCAGCGTAGCGTTCCCGCCATATACTAGGAGAGCATTGGTCGATTTGAATAAAGTGTGAAAGTGTAGACGAGCAAGCAAACTTTTAACGTTAGTGGACATGCCTAATAGATTTGTTAGGGAAGTATAGGTACCGTTTTAGACCCAAGCAGATCCACTGTACCATCGACCTTTCCAACAGCCAAAACCTGCGATAGACCATTGTGCACAGCAACAGGGCTCCATTCAATACTTCTAACACCTAATTCAAACGAATCATCTGACTCTGGTAAGCCTGTATAAGTCCTGAAGAGTTGCCCGTCAGCGGTGAAAATGAGAACCTTGGTTCCAGCACTCGCAGCTTCCCAAACGGCTATCCATCGTCCATCGGGGCTCCATTTCAAGCCCTGAGCATCGACTGTGGGGAGAACTTCCCGTCCTATAAGCTCATGGGATTGAGCCTCGTGGACAGTCAGCAGATCGGCAGTTTCGGGTTTCAATAAAATCGCAAGCTGCCCAGTCCCAGGTCGATATCCGAAACCATTCTGATGAGAAAACTTGGGAGACTTCAAGACATGGCTGCGGCAAGAATCCAATCCGAAAATAGTTAGCTTTGTGTTGAATGCGTGGAAAGCAATGATCTCATTTTCATCAGCCCCATAATCAATGTTTAGAGCACCGGGTTCGATATTCTCGATTTCGGCATGTTGCTGTAACGGGTCTAGGTCCCAAACTAGGACGCGAGAGTCACTTGCATATAGTAGACGTCGTGCTCCTGTTGTGTTTTGTCTTGATCGGTAGAACCTTAGAAATTTGCACCCTGTGTCTTTGACTTTGACAATCTGTACTTCTTTGAACTCCGAAGAGGTTGGGTTGAGATGAACGATTAGGTCTTTGCCACTCAACTGCGCAGCGTATTCTTCATCATCTGATAATGCAACCGAAGAGAAGGCTAGATCGCATGGTCAGCGTCTGACGCTATCCAGTCAAGCGCGAAAAAGCATAGACTCACTAGCACTGCCCGCAGTTTCGATTGACGGAGTCGGGGTGGGGCATGTTCGTGACATTCTCAAATAAGACCGCGCACTACAGCGCGTCCATAAGAGTTCTGCCTTTGTAAATGCCTAACGAGATAGAATCATCATCGCATAGACTATCGCGAACGTCCTCTGCGGGATGTAAACCAAGTTTCCGCTTATGGAATGCCAAGACATTAACAATCGATAAGAGATAAGCGGAACAACATTCTCACGCTCCGAGATACTATCGAAAAAAGTTGCTTGTCGCCGCAGCAGTAGACATTGAAGCACGTTCGCAAATCGCCATTCTAGACCTTCCCAGTCTCTCTTTATACCTTAAGTCACCATAGGGATCGCTCGCTTACCGACCCCGCGACTGGGGCGACGTTTTCTTATTTTCACGCGCTCCTACTCGACCAAAATGACTGTTCCGGAGCCATCACCCGCCATCTCCAACGGCGTAGGGCAACCTGCGCCTGAAAAGGCAGAGCCGGTACCTAGGAAGAAGCTTCACGGCCGAGAGTTCTACAAGAGCATAGGCTGCCCGAAATACATCGTTGCGCCTATGGTTGATCGATCCGAATTCGTGAGTGCTACCCCTCACGGCATTTCGCGCGGCCTCAAAAGCTAATGAATAGTGATTGATCTCAGGCATGGCGCATGCTCACTCGTTCCTTCATGTCCCCAGAAGAGTCTAAATCCGTTCTCGCATACTCGCCCATGTTCCATGCTCGCCTATTTCAAGAAGACGCCGGATACCGTGGAAAGGCGTTCCACCCCACCCGCGCCGCAGCCGGCCGCAAAGACGATGATGAGTCTCCGTACCTAGACGGAAACTCTGCGATTGATCGGCCGCTGTTTGTCCAGTTCTGCGCGAACAACCCGGACGAGTTTCTTGAAGCGGCGCGCCATGTAGCGCCACACTGCGATGCCGTTGATTTGAATCTGGGCTGTCCGCAAGGTATTGCGAGAAGGGGTCATTATGGCGCATTCTTACAAGAGGACTGGGCTTTGATATATAAATTAATCAACCGACTACATACGGAACTTCCCGTCCCGGTTACCGCGAAGTTTAGGATTCAGGAATCGAAGGAGGAGACTCTGGAATACGCGAAGATGATACTCTCTGCTGGCGCAAGCATAATTACGCTCCACGGACGGAAAAGGGAGCAGAAAGGTCACAATACTGGATTGGCTGATTGGAGTTATATTCGGTACCTTCGAGACAACCTTCCACCCGATACAGTGATCTTTGCGAACGGAAACAATCTCAACCACGATGACCTGGGACGGTGTCTTGAAGCGACTGGAGCGGACGGCGTAATGAGCGCCGAAGGGAACCTATCTGACCCATCCATCTTTGCCAATCCTCCTCCAGTAGGCAGCGAGGGAAGGGAATACTGGAGAGGTAGAGACGGAAAAGGAGGATATCGTATCGACGCAGTATTCCGACGGTACTTGGACATCATTTACAAATACGTCGTCGAGCAGCCCGTTCCGGAAAGAAAACCTCTATACCTCCCGTCCGATCCCGAGGAAGAACAACAACCAGAGCTAAACCTAGACACCACCACAGCACCAGAGGCCCAAGAAGAGGGCCCACCAAAGAAGAAACAGAAGAAACAAAAACCCACCCACAAATTCAGGCACGGAAACCCCAACAGCCCGAGCACGAAATATATGCAAAGCCATCTCTTCCAGCTCTTCCGACCACTCATCGCCAGCCACACGAACGTCCGAGATGCGCTCGCGAGATCCTCAGCCGGTGATCTGACCACATTCGAACGCACCCTCTCCATTCTCGAGCAGGAGGTCAAGAAGGGTCTCAAAGAGTACGAGCAGTTTCCCGAACGCTTCGAGCAACAACCAGATTCAACCCTTACAGGGTCCAAGGCCATCATTGCCGAATATGGTCGCCCATTCTGGGTCTGTCAGCCGCATGTTCGACCAACGCCAGAGGAGGCGATGGAGCTTGGTGCGCTCCAGGCTAAGAAAGGTGATAAACAGAAGAAGCCTGAGAATGGGCAGATCGGTGAAGAAAAGACAGATACCCCAGATAAGGGTCTTGCAGACTCTGTCGATACACCTACAACGGTAGCAAACGATGCATTGCTGAATGGTTAGACTGGATGCACGGTCTGGTAATAAGAACCTGACGCATGAGCAAACCGCTTCCGCCGGCCAGGGGAAAATAAACTGTTTTTGCGTCTAACAACATGTACATAGAATAGAGCATATATCCTGATACATAGCGTTCTGAGATCAGTGTTATGAATGAATGCATGCCCCAAATATCTATACAATCCGGTAGATCATACCAAAGCCTCCATCTCAATAATCAATCGTTGTCCGCATGACTGGTATCACGAGCAAAGCCCTAAATAACACCCAACTCCAACCATATTCCCAAGTAGGATACAAAGAACTCAACACCTAAAAATCCATAGCAAGCTGGGGTCCCATCTTCTCAAGATCCTCAACCTGTATCCACAACCAAGAAGGTCAGCCAAACAACCAACAAAGACACATAATGGCAAGGGAGGAAAAAAAGAGAAAAAGAAAAAAGGGGAGTATATGCAAACCTCCAAAAACCCATCCGCCAAACCTCCACCTCCACCCTCAGCCCTTTCAAGCGCAGCCCTCGCCACAGCCTCTCTCACAAAGACATCGATATACTTTGCAACAACGGCATTCGCATCCTTCGCGATTTTCGTCTTCTCGTTCTTGAAATGGTGGTGGACAAGCTTCGTTAGCAGTTTCGGGGGAATAAGCGGATCTGAGGAGAGGACGTCTTCGTTTGTGGGTTCGCCATGCGTAATTTCGGCAAGGATGTAGTTTGCTTCGGCTTCGTCGTCTGAGCCAGAGACTGAGCCTGATGGCCCCGGGGAGGTGCGGGGGTCTGAGTTGTCCGAGGCGGAGTCGGAGTTTGTAGCGCTTTCATTGCTAGAGGGGGATGGGGATGGTTGTTTGCGGGAAGAGGAGGGTTTAGCGGGTTTTGAGGCGCGGGATTTAGGTTTTGATTTTGAGGACGAGGTGGTTGCGTTAATTTTGGGGGTTCTTTTTGTTGGTGCTTTTGAGGGTTTAGCTTTGGATGGGCCGGCTGTTGTTGTTGTTGTTGTTGTTGTTGTTGTTGTTGTTGCTGTTGCGGATGCGGATCCTGATGCCCGGCTGGGGGGTTTGAATGGGAGATGCCTGCGTTTTTGGGTGGGTTGGCGTTCTGGAGGCATGGTTTTGGTGTTCAATGGGTCCTTCGCCTTGTCTTGGGGCTGTGATGCTGGAGATGGATGTTGATGGTGAAGTTTGGCGCGTGTTCGCGAATTGACGTCGCGAAGTCAGGTGATCCATTCCAACCACTTTCCTTTTCGGTGTTAAATTTCTCAATAATAGTGAAAATAAATTGACCGAGTAGTTGTATTCGACATCTTTACATACCCGCCAATGCGTAGGGGGTATCTAAACGCTTGAATTTAAACCAACATCCCCAAAGCATCAACACCTACTCCTCCCCAGGCGGACGAATAACAGTAACCTCTAACGCCGAAGCCTCCAGAATCTCCCTTGTAAAAGCCCAATCCACGCCAAAAAGCCCCGAGTTGAACCGACACGCCCGCAGCTCCATGATACCGTTATAATCCGGTTCATCAAGCTGTTTCCTCAGATCTGCAATAGCCAGCTCCGTATTGTGCAGAATCACCTCAACACTACTCACATTTCGTCCGAATGCTCGAGACGTAAATAGACAGATTATCCAGTGCTTCTTCCCCCTTAGTTTTTCATAGTCCCGCTTCTGAGGCGAGATGATCAACGTTGTGCCTTCTGGTATTCGAACTTTGCGGGCTACTTGGCTAGTGCTAGTAACGGCTTCCGAAGCATCGAAATACTGGGGACTCTTGAGGTATCTGCGACAGTGTGATTCGTAGATTTCAAATGCAGCAGGGTACTGGGTGAGGGTTGAGCTGTCAGCTTCATCAACGTTAAGAGAAGGGGGATGAAATTACCTTCTTCCGGAATACCCACGCAATGCCCCCGCCCCAAGATCCAAGGCAATTGCAAGCATCTGGATGAGATTGTGGTTAGCTTGGATGTCCCCAGTGCCATGTCTCTATGTATCGAAGAGTGTGATAGACTTACGGATCAAGGCTGCGCCGTCGGGGGCATCGAAAAGGTCACCTTCCAGTTCTATTATGTTGCTAGCGATGGTGCTTGTCTCCATGGTTATAGTATTTGCGTCGTGAGGTTGGTTCTGAGCAGGTGTTGTTGTGGGAAATTAGATGTGTGTTGGTAGATGCGCCAAAAAGAGGCAGTGTCTCGTACCCTTTTAAATACAAGGGAATTACGTTATGAGTCAAAAAAAAGGCACGTAGCAAGTGAGCAATAATATTGAATATTCTCTGCTTGGCGCATTGTTCTGTGAGAGACTGACTGAAGAAAGAGGTGACCTGCTCAGCTATTGAAACATGATAGCCAGCCTGAAGACAGTTTTCAACGGATGGCTCTGTAGTACTACCTATTACTAGTAGCCCCCTTCCATAGAACAGTATAGACTTCAAAGATCATCCGAATCTTGACGCATAATAGACCGAACGACTTGGTACTAACATTCCTGAGCTGCCCCAGAATCAATGGTTAGCCCAGGAGAGCCACAAGTCTGTAACCACCATGTAAATATACATAATGCAATATAATAGACGGACGGAATGACTCTAAAACAAAAAGAAAAAAAATAGCTGGTTAATTAGTATCTATTAATACCGATCCGAAAACCGAGTCGCTCATAATCGATACATTGCCTTAATCATTAACATATGGACCCATGAGCCCCCCAGGAGGCTTATTTTAACACGAGGTGCAAGTGATAAAGACGTCGAGTGCACGGGGTAGAGGTGGAAATATAAAGATTGACTGTCTATTCATCATCGCCTGAACGCGAGTGCTCCGGTGCTCGACGGGAAACAAAGAGTCGCAAGGTTCTTGAGGACTTCCCAGGCCGTGCATTACCTTCATTTCCAGAAACGTTAGTGCCTTCGGATTCTGACACTGTAACTGGTTTCGTCTCCTGTATATCGTTTCCGGCCACCCATGAGGATGTTGTAGCGATAGATAAAGGTCCGCTAACACCACTGCTCGATTTCTTCCTTCTACTCAGAGATCGAGACAGTGTCTTGAAGATCCCAGGCTCTCGGTCATGAGTTTCGCGTTCCAAGCGAGCAATTTCACCCATCATCGTCGTACTGTTAGTTGCCATATTCTCTTCTGGAACCGGAATATACAGAATAATCCCCCGGGAAGGCGTGATATGTAGAATATCTTGTAGCGCCGCTTGAATGAGTATTGTGCTGCGAAGGTTTGTGATAGGGGCAATGAGATATGGCAGGGCAAATATCTTCATCGAATATGCTGGCAGTGCCGAAGTACCAAACCGGAGAGATGAAATTTGCTGGACACTGACAACCATAAGGGACTCGGATCTCTGGTAGATTTGTGCCATCCGCGCAGTGATTTTCGAGATAATGGAATCCTCGTCTTTGACCTGAATCCGGGGTTAGTTCCGAGCTTTCTCGCGCCGAGAAATGGGTATCCTTACACTTGTATTCAACTTGACCTCGATCACGACAAGAGAATCTTGGCTTATCCGGGCACTTGGAGAGGCCCATGGGCTGCAGGAGCTGAATGAATCTTCGAAGAACTGACTCTTTGGTTGAGTCAACGGCCTCTCTTCGACACTGCTTTTATGTGCTGTGCGTGGTGATCTACCGTCCTTGTGGTCACAAGAGGTCAGATTGGGAACAGACCCATCGTCGTCCTCTTCCTTGTCTTCAAAGAACATGGACGGCTTAACCGGGGCTCGGAACAACCTGTTCTGTTTCAGTGTTGCCTCGGAAATGTTTTGAGACGACAACGCATGAAAAGAGATTGGCGATTCGAGGACCGGAATGGTGGGAGAAACGCTCGAGGACGAGGTTGAGGAGAGGTTTTGGCGCCTTCTGAGCAGCGAGAACTCGATCCGATGACGCCTCTGAGGCATTTTGTTTGTGGGGAGGGGGAGTGGAAGCCCGAGAGCGTCTGGAAAGGATACCTAGCTAAGAAGTAGATTGACATGGCAGAACTTATTTGGTTCGGCGTCCCTCACTTCCATCTGCGAGGCATAACTGTATGTACAAGGAAGGAGCATCCCGGCCTAACAGTGACGGAGTTAAAATCTTCAATTCCCATTCTAACCAAGTAGGATACATTAATATTCAACCTGTGAGAAAGGCGAGATAGTCAAAGGCCGAATTGCCACTCATGAAGATTTTATCAATCCTCCGTCGCCTGTCCCACACAACTTCAGAATCGGACTTCCGCTTGATGTAAAGGATGCGGTGTTGAGGGATGAATTCCTCATCCGTTGACTCTCTCTTCCACGAGTTGACACTAGCCTCCATGCGTCCTTCGAATCGATCCTCGTAGCCGATCAAGAAGTCCGTGCTATTATAGCTTTCATCCCAAATGAGACGGCTAAGTATATCTGTTTCACTAAAATTAGGACAGATGTTAAAGGTGGGATGTTGCTAAGTACCGGCAGCTGGTCGGAGCCTGTTCTCTGCCGATTGCAAGCGCTTTGATGTTGAGGACGTTTGTGTGCGAGCTTCATCGACTGAAGGTGATGGGCTTCTCTTCGGAGAGTCCTCCTTTTCAAAGGTCGGAACCGATTCGGTTTCAAAGGTTTGCTTGTCGTCCGCCATGATAACCAGCTTATCAGTTTTTATGCACTGAAGACGTCAAGTAGTGTTGAAAATTAACCAGCTTCTGAGATGCTGGGGAGTACGCTATATATTCATCCATCGTCGCGCAAAGCTGGTGGCCTGCCTTCCCCATCATCAGCTATGTTTGTGAGATATATCCCTGGTGAGTCAATTTTGGGGTTGATAGAGCGAAGCAGCCTCTGAATCACATCAAAGCCGCGCTGATTTTATCTTAGAATGTGCTAATTGGTAAATGAGATGAGCACAGCCTTCCAATAGTAATGCGTTGAGTCAAGGGAGTTGTGGCTTTGGGATTAGTGAGTCACAAAAGGTGAGTAGGACGGATCCTTGATTCCATCCAGTAATTGATTGATCCAATAATCGACTGGGGCTTGGCCAACGCGAAGGACAACGGCTTATTCCAAGATATGATATTTGGCAAGGAGAGAAATATGACTTTCCTCAAGGAGCTGGTGGTTGTTGTCTTCTCTTGGCTGAGATGTGCGGGTCTTGGCATTTCTTCCCCTCGTGCAAATCACCAAGACTATTTATCCCCACGCGACGCGTGCTCTCCGCAGACAAGAACGCCATTCAAGCTTCAACGACTGATTAGGTGATGGACGACCTTACTACTTCGCTGCTCACTGAGCATTTTAGCTATACTCCTCTGGTTAGTTTGTGCGCAGAGTCGGTGGACGGTTCTTCGCGACACTAACGCGGTTACAGTCACTGATAGATGACATTATCAACTCAATCAACAACTTAATCTATCAAGCTATATCCAGTCTCGAGACCGGTCTACTTTCTACCCCCGCTGAACGACTGGGTTTCGCCCATGCCAACAACGGCTCGACTATCCCCGACACCGACGAAGATGGAAACGTAGTTTACCCGGAGGCGCAACTGGAAATAGAAAATGGATTGCATCAATTGGAAACTCTACTCGAGGCGACCATCGACAGGACCTTTGATAAATTTGAAATCTTCGTGCTTCGAAACATCTTCAGGGTGCCTGAGGATCTAATGGGGTGGATTAGGCTTAAACATTACGAGGTTCGCAATATACTGGTCTTTATAAAATTCTTCCTGAACCTTGAATCTAACTGTTATTCCCCGCAGAATATTTCACTAAATCCTTCCCCCGATGCGGCGACCGTTGAAGCGATTCTCGCTCTACGTCAGAAGCTACGAGAAACAAAGCAATTAAATCGGGCGTTGAAGCAAGAGAGCGCGAGAAACGACGTAATGATCTCGCAGCTCAGAACAATCCTATCAGCAGCACAAACGCCAGATGCTGCCGACGACACCAAAGGCGAGTGTGAGCCTACTGCTTCTCCTGCTGGGAAGAAAGACCTGGACTTGTCATTCCTGACGTCTAGCCCGGCTGCTCAGCAACTACGAGTTGGTGTCGCCACAGGGTCGAACATCCAACACACACCTTTGACGACCAACACCACATTCTTATTATCGCAGCTTCCCGCTTTACAAGCGATGTTGAAAGAGCTCCGTCCTAAGCTGGCCACCTTGCCGAAATCGGGTCTTGTGCATGACAAGGAATCCAAGTCGGATGAAAGACAAGAGTACATTGAAAGCAGAATCCGACTGCATCTCGAGCGGTCTGGCCAGCTGCCGGTTGTCAATGATGGGAACTCGACTGTTGCTGGACGCAAGATGGATATTTCCGAAGCGCAGGCACTTGAAGTCGTTACCGGTATGCTTACGCAGGCTGGTAACAAGGAGGACTAGACAAGGAAAGCATTTTTTTTGCGGTCTATGGTGGTTCAGCCGGAAGGCCTGATAAGATTGCTCTAACTATGCAGACCAAGACACGCTCCACGTCTGCTGATCCCTTCTAAATGGGACTACATCCACTTTGTCCGACTTCAGGATGTTTACGACCTTCTCGTCTTTCTTTTCGAGAGTGATGAACTCCTTCTGCTCGCTCTCGAGACCGTAGAAGGCGCGGCCGAATTTACCCATGAAACCCTCAACAATTTCGGGTGTGATGTCTTCCTCTTTCAAGACCCCGTTTTGACAGCCCTGCTCGAAAGCGTCAACCACGAGCTGAGTGGTATATGGCTGTGTGAATACACCTGCAGCTATTTTCTCCCCTCCTCGTTTAGATGCTGAGGGGTGAGGTGCGCTATCTGAGCCAAAGAAGAATTTAGGGTTGCCGGAGGCTGCTGCGCGCAGAAGGGCATCTCGGTCGGCAGGCGTCTTGGCGACGGGTTTGCAGAAGCAGAAAGGGTCTCCTGCCCAGGAGTCAATGATAATCGACAGGTGGTGAGCGGTTACTACGACAATGGTCAGACAACGGTCATCAAGGTGACACATGTGGTGGGAGGTTCAAGTTACTCGTTCCTGCAACAGTCGGCCCGCACTTCTTGACAGCTTCTACGGCAGCTGTGGTGGTACAGTGCTCTAGGATAATCCGAAGCTTGGGGAACTCCTCGTGCAGCTGCAGGAGGGTAGGGAGGAACCGCTCTTCCGCTGATAGGACCGTCACATCACCTTGGGAAGGAACCTCTCCATGCAGGTTAAGGATCAATCCCTGACGTTCCATCTCGGCAAACACGGGATAAAACTGCGCATAGTCGATAACACCAGCAGAGGAGTTGGTAGTTACACCTGCCGGGTAACTCTTAACACCGGTGATACCCCGTTTCTTGGCGTCGATGATGGTTTCAGGCGTGATAGTCTCATGGAGGTAAAGAGACATGAGGAAATTTACGTTCGGCTCAATGGCTTGTAATCGCTTCTTGTAATCGAGTGCGCGGTTAACCGTAGTGACCGGGGGCACAAGGTTCGGCTATAGCATGTTATTTGGCGCTCTCAATGCAGCTGGTCAATATATTCTCTCCCTCCTTAAGTTATCTCCTTACCATGACAAAAACAGTGTTGACACCACCTTGTCTGATGGAGGGAGTAACCAGCTCCATCATGTCGCCATCGCGGAGATGGACTTATAGAGCACCGTCAGTCTATAGCCTAGTCACAGTCGCGTTGAGTATACGCACCATGGAAATCGGCCGAGGCGGGGAGTTTGGCCCCCTGTAGGTTTGAGAGAGGCATTGGAGATGGTCCTAGTGAAGACTTGGGGTGTTGGGGCAGGAGACAATAAAAAATGGTTAGACAGCTCTATCGCTGTTCAATGCCTGTGTCCGCGTTTCTTTAATTGTATTCCTTGAGCTTTTTCTTCCCCGCCAATTTTTCCCTCTATGGTGGGGGAGATCCGTAGACGAGTTCTGATTGGTCGAGTCATGTGCGACCATGTGATGTCAGTGACATTCAACTCCATCCACCACCCAGGCTCCTTGATATTCAAGCTTTCTTGTTTTTGTGAAGGAAGTCTCTCCATCTTGCTTTCCAAGGCTCACTATCTAGTGTAATCCCACTTGCTCATCTCGAAAGTTCGGTGCAGAGGCCGATCTTGGTCTTTTGTATGTGGATATTACTAAGCAATTGGGGGTTGTACCAAAGCGAAAGCAAGGGAATGTTGAGCTCCGAGTTGTTTTAGTGTCTAATTGGTCTGATTGTACAGGTAGTTTCTTGGCCTCTAGATATGTTCATTGTTGAAGTAATTGACTTGTCTTGGGATATTTTCAGAGAGTTGAAGGCTCTGTGTTGAGCCGTAATTGAATGAAGGCGACCTAATGTTTTCTGGCCCCTGACCAGATGGCACGATCCGTAGTTCCCCTTAGCATTTTTGACAGCACTTTTCCATTCAACAACAACAACAACAACAACAACAACAACACTCCATGATTTCACCATGGACCCTTCGAACTTCATAGATCCGAATTTAACCGAACCGGATCTCCTGGTTCTGAAGAATCTTCTGAGCGATGCCGAGCACACTAGTGTCGAAGAAAAAGATGCCGCCCCGGGTACACGAAACAGAACAAAAAAAGGTATTCAGGCCACTTACTTAGTATCACCTAGACTCGCGCACTGACTTGATTAGCTACACAAAATGGTGTACGGCAGGATTCCGCTGAAGACACAATACAAAAATTGAAAGCTCTTAATAATGCTCGGGACCCCGAGTTCGAACCCACCGTCTTTGTGACGTGGGATATGAAAGATCTTGCCAAGCTCCCAAGTGTAGTATCATGGATACTGCAGTTCTACGTGAAGCTTGCAAGGCAAGTTGTCCGTGTTGAAACTGACGTGGTGATGCTCACCCATTTAATACTCTATTTTACCACGTCTGTTCCTAGCGCAATCCTCCTTTATCGAAACTTCCACTGGGCCCATGGTGTTGTACACTGGATCATGCAGACATACTATGTCGGGACTTATACACTCATGATGCACCAGCATATACACATGGGTGGAATCTTGAAGAAAAGCCTTTGGTGGTTCGATGGCATTTTCCCGTATATCACAAATCCATTAATGGGACATACCTGGAACTCCTACTACTATCACCATGTTAAGCACCACCACGTTGAAGGAAACGGACCGGAGGATCTTTCATCTACGCTCCGGTACCAACGGGATGAGGTTTTTGATTTCCTGTGCTACGTCGGCCGCTTCTTCTTTTTCATCTGGTTTGAACTGCCGCTTTATTTCTTCCGGAAGGGAAAAACGGTCATGGGGCTTAAAGCCGCGTTTTGGGAATTGGGCAACTATTTCGTCCTATTTCTTCTGTGGAATTATGTTAGCTGGAGGGCGACGCTCTTCGTCTTCATGTTGCCCCTCCTGCAGCTGCGCGTGGGGTTGATGGTTGGGAACTGGGGCCAGCATGCCTTCGTTGACGAGGTCGACCCGAACTCCGACTTTCGCTCAAGTATTACTCTGATAGATGTGCCGGTGAGATTTACCATCAATACCTAAGTTGTACTTGTCTTGTTGTATACTGACTTACATTACAGAGTAACCGCTTCTGCTACAACGACGGCTACCACACGTCGCACCATCTGAACCCTTTGCGCCACTGGCGCGAACATCCTGTTTCACTTCTTCAGCAGAAGGAGCGCTACGCGGAGGAACATGCACTTGTCTTTCGTAATATCGACTATATCATGATTACGGTGCGGTTGATGCGCAAGGACTATAAGTATCTTGCGCGATGTTTAGTCCCGATGGGGGATCAGATAGGGATGACTCTAGATGAAAGGGCGGAAATGCTGCGGACGAAAGTAAAGAGGTTTAGTGAGTCGGATGTGAAATTGAAGTTCTAACCGGTGGAACGGGTTGGTTGCCCTGAACCATCCTGGTGAGGCGGGTCGGGTCCTCTGGAGGCCTAATTGATGGTTCTCCATGTTATGATATAGACAACATTCTATTGTGAGATAATGCTCGAACATAGTTATTAGACAGACAATACAGTTATTAGATTATTAGAATTAGTTCGGGTTTCCCTTTGGAGTATCTTGGACTGGATTTCAGCCAATGATGGCCATCTCGAGACCTTGCATCTGCTGTAGCCGCCGGGCTTTTTTAGTGACACTTTGTCAACCAACGTCAGACCAATCGACCACTAAAGTCAAGAAAATGGTCTGTGCGACTTTCTCTCCTGCAAGCCAAGAACACTTTTTTCTCCAGGCCCGGCTCCCTATTTGTCAAGCCCGATGCATCTATCCAGATCGCTAAGCGCCCAAGGGGACAAGATTAGAAACAGCCCTGCACGACGCCAGCCTGAATAGTCCTCCCCCTGAAGGCAAGGATCGCTCCTAGGCCTCGACAATAAACCGGAACCAATGAGTCTGTTCCTGCGGAGGAAAGGCGGTTATAGGGCTCCTGTCATTGCACGAGGTATCTCCGGTCTAGTGTTTGCGAAGAGGAATCTTCAATCGCTTGGAGGACCAGAGGCTATGAGCTACCCTCCATGACGAGAAATGGATTGGATACTTAACATCCATTGTTCGTTCTTCATCGGCCCTTTTCCCCTTGTTTCTGCAGCCGCATAACATTTCATTCCTTCGCTTCCTCTCCCCTCTTTTCTTTCCTTTACACTTCTATACCTCTTGTCTTCTGGAAGGACTTCGTTTCTCTGTCTCTTTTGCTTATTTTTCACAGTACCGTTGATCGGACTGTGGCTTTTCAGACCCTCTTTCAGGCTTGAAGCTAGGCTATGGAAGTTACTTACAGTAATACCTTACTAAACTGTGTCAAAATGGCCTCCGCACCATCGCTTACGGGATCTTATCATGCATCTTGTGCGTCTAATGATGAAGAGTCGAACTTTCTGAAACGAATCCGCACCCTTCACTGGGTCCGACTCGGTCTGGCGTTCCTCGCTCTGGGCATCTCCGTTTCCATCATCGCCTGCGAAGCAGTACCTTACCGCCACTACAAACACACATCCTCGTTTGAGAGCGTTGGGTTATACCTATGGCCCTTGAACTTGGACCTACGCCCAACCATCGCCATCCTAGCATGCGGCTGTGTGATCGCATTCCTAAGCCTGTTCTTCATCGTCGTAGCTCTCCTACCATCGGTACGTCCTTACTACCACCTGATATACACATCTCACTAACTCAATCCCAGCCCCATTCCCACATCAGACGCGCAAACCTAGCCGCAGTAGCAACCTCCGCCTCAGGATTCATCACTTCCCTGGTGGGCCTCGTCTTCGCCGTCTACCTCCCCGGCTCCTCATACCCCACAAACTTCAGCAACGTCGAAACCCTCCATTCCTGGGCCTGCAAGTGGAAAGTCTCCCACGATCTCCCACTCGGTTTCTCCGACGCAGCAAACGAGACAGCATCGCCCGCACCAGCTAACTTCGCTCGAGATTGCGCTGCCACCCATGCGGCGTTCGTTTTGCTCGGCATCCTCATCGGTCTTGAAATTATTATGGGTATAGCCGCGGGCCTAGGTACTTGGTTTGAGCTAAGTGTTGCTAGACAGCGCGGACAGGACCAGTATAATCTTGAGAAGGTTGAGGCGACGTTTAAGTATGGGAAGTGAGGTGATTACCCACTGGTGCGCGGATGGTTGGGATGGGGTTGGTGACAAGCTACGTTTGATCCTGGAGATCGGGCAAGCCTCGATTTCGTTACTGTACTTGGTTTGAGGCTTTGTGTGTGTACTAGAATTGGTGAGGGTGAGGATGATTGTGTCTTCCGCTTGAATGTGTGTGTCGGATTATATAGTATAGTAGGTGTATATATATTTGTTCAAATAGTTTCCAATTCTAGCCACTTCAAGGTGGGAATGGTAGTAATATATGAAATGTGCTCACGAACGACTTATCTCCCCTTGTATCGGACAACCAAGTTGATATCGGCATAGTATGTAGTATATAACGATGGGAATCATAAAAGGGACGAGTGTACTTCAGCTAGAATAGGAAGGCGCGAAAATCTATACTACATAATCAATTAAATTACACCGCCCGGCAGAATATCATCTTTGAACAAGGGGAGCCGGAGATGGTCCGTCGCCATCATTCTATTATTCTGAAAGCTGGTTATCACACTCGAAACCATGCCTCCCGATCCAACCGTGACCATGGCCGACGCCGAAATTGACCTCGACGACGAGCAATATGACTCCGCCGAAGACGAGGATTTCACGTTCGACCAAGCCGCCGACGAAGATGACGCGGAGCTCTCGTCCTCAGATGACGAGACGGAGACAGCGACAGCCGAGCCCGCAGCGAAAAGAAGGAAGACGAAGGCGAAAATAGGCGCTGCACCGGTGCCGGAAGAGGTAGAGTTGGACTCTGGCGATGAGGCGATGATTCGTAGGGCGAAGGAGAGGAAACAGAAGAAGCGGAAACAGAAGCGAGGGAAGAAGGCTGCGGACGAGGATGAGGAAGAGGAGGAGGAGGAGGAGGAGGATGTGGATTTTGATGATGAGGATGAGGGTGGGACTGGGGGGTTTGTGAGGACGAGGGCGATGAAGATGCGGATGTATGGCGCGACTACCCTAACCTATATTTGGTTCTTGCTCATGGGTAGAAAATGCTGACGATATGATGTTTTAGACAGGAAGAGCGGAAACCACTTGCTAAAATCGACGGGGCTACGATTGATGTAGATGCGTTATGGGCTCAAATGAACGACCCGGGTTCGGGAATGGGTGTCGCATCCTCGCAAGATGCGAAGAAGCAAGACGGGGAAGCTCCGCAAACGAACGACGTTGAGATGCGCGACCAAGAGAAAACGACAGAACCAAATGTAACCGCGCAAGAAAAACGACCCCGAGCCCAACACCCTGATGAAATGGTCAAAATCAAGCGCACCTACAAATTCGCTGGCGAAATGATCACAGAAGAAAAAGTCGTCCCTAGAGACTCGGCCGAAGCGAAACTTTTCTTCTCCGGTGGACAAGATGGCGAAATCCTCACAGCAACAGAAGACGATATTATAGCGAACAGAAACGCAAACCACTTTATCAGACTGCGCCGCCCGGTCCGCAAAATCTCCCGGTTCGACCCCAACCCTACCGGATCGATCAAGAAGAGCTGGGAGAAACGACCTCTTACAGAAGCTGGTCAGGGAGAGAACGCTCGCGGCCCGAAGATCAACACCGTCGAGAAATCGCGCTTGGATTGGGCTGCGTATGTTGATCAGGCTGGTATCAGTGACGAACTTAGGGTCCACAGCAAGGCCAAGGAGGGCTTCCTTGGCCGTATGGATTTCTTGGGTCGCGTCGATGCGAAGAGGGAGGATGAGATGAGGAACGCAAGGTTGAAGGGGGTATAATGGGGTATATGAGGTTTCTTTCCACTACCTTGAAACTACCAAGTGTGACCTGTTCACAAGCACCATGCAAAACAGTATCCCTTGGATGGGTAACCATGATATGGAGCTCGGTTTGGCTCCGCGTACGGGTTTATCATAGAGAGCTACCTAAGCCTCAAGACTCGACGCCGAGGATACAACAAACGGCTCTGCTCTTGCGGACATTCTGTTTCGCTGGCCAGGGGAATTCCTCTTGACTGGTTACGACCGTCAGGATAGGCCCTGGCTGTATTGAGCGACCTACAAATCCCACCGTCGGTGTTTTACTATAGCACGAGCCATGTCTGTACGAGATAAGCTAGGGAGGTGTTATTCTCACAGCTCGCCAGGTCAGCGAATCAAGACTACCTTTTGAGCCACATAAAATACAAACTTCTTTATTTTATGATCACTCTTCAATATATTTCTTGAACCTTGACTTTTTGTTATAGTGTTACATTGCGTGTTCCTGGTTACAAACTCCGGCTGCTATATGAAACTACTAATAATCTATCACCAAGTACCGACGTATCCACCCAAGTAGTATCTCTCCCCTACTTACGTAGACTATATCTGCCACCGAAAGCCATTATCTGTTCCATTCGATCAGGTATACATTAGTAGACAGACAGACCAACTCGAATGCCTCGCGTCCTCTTGCCTGACCCGACCGATTCGTAATCGACGAGGTATGCAGAAACAGAACCATTTTATCTAAATTAACCCGCTGGATATTGTGCAGTATACCTAATACTTTAATACAGTTTATTTAATTTTATTGTATTATATTTTATATATATTTTTTTATTAATTGGGGTTTAGGTTTTAACTTAACTAGACATACAGCCGTGATACGTTCGGCTCAACACACTCCCCTGAAGTAAAACTGCAATGGAAATATGTAGTAGAGCCCCCCCTCCTTCCACCTGCAGCCATGATTCCTTCTTCCCTAACTAGTAGTGAAGAATCAGCAGTTGCACTTCTATCAAGCCCGAGATCAAGCCCGAGATCCAGATCAGGTAGTCCCCCTCCTCCCCGGTCCTCGCGATCCGAGTGGTGAAAAGAAGAATCAACGACAACCTCACCCCACCGAACAGGCTTCAACGCATGCCCATAGCCACCATCAGCACAGGGACCGGGATGACAAGCCGCACTAATAGCAGCACTGCAATGCAGCGCAAGCGGCATGGACGACGACCTAAAGCGGCGCAAGCCCAGAACAACAGCCGCCCCAACTAAAACGCCACCAAGGATCATCGCAAAGATAATGGCCTTGGGCGAGTATCCGCAAGTAACGACCCTCCCACTATCATCGGGACTCCCATGGATATCATGGGGGATGATTTCAACAAAGAAGAGACTTTCCGAGACGAGCCAGTGCAGAAAGGCCGAGGTTGTGGATAGCGGGATACTATAGCGGTAGGGGAGACTGAGGTAGTATGTTGATCGTTGGAGGGGCCCTTTGGGCCAGGAGACTCGGAGGGGTTTTCGGTCTGTGGCGTAGTCATTGTATTCGGATGCGAGGAGCATGTGGGATAGGAGGGCGTTGTAGATGAAGTATGTGAGGGAGACGAGGAGTTGCGGGGTGTTTGCTAGGAGGATGATTCCGAGGAAGACGACGAAGTTGCTGTTTTGGATGTTGAGGCCGGTTATTAGGGTTGCTGTGCTGGTTTCGCCTAGGTCGTAGTCCCATATACTTGTTGAGCTGTTGTAGTAGTGGATATCATTGACCCCGAGGCTTAAGAGGTAACTGGCTAGGCTGAGCAAAATGGCGCACCTGGTGAGTTAAGTGATTGGTTAGCTGGGAGAGTCATAGCTATCGAGATAGAGAGGGAGGGAAGGAGGGTTACATGGAGAGCACGCTTAGCCAGAGCTTTTTACTAGCAGCTTCTATCCATCTCTTTGGCCTAGCGATAGTGTGAAGCGGGCCGGTTGTAATCTTACTCTTCGGCTGATTTCGCTTCCTCAAGTCACATAGCTCACAAGAACAGAATTCGACATAACTCTCATGCCAGCCTAGTGCTCCTTTCTTGACATGGGCCATAGACAATAAAGCAGCATCTTTGGTGGCCGGGTCTGGACGCGTGAGGAACGACGCTATAGCATCGCCAGCGGTGAGAAGGATGTTGTCTCTATCATCACGAGCGGCGAGAAAAATGCAGATGAGTTTGACAGCGTTGCAGCAAAGGACGACTATGCAGATTAGCGGGCTGAATACCAACTGACACCGTTCCTCAGTTGGCAAGCTCAGACAATATTCAATCCTATGGAGTTCACCCGACTCTGGCGATCCACAGGATAAGTCGTGGCCCAGTATATCGACATCTTTCGCCCAAGAACTGTTGACCCAAAAGGCTTGATTGTCGAGCTCGGATCTCAACGTCTCCTCTCCAGGACGGCTGTCTTGCAAGAGGTCGTAGAGGCGTTGATAATCTTGCCCATCCAAGTACTCCGGCAAATCATCCTCGGTAACATTTTTAACGCCGTCTGGGCCCGGTATCGCTAAATTGACGATTGGGGCCGACCAAACATACCCATATAGAGACCAGCTCTCAAGATCACGCATCAAATCTTCTTTGGAGCACTCGTTCTTGCGGTTGCACATCCACCCAAACGGCGATCTGTCCTTGGCCGTGTAGCTCCTGTCCCCGTGGCCCATACCTAAAGAAAGCAAGGTTTGGTTATCGGGGAGAGCAGTACTAGTCACGACGACAAGAGCCTTTTGGCCGTAGACATAGTCCTGGGCGAATCTATCTAGACAATCTTGTTTGGAAAGCTCCTGCAGGTCTGGACTGCCGAAGTTGGATATATCCATCTCGAAAAGGTTCCATGAGCATTTCTCATAGTCTTGGTTGGTCTCTAGTGTGCGGTTGGCCTGGACCATCGCAATAGCATATTCCGAGGGCCCCAATGCAGAATATATAGCGGAATTGTAACTACAAGCAATAGGGGTTAGTGACGCAGCCAACTCAAACCTACAGCAAGTCGAGACAAACATGAGATGAATAGGCAACGAAGTCAGCAGCAGAAGGGACCCCAGCCGTCTTCGTCTTCCTTTGCCAAACAGTAGCAAGCCTGAAAGATTCGGGACCCCAATGTTGCGCCAACCCCGTTGACGATGTGCATCATCCACCTCCGCTCGCGAGGGAGAGGCGAGGCATTGCATGCAGTAGTTGCTTGCAGTAAGCATAACGGTACTGAGGATATTAATCAGAAAGTGCAAGCCAGTGGCCCATTGCTTAGAGACAGAGCAGTTCCCCTGGTAAATCGGAGCTGATACGAACGACTGGGCGTCCTGTTTTGCGTAGGCGAGGATAGCGGCAATGGTGGTGAGGACGATGTTCACGCAAAGAACCCCAGAGACAACCCAGGCACAAAGGAGAACCCCTTTAATCCACTGGCGACCATCATCTGGGGTTTCTGGAGTATCCTTCGAGTCTGGACCAGGCAACAAAAGAGTCTCGTCTGGGGCTGCCGCTCGGAGCTTTCTCAAGGTGATAATCTCTGGGGCAATTATGTTGGTGTCCTGGCCACTACGGAAGGGCCAGAATCGTTTGGCCGTTAAGAAAATGCGTGGTAGGTTGCTCATTGCGACTTATTTAACAGTGTCGACAAATTTGAGGGTTAGAAAAGATTGTATAGAGTATCTCTCTGAGATCTCTCTCCCCAACCTTCCTCCGCCTGCAATATTTCCTTGGCCTCATTATCTATTAATATTATAAATATTATTATATTCGTATTCCGTTAATGCAGCAAAAAGTGGCTATGTTCTTAGATGCTTCGTGTCCCGCATGCTGGTCTCTCATTGTACAACAGAGGCCGATCCAGTCTCACTCCGCCCCATTTGAAGAGCATGGCCGCGTCACCGATCACCGATCATACTGTAATAATTTGTACCAATATCCTGAGATGAGCTAGTAGCTGGGGCTTCATAAACACACCTCTGGATTTCTCAAGTCCACCCCCAGCTTTCTAATGCTGAAAAAAAAAAATGCCCCCCAAGCGCGGTGCCAGTGATGGCTCTGCAACGATTGAGAATCGTCAAATCAAATTTGATGAATCTCATTCAAGCGATGGACCCAAGATAGTCGTGTCTTTCATTGCTCTCTTTCTTGCTGTCTATCTGCTAATGACCTACCTCGTGGTCCATCGCCGGAAGGTGGCGGGTCCTACTCAAGGATGGATGTTCTTGATAGTCTCGATGGCCGCTGCTTTGACGTATACAGTACCAGTAGTTCCTCCCTCATTCTTGTATTAGAGACTGACATATAAAAACGCCACACAGAGCAATAACCATAGACTTAATCACAGCCATTTGCACATTCTGCGGTTCCGCCTCCGGTTCCAATTTCTACATCCGATGTCTCGTCATCACCGACCACTGGCTTAGCAGCCTCGCCAACTTCAGCCTCATGACGGCGCTGATGATCCCCATTTGCCAGACAGTAAAAGGAAAACGCGAGTCTGCAGGGGGCATCGTTTGCTTGTTGTTCATCAGCTCTCTTGCGGTTCTCTGGCTCTGCACCCTCAGCATCGGCACCAACCTGGTTCTGCGCGTCCACGCCGAACATTCTACCAACCCCGACTCCTGGTATCAATTATTCACAGATCATGTGTACATGGTTAGTGCTCGAGATATCTGCATGGCCCTAGCCACTGCCGTGGCTTCTTTCATGCTGCTCCGCGAGTTGGCGCGGAGACAGCACCTTCAAAACCGGGTAAGTACTTAGGTTACCGTCCCCTCACTGCTCAGGCTGCTACCTAATACTATATCTATCTAATGAAACGGCTCAATGATAGGTTGCTTATACAACGATAGCATCGCTCATTCTTTTCCAGCTGGGGAATACTCTGCTCGAACTAGCCTACACTATCGAAACCAGCTACATCTTTGGAGGTGGCGATGTAGTGACGCTCCTTTCTGTACCTAACTTCTATGTTTTGTTGATTTCGCCGCCGCGGTCGTCGTCGTCGTCGTCATCGTCGTCATCGTCGTTGTCGTTGTCGTTGTCGCCGTCGTCGCTGGCAATCATCTTCCTCTCATATTTTTTCTTCAGTGGCGCAATTCTAAGCGCCTTATATGTGATTACATCGCCAGAGGTCTCTTCTAATCTTGCCAAATCTGCAAGTTATGTTCGGGTTCCAAGCGATTCAAACTGAAAATACATATTAATACACATCCATGATGACCCCCCATGATTTCTACTGGAACTTAGGTAGATACCTATTACTATACAGCGCGATTAGCTAGCTCCCCATTACTCGGACCTTTTGACATTCTCTATCTATAACAGCGGACGTAAATCTGCCGCATTTAGGTTCAGCAGATTGCACAAATACCAAAAAAAAAAAGAAGAAAAAAAAAGTCATCACTCAACGCGTAGAAATCTTAGGAAATTCGCCCTAGACTTTCTAATGAAACGCGACGCTGCATGCTGACGGCGTGGGAGTGGAGGTAGGAGTGCTAGTAGGAGTGCCAGTAGGGGTTCTAGTAGGAGTACCGGTAGGAGTGGAAGAGACCTTGCTGCCTTCCTTAGGCAGATACTTGATACCAGCATCAGGGCACTTGGACTCGGTGACTAAAAAAAAAAAAAAAAAAAAAAGGACGCGCCCGTTAGTTAACCTTAACTCTAAGCAGCCAGCTTTTCTCTAGGACAACTCACGTCTCTTAGCAGCCTCGAACGAGCCGGTAATCAGGTTTCCGCGGACGGAGTAGAAGTACCAGAGCTCGCTCAGGTTGTCGCCTTGGCAGCCGACATAGGGGGCTTGCCCGTCGTGGATAGCGCCGAGGGCTTCCTCGATCTCGCTTAGAGAATAGGTCGATGAGCTGGATGGTGTGATTCCTGCGTCGGCGAGGGCCTGTACAATTTGGTCAAGGTGAGAAATGGAGGATTATTTAGTGCAGTGTTTTTGTGTGTTCGACGACGCACCTGGTAGCTGTCCAGGGTCTTGAACAGTTCAACAGTCTTCTGGAGGTAGTCGACGACTTCCTCCTGGGGCTTGTAGCCGGTGTAGCAGTCGGGTTCAATGGTGTTGATGCAAGTTCCTGGGGACAGAGTTAGGAGTTAACTATGCCACCCGAAACACGAAAAAAAAAAAAAAAGGGGGGAATTCAGATATTTACCGTGCTTGTTCCACTCGTGCTCCCAGAACGACTCATCATCGCCGCTGTTGTCCTTCCAGTACTTGTTCATGTCGGAAAGGAGCTCGGTGCGGCCCGACTCCTGGACGATATCTGTGATGTTGGAGTACTCGCGCGACTTGTCGCAGAACTGCTCGTATGTGCCATCACAGTTATCCGGCCTTGTCACGGAGTTGTCAGTAATGAGTTTTCTTATTTTCGGGTATTTCCCAGTTATAATCGCAACATACCAGAGTCCGTGAATAGTCCAAGAGTCGCTGGGACCAACGGAAGGGTCATAATCCCAAAACTGGGTTAGCAGGATGGATCCTCCGGGGCTGTTGAAGCAGCAGGAGGCCTCGTTGGAGCTCGAACAGCTGAGAGGGGTGTCGTTGGGGCAAGTCTCAGCGTCGGCCAGGACGCTTGGGGCAAGCTGCATGGCATACAGGGCCAGCATGCCGGCGGAAGGAATTAGTTTTCTAGCGGCCATTATATGTGCAGATTTGAGCGGACAGGGTCGGACATGGAGGTTGGAAAGGAAAAGAAGCCAGGGAGCTCCGGTATGGCGGCCATGTTATATAGTCCTGGGAGGTTGGAGTAGCAGCCAAGAATGGAAAGGTCAAGGAAGGTGGAAGGAAAGAACATTAACCTATAAATTAATGCAATTGCAACCTCACCAGCTGGAGATCAACTGATCTAGTGCCCATGTGCTGATAAGAGGGTGCTGATTTGACCAAGATCGTCGTGGGTCGTAGACCACAAAGCCCACTAGAGCCGGCGCCCAGCGCTGTCGGTCGCGTCCGTCTCACTAGGAACAACAAACGGCCAATTGGGCGTCGCTGGCGGGAATTGCAGCAAGTGCCCAGCAGACAAATGATTTCGCGATCTATCAGAACGTTGCATCGCCTGTAACATGCGCTCAGTCGTGAATTGTGATAGGAGAGGCGATCGCAGGCACTGGCCCATGAAGCAAACTGTGCCTGTCAGGGCAGGCAAATCATGTTGTCCAACCAATCCGCTGTTCGATGATCGCCTCGTTGATTCCTCCATCTAGATACGATGCAGTCCGCAGAAGAAAACATGCACAAGAGAGTATGTATGCGGGGATTGGGGAAAGATACAGCTGACTCGGGAGGAGATGGAGAGTTTCTGCCTCAGGCTGTCAACCATTTGCATCGTGAGTCATAATCTCATCCCTATAGTTAGGTGAACTACATCGACAATCTCTACTCAAACACAGCTGCACACAGACCATGGAAGACAGACACCATGAAGTTCCGCATCGTCCCAGCCCAGACGGCAGAGCATATCGCTACAGCAAGAAGCCTGTTCACGGCCTATGTTGAATGGCTAAACATCGATCTTAGTTACCAAAGCTTCCAGTCGGAATTCGACTCTCTGCCGGGAAAGTATGGTGCTCCTTCTGGAGAGCTGCTTCTTGCCTACAGCACGGACAACACGCCGCTGGGATGTGTCGCTGTCCGAGGCGAAGGACAATCCTGCGAGATGAAACGGTTGTACGTTTCCCCAGCAGCACGCGGCCTGGGCGTAGGCAGCGCTCTGGTGGCTGCGATTGTGCACCACGCAAAGAAACTGGGATATAATGAGATGAGGCTGGACACGCTCCCTTCCAAGATGCAAGGGGCAATCCAATTGTATACGCGGCTCGGCTTCGTCGAGACACATCCCTACTACGAGACGCCCATAGAGGAAACCATTTTCCTGGCACTGGATCTTACGCGATGAACATGATGATCGTGCATGATATGAACAAGCAATCCCAAGATTCATTGTCTCCTAACTCAGACTGTTGAGCTTGAACTTTGTTTTCGGAGCACCCACAGCAGTTTGATTGCTTCGTGTTGCCGAAAAGGTGTCATCATAGTCAAGGAGGCAAATGAAATGCGGATAAGAGCTTGCACATAACCAAGCTTTGATCATGGATCAACTTTGAGGGAATTTGAATCTACGGGATGTTGACTGGATCTTGTTTTGTTTTGAAGTTGATGAGGAAAAAGTTGGATATTTGCAAGACTGAAAGAAATTCTTCGCAGTGTGGGTTTAACTTAAAAGGAGGCGCTTACATAATCATTCAAAGTAGTACTAGCGGCTTTATCCATCCAGCACATCCTCTTGCTGTAAACTCCACCATCACGAGCTTCTTCTATGCAAAGAATCATCAGTATGTCTTCTATCTCAGCATTTTGACCTATAACTCAGTACTACGGAGGTATCAGGACATGACCTGGCCTTCCCGTACACATACTACCATAAAAGAGTCGAGCGATCGATGATTTATTGGAGTGAGTTATGTTTATGAGACGGAAGACAGCAATATGATGAGCACTGTGCTCGGTGCTTTATTGGTCGATGGATGACTAGGATGGTCCTCTTTGTCCACGACTCCACCGTCAACTTCAGTCTTGCACCAACTGAACTACCTCTCCAAGCTATTTTATTCCTGCCCACTGGGTTCGTCGCTGCTCCTGTATCATGCATGGGTCATGGCCTACAAGACGGCACCAACCCACGATAACTACACCGTTGCGTGGATCTACGCGTTGCCACTCGAAATGGCCGCCGCGAAGGTCATGCTTGATGAGACTCACAATCCCCTCCCTCAACCACTAACCAACCATAACACCTACACACTCGGCCGACGAGCTGGTCACAATGTAGCAATAGCCTGCCTGCCATCTGGCGTCTACGGAACTACATCCGCTGCAACAGTGTTATCTCATATACTGCCGACTTTTCCCCGTCTCCAAAAGATGGATATCGTTTGCTTTGAGATGGAAGCTGCAGGGCTCATGGACCAGCTTCCGTATTTGGGCATCCGAAGAATCTGTGACTATTGCGACTCTCACAAGAACAAGCAATGGCAAGGATATGCGGCCTTGCTGCCGCTGCGTATGCGAAGTCTCTTCTTGAGATGATCCCCACACACGGCACCAGAGCTGATACCGACCGACAACCGGAAAATGAACACCACTGGATGGTCGGGAGAGAGGTTTCGAATCGATTTTCTGGGTCCATATTAATGAAAACAGTATCGATCTTTCTGATTATATTATGCTCCTGCAAGAACAAGAAGCAGATGTGATTGAGTTACTGAGTGAAGACTTTGGCGACGACTCAAGATATAAAGACATTCAGAATCCTGTGGCTACAACGTGGCTGATATCATTTCAACAAATCCAGCAACTGGACCAGCTAGCAGCTGATTATCTACTGTTCATGGCCTGTATAAATCCTTGCGAAATTCCAAAATCTTTACTTCCCGAGGCCGTTTATTTATTTATTTTTTAAAAAAAAGGCAGTCGAAGCGATTGGTCTTCTAAAGCAGGCAGGAAATCTAAGTCTCCATCGACCAGCCCCCCTCTCATTTTCAGCGGCAAATATCTAAACAGTACGGTTCGAGAATGCATTCCCAGACCATGCCCATGTCAATCGAAAACTATGGAGGGAATATCTGCCACATGTTCTTTCATTAATTGGAGAAGACGACTTTCAAGAAGAGCAACACTCGAGTTTAGTTCGGAGAGTAGGCGAGTGTCTACGTATGGATGGACGAAACACCGAAGCGGCTCCATTATTTGAGAAAATCCTCCGCATACGCAAGGAGCTACCTGGCGAAGTACCAGTTTAAATACCCTATCTGCTATGAGCGACGTGGCGCGTATATACAGCAATCAGGGACGATGGAGGGAAACAGCAGAGCTGGAGATACAAGTTGCTAGAGGGTCGCAAACGGGAGTTGGGACTAGGGCGCTTTGAAACATTTGAAAGCATGACCAGGACAGCTGCCGTTTACTCAAGGCTTGGAGAGTTGCAAAAAGCAGAAGAATTGGAACTACAGGCACTGGAAGCCCACAAGCGCTTGCAGGGACCTGAGAATCCGAATACACTAAACAGCATGAATAACCTTGCTTCAGTTTACATGAAGCTTGGAAGATATGAAGAGGCAAAGGCGCTAGGAGAGCAAACTCTTGCTATGCACAAGCAGATACTCGGACCAGAGCACCCTGATACCTTGTCCAGCATGAGAAACCTAACCCGCAGCTAGCATCCATATACGCAGTGGACTGACTCGCTACCGCAAAGTGGAAGAAAAAAAAAATAATTCAGGAACCATTCCTCAATGTATGAGGATATGAATAGATAGAATACATTGACCGAGTTCTCCATTGTTGGTCATAGTACTGGCTGAAACCATCGTCGTATCGTATCCAGCCCTAACTCAGCTCCATAATCTTCCATCCCACAACGAATCTAATACAACGCCATCCCATCCCATCAGTACAAAACATCCTAAATAAACCAGAGGTCTCTCCAATAACCAGTCCATTCACAAACCCAACTTAAATCACCTCAAAAACCTCGCATTCCCACGATACCTCCCCAATCCTAATCCTAATCCCAACCCCAAGTCCCTCCCACACCTATCACCACCATAACCACCCATCTCCCTCCACCTCCTGGTAGCTTCCTCCTCCTCCAACCTCGTAACAAGATGATTTTCATACCCCGAGGCATCCGGATACGCGCGGAGAATAGCGTTGTTGTGTTCAGCGACTTGGTCGATGTTCATGTTCTTCCCGAGTTCGCGCCATTGCTCAATGATTTCGGCGCGGAGATGGAGGTCTGTTTGGGTTGGTTTGGCTGGTGTCGTTGCGGTTGCATTTGTATCTTTGCAACAAGCGGTGACGACCTCGGCGGTTTTGGTTTTGGTTTTGGCTGTTTGGTGGTCGTTTGCCGTTTTGGATGATGATGGTGATGATGATGATGATGAAGATGAGGTGGTGGTGGTCTTTTGGGAGTTCATTTTTGGCTGTTGCGTTGCTTGATTTGCATGAGATGAGAAGATTGAGTGAGCATGGGAGAGTATTGAAGAGAAGATCACGAATCAAGAGAGACTTCCCTCCCTTCTCCCCTTTTATCCCAGCCAGTATAGACTAACGTATCCACGACTACGACGCGTGAGGTCTGTGATTCATCTATAGATGATGAATGAGTCAAACCAAGCTTTCTGGCCTCAGTTCCAGTCAAGACTTGACAATTCCTATCCAGTCGAGCTCTTAGAAAAAAAACAAAACAAAAAGAGAAGAGTGTATGAATCATGATGCGTATGCGTACGTACATCTATCTATCCCCTCTGGTTCGGTTTCTGGGAGTAAGGCCTGGGAGCTATCGTATCCGTAGTGTAGCCAGCCAGCTAGCTAGCCCTAACTAACTAACTAACTAACTTGGCCGCACCACCAGCCAAGCCTCATAAAGCTACGCAATATCTAAGTAAATATACTCGGAATCTTAGTCTTAGTGTTAGGGGAAACATTAATAATAGTGATTTATCTCCATGTTAGTATTTCGTAGTCCTTCATAACCGAGGCTTAGATCCGACGCCGTGAAACTTCTAGTATAAGCTGTGGTGTTAGGGCTAGCAGTAATGTAACTTGAAGCTATGATATCCATCCAGGCCCAATCGATACACTCCTTGCTAAAGAAGAATAATAAATAATATAGTGACGTAGTAGTAGTTCTCGGCTCCAGTAGAGCTCTCTCTCTCTCTCTCTCTCTCTCTCTCTGCGTGTGTGTGTGTGTATAAGCAACCAACATCGGGTCCCTAAGCCGTTTCTATTCTCAGTCGGTCGGATGCTAGAGTTACAACTAGTTAGTTAAGTTATGTTTGATTCATAACGTAATCTACGGCTCTTGACACCGAAGTTTCGATGGTCGGTCACCTGCTCAGATTGCCTGTTAAAGATTACGCCCGTTCTAACGAACAATAACTATATAATACTGTTGGGGAAGAAGAGGCCGTTGTGAATTTTTTTTTTTTTTTTTCTCTTTGGTTTTTTTCACTTGAAAAAGTTAACTACAATCAATCCACTTGTGAATTCTGGGAATGGGGCATCATGGCATTGTTTGTGATCCAAGCAGCTCTCTCACCGACAATACAGTAAGTAAGCCCTGACCTTGTTCAAGTGAGACAAAATGAGATAAAATTAAAAAAATAAAAATAAAGATAAAAATAAAATAAATAATAATAATAATAATAAGCTCAGCTACAACCCTGAAGTAACATCTCCATCACCGTAGATCCTCCCACTCCCACTCGAACCATATACCCTAACAGGTTCAATTCTAGTCCTATTATACAGACAGTGAGGTGAGGTGAGACTGGACCCAACCAAGCTGTGACGAACACGAGGAGACAAGTATGTCCCTAACTCCTCCGTAACTGAAAACTAACTAGACTAAAATCATGACAAACATGATCGTCAACAATCTCATGTCGTGCAACAAGAAAGACCACCTCTGCAGAAGAGTAGCCAGCCAGTAATAATAATAATAGTGCTAATGCAGGAAACCCCCATAAGCACTAATTAAAGAAAATAAAAACCCCTGATAGCACTAACACCAACGCGCCCCCCCCCGCCAACACCAATAAACCTGGTGGAGGAGGATTATTAATTATTTTAAGGCACAGGCCTGGGCCGGCAGATGAGGCGAGACTAGGCTAACCTTCTGGACTGGATTCATTCATTCTTTCCAAGTTTTCCAACAAGGCTGGCTGGCAACCAACTAACTAAACAGGAAAACGGGCAAAGTGCTTAAGTAAGTAAAGTTGCATTTGCAACTTGCAATAATGCACATAATGCGCATGATGACCGAACAAAGAATGAGCGGGTGAAACGTTCATGGGATCTTCAGTGCTAGTTTTAGTTGCAGTCACGGTGTGCCCCCTCCTCCTCCTCCTCCATGTTGTTAACTCGATATAGTCCTGCATGTCCAATATTCGATGCCAGCCATGGAGGATCTTCGTTCTTGCCCGATCGATTCCTTCAAACGGTCTGCAGTACTACTACTTCTGGGTACTACTTAGTACTTTCTTCCTTACTACGTACATACTTGGTATTTACCGACTAAATGGCAGTGGTGCATTCGAGTCTGTGCTGGACCTGGTCACCCTGAGTTTCGCTACTTCTCCTACAGCTGATACACCGCTCGATAGTCCTCGGATAGTCCAAGTAAACGCACTCTCGACGGTTAATGAAGTGTTGTTGGCTGATCGTCGGGATCGCTGGATGTCGTCTGCTGGTGTAGGTTCGCCAAATACGATGCGTCAGAAATAAACAGTGCCATTGAATCTTCAACCAAGAATCACTCAGCGGTGGCTTTTTTTTCGTCTATTCTAGAACTAACACGTACAATATGTCTAACTATTATTAATCCCATCCGGGGTTGACATATCGATAGATCAACTTGACAAAAAATAGAAAAAAGTCACTGTCAATTGTACAAAATCCAACTCCCCCACTCCTTGGTTGCCCATCTCCGGTTAGATGCATTAGATGATCCTGTTTGAATTTCGTAAACAGTTCACTGCCAGAGCACAATATACGGGATCCAAAAAAAAAAAAGAAAAAAAAAAGAAAAAAAAAAAAAAGAAAAGACACTCGAAACCAAATATAACCAGTATTGTTCTACAAAAAAAGGGGCAAAGAAGGTCGAAAAGAACACCGAAGAGCGCCGGATCTGCCTGAGTCAGAGACATAGGAAAAATTTGGCGTAGCATCGAGCCCGCGGGTATCATATGAGATTCCATGCAGATCAGCGTTCCAGTTTCTTTCATTCGTCCCAAGCGTCCAGGCCCATGTCGCCTGCGCCCGGAATGGGATCTTCTAACTTGGTCCCGTAGATAGGACGTCCATCCGGTGTCAGTTGTCCACGGAAATCAGGATCATAGTCGGGGCTGCTTTCATCCAGTGTGGCGACATATCGGTTGCGACCACCCCGTTTGCTATGAGTCTTCGTATAGTGGGCGTTAAGGTTGTCACTCCTTGAAAAGGCGCGATGGCAGCCAGGCACCCAGCACACATGAGGCTTCTCTTTTGAATGGCTCTTCATGTGTCGCTTCAGGTGTTCCTGCCGCTTGAAACGTCCGTTGCACCCGGGTTCTTTGCATTTGAACTGAACCTGCTTGATGATCGGAGGGAGGTTCTCCAGCATCAAGTTCTGCTTGGAAGTCTGCCGTCTGAGTGTCTTTCTGGACCCCATACGGTGGGGTCGTTGAAACCCATCCCGATACACTGGGGATGGCTGAAAGTCATCCATATATTCACACGCCCCACCTGAAAGACGGCTCATTGGGGTATCCGCCCCGGAACCTGTTCCGAGGGAGCAAGACCGGATTGGTGTGGTGGGGCTGTGTTGTTTGAAAGCACTAAGAGAGGTCGGAAAGTCTGTATACGATGGCGGCGGAGTAACTGGCGCGACTTGCGACGGCGCAATGGTCTGCGGCGCAATCGAGTCTGTCATCGGCATCCACGGCATCATGTTGCTCATGGACATTGAAGTAGGAACACGCTCAGGTTGATGGAAGATCGGCCTGGACAAACAAGGGTTGGTCGTGGACTCTGGTAAATAAGCCGTCGGTTGGTGACGGTAGTTGTTGTTGTTGTTGTTGTTGGTGGTGTTGCGCGGCATGGTTGGGTACTGATGCATGCCATGATGGTACGCGAGCCCTTGACTGACATGGTCATAGGTCTTTGGCGCATCCGACGGCATCCACAACTGTTCCATATTCTCGTCGTACCCAGACAAGAAGTCGCTCATTGGCATCCGTTCCTGCGTTCCCAGGTTGCCATATGGCATGCCCAAGCTCTCTGTTGATGCCATGCCTGTTAAGCGAAAGGCACTCCGCATCGATGGACCGGTGTTTCGTTCGTATGTGTTGGGGAGTGATCCCGCTTCGTGCCAACCAGGTGATTCCAGGGAACCGTGGCTATATATGCTCGTTGGAGTTGGTGTAGGTGAATCAAGAGGTGAAAAGCTGGAGGTCATGGAAGGGCACTCGTTGGAGCCCAGGGATGAACAATCAACTTCCACCGTAAGACGATCGGATAGGTTGAGCTGATGGCGCATGTCTTCGAGCGACGGAGCGCTACGAGGCTTTTGGGGGGGTGCTGCGACTTGATCACCTGTCAGAGCACCGTTTAGTTTTTTATCCGTGCAAAGAGCCCCAAGGTATTGTCTTCGGCGCAATTGGAGTATGAGATAGAGAGACAATGAATGTGTGATAGCAAAGAGTGGGAAGGCTATGAGAGCCGGTGGGGTCGAGACTAGTGAGGGGATAGATAGAAACAGAGGCCGTCTCAACAGCAATAAACGACTGTAGGATAGCAACAGCAAAGGGAAAGAATGAAGGAAGGTCGAAGTGGATTTCAAGGAGAGAAAGAGTGAAAGGGTGAGTGTGTGTGTGAGAGAGAGAGAGAGAGAGAGAGAGAGAAGGATGGTTGGGAGCGGGAATGGAGGAGGACGAACGAGATAAAATAAACAAATTTCCAGAGCATAAATGGAGGCAGGCAGGAACCCGACGATCGTACTCACAGTGAGAAGTCATTACTCTTTCCCCGAAGGAGAAGTATCGACCAGCGTCAACGAGCTAAAAGAGCTAAAAGAGCAAGAGAGACGGCAGGAGGAAGGAGGAGGGGCGCGTCGCGTTCCTTTCGGAGTCCTGAGCAAGGCCAGGAATGTACGCTATGGAGTTTCTCGAGTAACCACAAGAGCTAGCCAGGACCTTTGGAGGGGCGAGACGCGCTGGACTGAAAGGCTGGGGATCCCTAGACGGATGGGTTTCTGGGCAGCGCCAGTGTCTTTGGATAAACGAGAGCGGCTCAGTGGTGTCGGACGGCAGAGGGGCAAGAGGAACGAGATCGAGAGGATTCAATAGCTCCGCCCTTAGACGCGATATCGCGGTCCTAAGTTCCAGTCGAGCACAGTAGATCGGGGTTGTACGGGGCGAGACGGCTAGCTGAATGGATGGAGAGCAGGCCGTGTCTCAGCGGCCGAGGGATGAAGTGGTTATAGATAATCACAGTCGGCAGGGCCAGCAAGGGGACGATGGGGACCTAGGGGACCTAGGGAGTGTGATGAATGGGGCAAGCAGCGGATGGATGTCTCAGCTTAAGGATGAACGATGGGCGATGGTGCTGGCCAGAACTGTTCACGAAGTAGTTGGTGGTGATGAAGCATGGAGATGCCGGGATCGAATCCAGATAATATAGGAACGAGAGACGCTGGATGGATGCACCGTGGGGACCGAGCACCTCGTCGAGCCCAAAGCAGTAAAAGGAACTTCTCCAGGTGGAAGCAGACCAGCAGCAGCACACCAGCAGCACACCAGCAGCACACCAGCAGCACACCAGCACCAGCACCAGCGTTGAGCAAGACCAAAAGGGACTCGGGCCTATGGTATCCCTCGCTTCTGTGCCGATGGCGCGAGAGGGTGTGATTATTATTATTTATTTTCTAAGCTTAATCTATTATTTTGCTTTGCCTTGATTTTAATTCTCCTGGCTAATAATTTATCGCCAATATTCTGTTCGTTTCCTCTCCATGTTCCTTTTTCCTACAGGTGGGCCACCACCCAGGCTCTCTGTTCGCTGATATCGGACCTGCATTGCTTGGTCTTCTGGCCTCAAAAGGATTTATTTTTATCGCGAGACCGTCTGAGGAATGCGTGAGCAGGAAGACATCCGAGCCATCCAAGCCATCCAGAAAGACGCCGAAACAGAGCAAAGGAATGCTTCAACGTCAGTGCCTGTCTAGGTATGGCCTCGAGAGGACCTACAGTAGTCTCAGTAGTCCTAGGAGCTAGCTTCCAAGCCAGTTAGACTTCAATGGCGATCCTGCGCACCGATCCCGAATCACAATGATGTTTGTCCGTCATCAAGATTCGGGATCTTCGCCTGGATTGACCGACCCTATTCCACGCTTGTCCACCTGCAGGGCCGTGAATGATCGACAAGGATTGATGAACAGCGGGGATGGTCGTTTTTTTTTTTTTTTGAGCCTGGATGAAACATAGCCAGTGCCGGCTCGCTGGATAGAGGAGAAAACCCAGCGATGATCGAAGATCAATTTAAAGTCAGACACTCGATCCGAAGAGCTCAGTGCGAACGTGATGGCGAATACCCAACAGCACCACGCAGAGGCCAACCAAACCGGACTCGGATTTGGCTGGCTCCATTCAATATTGCCTCCTGTGCCTTGGTCGAATATGCATAAAACACGACCAATCGGTCGGTTACAAGTAATGCTCAAAGAAGGTGTCCCAACCTTCAAAAGCAGTGAGGCTTTAACACCAGTGTGGGTTCAGACTAAACGAGGTTGATTGTTGACTTTTAGTTTTGCCTCATTCCTTTGCAAGTGCCGGATCTTCATTCTACTCGACCGGTAGGGAAGGGTGCTCCGAAACGGCTGATCGCCCATAATGCGACCTCAGGAGGGAGTCCAGGTACTGAATGACGCCCTTTACTTGAGATGTGTGTCACGAGAGTTATTGCACATGATTTCTTCGATGTTCCGGATGGGTGATTGAGATGGTCTTGGGACGTGGGCGAGGAGGGGATCTTGAGCAGAGTCTTCGACGCTTCGCAAACAAGTAAACAAACTGCGGGCCACCCGAGGAACTAGTCGTCGCTCTTCCAGTGTCCCACCCGCCTGTCATTCCACAGTTGACGTAGGGCGTTTGCTGAGTTACGGTCTGTGCACACCTGGTTCCCACCAGGTCCGGCTATTCGAAGCTGGCGGAACCGCTGGAGGGACGAGGGATTGGGCTAAGCTCCAACCGAGTCCGCTACTACTAACAGGAACAGCTGCTCACACATCTCAATTCTGACCAGTCGACTGGGCCGGCCAGTCAGATTCCAATCGCTGAATTCTTCCTTTTTTTTTCACAGATGGGTTTGGTTCATGTGAGGACCGCATTAATTCTAGACCCAAGGTCCACAGGGCTGAGATCGGAGACTAAAAAAAACGACGTTAATCAGAATCGCCACAATAGGTGATTACGGACGATGAGGGTTGAACTTAGCTCTCGAGTCCTTTTAGGTTATTGGTCATACGGTCTTTTTCCAGAACCTTGGCTCTTGAGCTGAGGCCCCGGCGTTGGTATGGATGCGACTGGCTGGTGCCTATTGTGCAACCATGAAGTCGGGAAACTGCAGTCGTCAGATCGTACGGAGCAGACCGTATCGTCGTAGACCCTTGGCGAGACCCGATCTCGCCCGCCCCTTCCCCCGAGTCCTTGCCCGTCGGCTGGGATGTACTTCGTAACACGAAGAGGGGAATGCAAAAGTACGACGGCTCCTCTGTCAACGACTCGGCGTTACAGCGATCGCCAGTGCGCCAGTGCGCCAGTGCGCCAGTGTCCACTATCTGGTATGAGGAAAGGCAAGGCTCAAGCAGGACCAAGACTCTTGGCCGGTGATCATGGCTGGATCCAGGGCGACCAGGATCAGGATCATGTGCGAGACTGCTAGTCGCTGAGTCTGCTGCCGCCACTGCACATCATCAGGGCTTATTTGTTAGCGTTGTCGAGGGGTTGGCCAATCATGAATCCCTGGCGCCGTTTGAGAAGCACTAAGCATCTCAAGGGGTCAAGGCTCAGGTACTAACGACGTGGAGGTCCATCATGAGCTCCCTTCTCCCATGATCCCTCCCATCCTTCTTTCCCAGCAGGCACTTGGGCCCCCTGGTTTGGAGCGGTTTGACTCTGGCGTCTGGTATCCATTCCTTCTGGAATGTGGGCCCGATGGGGATTGCTTAATTTTCCCAGTCATGGTGGGGACGGACTCGGGGAGTGAAGCACTTAGCACTTCGCACTGAAGGGCAAGGCGGCAGACTCACGATCGACGCTGTGTGGGTGCTGTTGGGTTGGTTGGACTTTGGTCACTTTGGTGTCCAAGCCTACTTTCTGCGCATCCAAACCCTCAGCTCCCCAAGGGGGTCGGAAGGAGAGCAAAGTGGTACATAGTAGTCCGTACACTGTACAGTGACTATACCGGCTTCGTCTGACTCAGGTCAACCCACTCCCCTGCTGTCAATAATCCGTTTGGTCGGACTCTTTATTGTTTCCATCTCTTAGCGTCAGACCTTCTCTCCATAGCCGGCCTCGTCGAGTCGTCATACTAACTGTGGATTGATTAAGGAACCTCATTCGGAGCATCTGACCTGTCACCGATCGATCGGGATTCGATCAGGCTTCTGCTCGGCGAAGCTGCCAGTGTACAGAGTAGTGTGGCTTGGAACCTTCCTAGTTCATCTGAGAACAATAATAATGACGGATTGGATACCTACGTTCTGACTCGACGGAACGCCCTTTGGCGGTGTCTGAGAGTCTGCACAGCATCCATGCCGAACATGATTATTATTGCGCAACTCGTGTGATACATTCCCCTTGGCTTTTGCACCCGTGACGGATCAACGCTGCGAAGGCCTTCAATCTCTAGCTCTTCTCCTCCGTCCTCAATCCCGAGCCGAGCTTCAGTGGAGAACCATTCTCGTATTCTCGTCGAGATCATCGGAGATCCTCAGCCACTTTTTTGCAAAGCCACCCGAGCGGCCAGTTGAAAGCAACCGGACCATCGTCCCGGGGACAACACTGGCCCGCCTCCTGCCTCAACGGGCGATCTGCATCGTGGGACTTGGCGAGCCGCAATTATCAAATTCCTTTATATCCTTCAAAGGATCAAGCTACTTGCCACGGAAATTCTCGAGTTTCTCTCGCTTAGCAGCCGAAGACATTCTCCAATGCGAGTCATGGCTGACCGACCGTTGGTTGACGTGATTTCCCAACGTTTTTGCCATGGTCGATGATCAACCATACAATAATGACGTCGGTAGCTGTGGGAGAGTAGCAGGATGCTTTCCCTCGCCTTCCTCCATCTTCAATTCAACTCGGAGGCTGCGCCCTTTTTCTTTTGACTCGGGTAGGTTAATTTTACGGGGTGAAAACTGCAGTGGAAGTACATGTTCCTGGTCATCCGTATCGCTGTCGGTGTGCCAACGCATTCTCATCCTCCTTCCGCCACAAATGAGGACCGAATTTATGAGTCGGCTCGGTAATCCCGAGTTGGAAGGAGTCAATTTGGTATATTCAACATCCTCCTCCTGGCTATTGATATTCGGGGTACCTCAGCTAGCCGCGGCACCAGAAATATAGCAATCTATCGTCAGAATTGATTTATCGACAATGGAGCAGGCAATGCGGGCCGCTAGTAAGCAGAACTCGTGCCGGTGAACCAATACTAGTGAACTATTCACTGATCATTACCCAACTCATGTTTGGCCAGACCAAGTATATTTCCCCATCCAGATCCCTGCAGCACGGGGAGGCACGGCGCAAGGGGTTTACTGGGCAGTTCAGGGACATCCCCAGATTGCCACTGGTTTCCCTGCTTTGTGAGACAATCATACGATTGCCCTGCTTACAACGTCCCTAGACTTTCTCAGGAATAATGTATCGACTAGGCTATGCTTCTATCAGTTTTCGGTCTTCGCCAATATATTTGGCAATCGAACTGGCCTGGCCAACGGCCATTTCGTCATGGGCCTCAGCGGACATGAGCATTGATAATCGGTACCTTGAAACAATGTGCTAATGCTCAAGCCCGAAAAAGCACTTGGAAAGCTTTCGAAAAGCGTCTCACTTATCATCGGACTCTACTGTTGAGATCTAAATTAATTTAATCCGATCTAGATGCCCTCAACGTGGGCGAACCTTGGCGTCAGGTATCGATCCCTCCTATCTATACTATTCCCTTTGAAGTGTTCCGTTCCCATTTGCTATGTAACAGCTGTTTTGTTCAGGGCTAGTCTCATTCCTCCCCTTTGACTCGATTCAATCATACAACTAAAACGAAGTACGCGCAGAGCATGTTTCAGGCGAGGGCTCAGCTACGACACCGCCAAGAGCAAGGAGGTTCTTTCAGCCTCAATTTGCCCTAGTTGTCCTCACTTACAGAACTAACCCTCAGTGATGGGATTGGTTGCTTTCAGTTTCTGGTACAAAAAACAGCATCGCTGTCACCGAGATGCAGTCTTTTACTTCTGAACCCACCAAGCTCCGACAAGCTCCAACAAGGGAGGTATCTCTATTTGGAACTACCTGCTTGGTTGATCAAGGGAACCCTCAAGCCTACCAAATAATCAACATACGTCCTTAGCAGGACTTTGGTGGAAGAGATCGGGGCATGAGCTTTACCCACTCTAAAGTCTTGCTAAGTCAAGGTTCATTAATTGCGAGAATGTGCAGTAAAAGAGCACCCAGTCCCCAAGGTCTTAGAGATGTTCAAGATCCTGACATTGAGAAAACCTTGATCTATTCAGGAATATGTGCGAACAGGAACCAAGGCTCCCTTCCAATTCAAACCTTGCTGCCGTCGTTGCTGCAGGTCCGTCAATATGCGACGATCAAAGCGCAGCATCTAGCTTTCTCTTCTCTTCCTTGTACACTTTTTCAATCACCCATGTTCGACAATCAAATTTCCTTTTCACCCTAACCCCGAGACGGTTCAGCCGGAATGGAAGCGGGACAATCTGTGTTATTCACAGAAGTAGAGCCTATGTTTCACCCCCCTCAAATCCACCTATTATTGGTCATCTGCCCCATCCGATAAGGCTCTCCATGCTGAGCACGGTCGATGGACATGACTCGCATGCTTTTTTCCTTTGTTGATCACGGAGTGGATAAGGCTCAGGAAATGGGATATTAGAGATGGCTGTCCAGCCGTTGATCTGACCCCCTTGCGTCCCGCCATTTTCCCTTTTCCTCCTCATCCCCCATCTTCTGAGGTGACACCAGTTTCATAGCCACTGTCTTACAAGTTGCAACCTTCTTATCATTCAACGCCCCAAATCTTGTTGCATTGCATGATAGCCGGTATGGTTTGGTGGCTCTGGCCAGAATCTAAGGGGGTTTATGGCGGCAGTATCCAACTACCGCCACTTCATATCCTCGTGCAACCCCTGGACTCATCCCTCCAATAATACTGAACGGCTCTTTAGCTCTGCAATATGAGGCAATAGAAGACGAACCCTATCCGAGATCCCTTTCTTATACGTTGCGGGGCGTGGATCTGTATGCGCATCTCCTTGCGGTTGCTCACATTCCTAGCAACATCATTTTTATTAGATCGACCACGGTGCCATAGGCTTCTAGGCTTCTAGGCTTCTGGACTTCTGGGCTTCTGGGCTTCTAGGAATCAGGGCCCCAGTGATCGGCAATGCATTGCATGCATTTCGCCGATGCGACAACAACTGACTCCCTCTCCGCCTTCCCTTGGTCGCCGGGTCGACAATGCATGTCTGAGCTAACCTAGGACCTGCAGGCAGCAGGATAAGAAAAACCAGGTACGCATCATTGAACCTAGTCCAAGCTTTCTCGAGCACATATCTCTGGATTCTTGCTGGAATGCGCAGACCCAATGCAACGGAACACTCGCATACATGCATAACTCCTACTAGTTTCATTCGCCCAGTAGACACCACCACTGCAAACCTCAAAAAAGGTATGTGAGGGTGTCACAAATTAAAATTAAATTAAAGACCGAAATTAGGCAAATTACCCCAACATCAGGTTGGACCCCAGCATATTAGCTTTCGATAGGCGCTTCGATGGCAACAAGATGCTACCCAACCACGCCGCGTTGCCGTCAGCCCGCCACGCACATACCAAGCAGCGAGCACCGCCCACAAGAACTAGCAAGTGTCGCGCACTCGCCTCTCTCCACCCATCTACATTTCATGCATGTATCGGAAATCAAACTCGATCCGCAGAATCTTCTCTTTTTAGTTGCTCACTTGGTCGACTTCGGTATGCCTCTCCTATTTGCCTCTTTGTAGGAGAGTTTTGCGCTATGGCCTCGCCTTTCTCCATTCAGGGTCTATTGTCGAGTCCGGGGTGGGTTGCAGTTGCACAACCCTCTTGTTCAACCTCAACAATCAAACTCAGCAGAGAATGCGCTTCATTGGAGCAGCAGCAACAGCGAATACTCCCAGTCCAGACCTAGGGTAGTATTGCTCGCGCGAGGGACAGAACAACCTTCTCGATCGATCTCTAATTGAAATCATGGTCGCATGCTGCTTCCTATGACATGCCCGCTGCAGCAGTTGTAGTAAGTAAGTAAGTAGGTCAAAATTCAAACTATGTTCCGCAGGTAGGTAAAAAGGTACTAGGATACGAGGTGAGGTGACCTAGCCTGCATTCTGAGATAGGTCACCTTCACCTCTTACCTCTTACCTCTTCTTGTCACCTCGCCTTCACCAGTACATAATAAAATGACAACTGAACAAGACCATAGTACGTGGATTTCGGTCCCCCCTTCCCCCCCAACCCACAAAAAAAAAAAAAGAAAAGAGTCATGGCCACACAGAGAATAGAGACCCCGAAGCCCCTAAAGGAGCATATTTTATCGGTGCTCTCTAAGAATCCTAATGGGATGTTTGTCAAGATATGTTTGTTGCCTACTTAGTTACCTACCGAGGACTGTAATGAGAACAGGGCTTGAAGCGGAAACAAAGTGTCCGACTGAAGGTAATTCCACTATGTTAGGCTATCATTTATAAACATGAATGTGATCAACCTGGTTGTATTCCCTGATCAACTGCAGAGGAGCGCCGGTTATAAAATATGGTATCAAGTCTGGTTTCCTGCTTGCTCCCTTCCCAACGCGCAAAAAAAAAAGATCAAGAATTGATCGATAACCTGTCCCAATGATACAATTGCCCAAGATGTAGCATAAACAAGAAAGAAGTTCGGGGGGGAAAACTGGGAGAGAAAGAAAAAAAGAAAGTGAGCTAAAACGGGCGGTCAAAAAAAAAAAAACAAAAATTCAAACCAAGATCAAGTAAACGAAAAAAAACGCCAGCCGCCCATGTTTTATCTCGAGTCTCGGGTTTGTCCTATACACTGCTCCCAAAGTGGAATAAGCAAAAGAGAAGATATATTGCCGTGTTGGTGAGAGAAGACGGCAAAGAGTAGTGAAGGGTGATGGTGAGGGGTCCTATGGATGCGTCTTGTTGACTTTGAGTCTCCAAGTCCAATAAGGAAAGAGAAGGCGCGTGATAAGAGCAGGCGAAAGCGTCCAGGATATAGATATAGATGGATCAAGAAAACAAAACTGCTGCCTCCAAGCCATTAGTCGTCAACGTCAAAAAGATAAAACCAATTTTTATTTTATTTTTATTTGCCCATTCCATTCTGCATCATGTTATGTTGCTGTTGTTGAACTGCCTGGGCATGATGAGCAGCAGCCTGGGCTTGTCGCTGCTGAACGGCAGCAAGTTCAGCGCGGTCCCGCCGCATGATATCTTGCACAAAGCCCTTGGCGGCTTGCTCGAGGCCGACGCTATATTCCTGCGCAACCTGGGGCGGATATTGAGTTGGCGGTCCGTACTGTGGCATCAGGCGACTAGCCATATCTTGCCGTAACCGTAAGAGCCGCTGTTGATAGAGGTGGGTATACCTCTGCGTCGCATTCACTCGCGGCTGCATATTCATGCCCTGCATGTTTTGTGGGAGTTGGCCGCCGTTAGCTTGAGCCGCTGCCATCAATATCTGCTGTTGCTGGGCGTTCAGTTGTGGGTTGTTTTGAAGCATTTGTCCCTGTTGAGGCTGAGGTTGCTGTTGACCTTGCGGCTGCTGTGGCTGCGGCTGCGGCTGTTGCTGTTGCTGTTGCTGTTGCCTTTGTTGTTGTTGCTGCTGGTGTTGAGCCATTTGCATCTGTGCGAGTTGTGCGCGCATCAATTGAGCCTGATATGCCTGTGGATTTGGGAACTTTTGCTGCTGTTGAGGCTGAGGATTGGGTTGTTGTTGTTGTTGTTGCTGTTGTTGCTGCTGCTGCTGTTGCATCACCTGTTGCTGGTGGTTCTGGATATTTTGCTGTGCCTGCATATTTGCATGGAGCTGAGCAAACTGTTGTGGAGTGAGCTGGCTGTGATTTACATGTCCTTGTTGACCAAGGAGTTGCTGTCTCTGCATCAACAATTGCTGCTGTTGCTGCGGGGTCAGACTCATTTGACCTCCCATTTGTGGTGTTGCCATCATGGCTTGGCCCATCACAGGCGTTGGAGCCATTGAGGAGCGCGGTGGACTAGCGTGGCTCATTCGTTGAGTCGGGGTAACATTGCGCATTATCGGAGTCGCTTGAGACATTGCCGGAGTTCCCTGCGTCATTTGCGGAGTACCATGCCTACTCTGTCCTTGCTGACTCCTAGACGACACCATGGGATGGCTCATCATGTTAGGATGGGCGTGCTGCAAAGCAGAGGGGGGTCTCTGGGGGCTACCGGCGCCCTGCATGGAAGAAGACATCGCCATAGGCACGCTAGCCTGAGTGGCCATCGTACTACTTACAAGTGGGGATGAAGTATTGAGAGGTGTTTGGTTGCGCACCACCGGCGAGGACTGAGGTGCTTGGCTGACCCCGTTGGGCTGTGCCATAGCGTGTCGGTTCTGTTGCTGCGCTGCGAGTTGTGCCTGTGCCTGCTGTGCGGCGAGCTGTTGTCTCCGGGTTTCCTCTTTCGCCTGCTCTTCTGCCTGGCGCTGCTCCGTTATCCGACGCCTCTCTCTGTCTTGCTCCTGCTGTTGCCTCTTGACCATTTCTTGCTTCATCTTGGTCTCATTTTCGCGCCGCGTTTTCTCTTCGTGTTGGATTCGAATGGTCTCAAGAGTCTTGAATCGAGAAAAGCGAGGTTCAAAAGGTACAGCACCCCCAGTGTCATCCACGGCAGACTTCTGGCCTCCTGCGGCTCCTGAGGTAGTAGGTTCCAGCCGTTCATCCATGATAAGCATGAACCTCTCTTCCTCAGCCGCCAACGCTTCGTCAGCTGCCAGTTCTGCAATTGTGCGCTTTCTCCTTTTCGGCGATGGCGGAGCATCGCGATGAAGCGGGCTCTCCAGGTGTTTTAATAGACTGTGTACACCCTCCAAGTTGTTTACAGGATCCAAGAACAAGGGAGACGCAAGAGCTCTCGTTAATTTGGATTCGCACTCCAAAAGCTCCTGCGGTTCAACAAGCATTTTCTGCCGCTTTGCAACATGGCCCCGTTCGGGCTGAGTTAATGCACCGGAGGACGGAGTGCCCGTTGCAGACTGAGCTTGGGGACGTGAGGAAGCGGGTGCTGTTTGCTTTGCAGCCTTTGGATCGGGTGTGGTCGCAAGCAGCGTCAACTCCGCTTGTAATGACCGAGGTGTAGGATGGAGGACAGTTGTGAAGACACGAGGTTTAGAGGAAGGTTGCTTATGTTGAGAGACTGGGGCGGTATCTTCAGAGTTGACCTGGGGCTCGCTATCTTTGGTATCCGACTGTTCTGCTGCTGTTTCATTACCGGTCGATTTTTCCGACGCGAACTGATTCTGCTTCGGATACGGTACATACGCCGACGGAGTAATGTGTTCGTTGTAGTTGTGAATTGAGAATGGGGTGTTGTTGTCATTCGAGGAGGACGCAGTGGATTTCCTAGTTTGTGCAGATACTGATTTATGATCGACCACGCGTACAATGAGGCAACCTGAGTAGACAGCTAGTCAGCAAAAGTCTGGAATAGAAGGCGCACGTAACGGTAAGTCTCACCTTCATAGAAGCGAACATTGGCGCGCAACAGTTCTTCCATCATATCATGCGGAACAGTACCCGCGCGGATATGTTCAATGATGACCTTCATCTCCGAGTTATACGGGAAGCTTCCATCCTGCTGCTCAAAACGGAAATGTGTAGGGTGTAGGTGCAGGATCAGCGACGGAGCGAATTTAGCAAACTTCTTCAAAATGTAAGGCGTCGTTTTGACTGCAGCGTTAATCCCTGTCAGTAAAGCTCAACTTCCATCACACTCCAACTCCCAGTAGTACTAACCATAGGGCTCAGGGAATGTTTTTCCTGGCCGGCGATCATTGTCCAAAGACGACGTCTTCGATACCGGCTTTTGTACTCTCATACCCTGATCGCCTAGCTTTTGCGCATCTTTCTTAGACCGGGCCAGAGCACCCTTGATAGGGGTGTTACTCGAATTGCTGATGCCATTGACGCCATTCAGAACCGGATGACTTGTAGAACTTGCGGCCGCAGACTGTCCAGCCCCGGGAAGGCGCTTCGAAGTAGTGGGGGGAGAGGAGGACGATGGCTGCGGCCTGGCGCCGTTGACCCCAGTCTGAACAAAAGGCGGGGGTGGCCGCTTCATCTTAGGGGGATGTGAGGTGGTTTTGGAGATTGCGGTTGCCATCTTGTTCAAGCCAACACCAGAATGCAATACCGGTCAGTAGCGCCTAGATGCGATTTCTCGGAACGTGAATCCGGGGATAGCAGACGGAAGTCGTGCTCCGAAAATCATTCGTCGATGATATAACCGGGGAACGAGACATGTGGGGAGCGGACGCGGAGAGCGACAACGAGCGCGGAGGGCTTCAACGCGGAGGGTTGCACGGGTCCCAGGATCGCTAGATAATAAGATCACTGGAGCCCATCGAAGAGATGTCCGCCACAAGCAGAGTGAGCACGCAAGTGATTGAGGTGGTGGTCGTCGCTGCGAGAAGGAGTTTGGTGATGCCAAGCCAAGACGTCGTGAAGGAGAGCCTGGTCAGGTGATGGCCGCTTTGAGCCTTACCCACGTGATGTATATACTTCACAGAGACTGATAAATAAGCATCATAAGTTTATACTGTAATAATTCCTATCAGGATCAAGCACATTGGAAGCATAGGCAGTTGACTTAAGGTGGACATTTACGCATCATGATTATCATATAATTGGTATTCCTTTGGCCTCATACAACATACACAGGGGAATGATCCCCGGCAGGTCAAAACCTAAGTCATAAAGCTAGGAAATCACATCATGATCATCCAAGTTAAAAGAAAACAAGCAAAGAAACACAATATAAACAATCATAGAAGTAACCACCATACCAAAACCACCTGCGGCATGCTAGCTCGGGTATATCATCGCGCTCTAGTCATGGCCACTGATCCTACGTCGCCAATCATCGCCAACACGGAGCACATCAACCACGTCAATGCGTTTACCAATGCCAGTAACGCCCTCTTTACACCACCACTTTTCGTCCTTGTCCGCAAGCGTTGATTCATCATCGCTGTCGATTAGGCCGCCTCGGCCACCCTCATCACCAACAACAACTACGACCTGCCTGACCCAGCCCGAAATGTGGTTCACCGCAGTCCCATCCTGGCCAGATAACGACTCCTGGACATAGACTGTATCAGGAGAAAGGTGGCGGACAAGGTGTACGTATCCGGTAGGCGTGCTAAAAGGCATAACCATGGTATCCTTGTCAACGATGGCCTGACCCTGGGTGTATAAGGTGTTGAAAAGGGGTGTTGTGCCCTCTGGATCCTCAGCCTGTCGAGGTTCCAAAGTGGACAGATCAGGCGCCGTCGCCTCGGCGGAGGGAGTAGCTTCTTCGGGAGCTATGTTTGAGTATGACGATGTGAGGGACATAGTTTTGGAGGAGCCGCCTTGGTTAGGAGCGTGCTTCAATCCAGGTGCATAGATCAGAACGAAGATTTTAGCTGCATCTGGGTTGACATGTTCAGGGAGGTGAGAAAGAATAGACTGCAGGTGAAGCTGGTCAGCGCGTCCGGACAAAAACAGAATCGCAACGGAGTCACACGACAACATACCACATGGTCGGATATCAAATCTTCTTGGCCAAGGTGCGACGCTTCCGATGATACCACAATCACTACCGTCTTTCTTCTCTTTTCAGCAGTCGCCGGACCACCAACGACACCACTACCTGCTGGGGCTTTGCTGGACACAGTTGTATCTAGCTGGTTCCTTTGTTGGTTCCGGGATTCCACCTCTTCTGACCACCGGGAATGGTCCTCGAAGTCGCCCCTATTCTCCTCTCGGATCGAAGTTAGAGCGCCTCCAACGAAAGCCCCTGCCGCTGCCACACCGGCCGCAACCTTCTTGCTCGCCCCATCAAATATTTGCTGGGGACTGGGTGTGCGTCGCAGTGCTCCTTGCATGCGGGCCATGACACTGGCATCCTCTTGAAGATCGCCATGGATATCTGCACCCGTCGCTCGAGCGTATTCACCTCTCTCGAATTCACCGCGCGAGAATGACACCCCGCTGGGACCACTCGCTGGTTGATCACCACCTCGAGGGTAATCGCGATCATCTTCGTCATCTTCTTCATTGCGTTCAGTCCATATCCAAGCCACAACACCAATTGCAGCGATACCGACGGTCAGGGCAAGGGGTGCCCAGTACCCCATAACAGTACGCCGCCCACTCGAGCTGAAACCGGTACCCACCCGCCGATGGCGAGCATCTTGGGAATGAGACATCGCGGTCAACGATAACAATTAAAGGCTGCGCATAGATTCACGTCGGTCGCGATAAGTCGCATTCACATCTCAAGGTCGTCGAAGGATCAATGGTTGCGGGGGGAGGCTGGGATGTTGGAGAGGATGAGAAAGGAGGAAGAACTATGGGGACGGCTGGGGCCTCGGACAGGCGAGGAAACATGTGGCTGGTGATGCTTTGTTTTGCCGCGGTGTTTACGGGGCTGCGACATTCTTTGCACTGTTTGCATTCTATGCTTAGTCATTTTCTCCTATCAGCACGTGAGGTTTGATTCGAAAAATAGTTGCAGTTATGGAGTTTGACTCACAAAGCTTGAAAGCGCAGAATAGACGCGACGTTTGACTGTTCCTATCCTGGTTAGGGTCGCTGCAGATATGCTTTAGAGTCTCTAGTCACGCTCATTTCAAATTCATACGACTAGTCTTGACCAGACCTCTCTCATACAGCAGAGCTCTTTCCCCTCATCCCCGCGGTGATATCACACACCAGTTCCTGGCATATTTCCACGAACTGCGGCCAATCACTGCAGAGGACCCTATAACCATTCGCCGTATCATATAACCAGTCACAATGCCGCACTCTATCCCAGTGCCGCCGACGGGGTTCCAGGCCCTCATCCTGTGCGGGCCAGGTGTTTCTCTCAACACGTTCACTTCGAATCCAGAGGAATTTCCAAAGGCTCTAATTCCTATCGCAAACCGTCCTATGGTATGGTATCCATTGGACTGGTGCTATCGCATGGGTATAAGCAGTACGTCAAGATCGTCTTTTATCTCCATGTTCCACCACTTACGAATTAACGTTCTCAGATATAACTCTCATCACTCCTCCGCCTAGCCAAGCTCCTCTCGAAGCTGCTCTATCACAAAACCCTCACCTCACCTCTCTTCCATCGCCATCCCCGTCTGTCCTGGCGCCCGCCGACCTGACACTGACAACGGGTACTGCCGAACTGCTACGCCTCCCCGAAGTTCAAGCTTGTATAAAATCCGACTTCCTTCTTCTACCGTGCGATCTGATATGTGAAATTCCGGGAGAATCCCTCCTCGAAGCATGGATGGTATCGCAAAGTGCACTAGGGGGGTCAACACTTGCTGGAGGGTGGAACACAAACGGTCCAAAGACGATAGGAATGGGTGGTGAGGCAGGAGGACGCCGCGGCGGACTGGCGGTATATTATCAAACAAAGGGAAGAGAAGAAAGCGTCAAGGGGGAAGTGACTGACTTTGTGGCCACTGCCCCCCTCGAACAGGGTGAAGCGCCTGTAGTTTCCCATTCTGCAGACGGGCCAGCTGCGCTACGATTCGGGCTATCCAAGTTGGTACTTTCCATGCCAATGGACACGGTTAAGGAGAAAATAGAAGAGGATAAGGGGCTGCTTATCCGCCATTCGCTTGTGAAGAAACACGCACAAGTCAAAATGCTAACCAGCTATCGAGATGCACATGTTTATGTATTTCCCTACTGGGTGAAGGAAATGGCACGACTCAACGAAAAGTTCGAGAGCGTCAGTGAAGATCTCGTGGGATGGTGGGCGAAAACCGATTGGCAAACTGGGTTGGGAGAAAAGCTCCGATTGAATGAAATATTTCGACAAAGCCAGACCGTCGGCGAGAGCGGAAGCATGGACGACGAATCACTGGAGGAGGAGATCGATATCAAAGCCATGAGCACCACGAAGGCTGGCGCTGGAGAGTCTCACGACGCATCAACCGCCACAGCCCTAGTCGAATTCCAATTCGCCTCCCGGGTCAGGAGCTCAGGCCCAGACTCGGGCATAGAGTCCCCGAAAAAAGAAACACTCAACATTCCCCCGGTGCTGGCTTACATGCATCCGGCTCTGCCCTCTGCGCCTCTAATTAGGCGCATTGACGCCTCCGCTCTTCTTCTCTCCGTATCGCTTCGACTTGCAAAACTCGAGTCCATCGAAGAAGTCGGCAAAGTCGCTGCCTCTCCATTCGCGCACAATCAAAAAGTGGCGTACCCAGCAGGGATCGCTCAGCGCTGTACAGTGACCAAGTCCGATTGCCTACTCGCCAACAACGTTACCGTGGAAGAGAAGTGTGTGATCAAGGAGAGCGTGATCGGAGTCGGATGCCATATCGCTAGCGGCGCCCGATTAACCCGCTGTCTAGTCATGGACGGAGCGGTCGTTGGTGAACGCTGCCAGTTGACAGGGTGCATCGTTGGACGCCGCAGCAAGATCGGGCGTGAGTGCGTCTTGAAGGAGTGCGAGATCCAGGACGGCAATGTAGTCGAAGACGAGACTGATGCCAAGAACGAGAAGTTCATGAGGTTTGAAGGATTGGACGAAGACGAGGAAGGCATGGATGTCTCTGAGGACTTTGGAGACGATGGCAGCGACTTGGGATTCTGATTTGATTCTGACCCTGGTTGAATGCTCCTTGACTACTAGTAGCTACGTAACCACACTGTTCTCCTGCCGATGCGATGTAATGACCGGTATAGATGATAGACTTGACGCTGAATAACGAACAGGGCAAAAAAAAGAAAGGTATCAAGTTGTGTCCCTTTATCGGAGGAAATAAGTAAAGTCCCGAGTCATTCTGATGAAGAAACATCCTACTAGTAGACCTTGTAAATATATCCCCTCCATCACACCTCAAAACAACAACCAACAGGAACAAAGATGCCCTGGTAAGATTAGATAATGACCTACTACTAACTATAACTATCTAGTGCCTACCTAGTAGCCACCTCATCTCCCCTGTCTAAGCTTATATCCAGATCCAAGATTCAAGAACAAGATAGACTCCGAACGACTCAAGGCTACCCTCCTGTTGATTCTTGATTCTTGACTCTTGACTCTTGACTCTTGGCTCTTGACTCTTGACTCAAGCAAATCCTCCACTATTCCCTTTTAGTGGGAGATTTCCAGTTCCAGCGACATGCAGATTCCTCCAGAGTCCAAGGAACTAAAAAGTAACCACGGGCCGCGCAAGACCAGCCAAATACGACCATTTCTCACCGAGTACAAAGGAAATCGCCACTCGTAGGCTCTAAAGCAACCAGGTTCTAGACTAAAATCTCAGCAGAAGCACCGCGCATGAAGGATTTGGTCTGGTGATGTCTTCGTAGATACTATGCATCCATCCCATGTTGAATAATATATGCCGAGTTAGAGGGAAGGGGGAAAGCAAAGTGATGACAGGGGACGTGCATAGATAGTGGACTGGGGCGTGACTGGGATTGCGCGGATCTCATCTATCATGCTGCATGGAATAATGAGAGATTCGATGGTCGAGTATCGCCTAATGATTGTCAAACTGTCAATTGCCTGGTTCCGACGTCATGCCACTACCATAGTAGTAGCAGAGTAGGGTCGCTGTCCCGTCCCTTTGACAGGACTACGTTTATTTCGCTTCCTCGGACAATAATAAATTGTACGATCATTGCTTTTGTTGGCTTGGGTTGACGAGAAGCATCGTGGCTTCAAGCCATTATTGGCTGGAGCATGGAGTACGGTCAAACCCCCAAGCCGCTTGGAGGGGTAGATGCAGAGAAGTTCTGGTGAAGTCGAGGGGTAAGAAGCCTTGTTATTGGCAGACGGCTGATCCTAGTTGATGCGGTTGGCACGGTCAGTGGTCAATTCTTGTCGTTGCAGCAGATGGATGGATGCAGTGTTTAATGTTCATTTCCATCAAATAAAGTGTGAGGGGAACTGATTTTGCGGGATAAACCCAGTCCATTTGGCTTGGAAGTTGTCTGTGTTTGAAATCGCGGTTCATGGTTCAAGATTCTGAATAATCATGGGCCTTGATGGAGCCTGTCAGTTCGGAATTCGGATAATTATGGTCTGATGAGAAGAGGGTCGGTAGTGGCGTGAATTCTCGAAGGGTCTGGTCCACAATGCTCGTCGTTGACTTGTTACAGAAGCATTCGAACCACAGGTCAAGTTAGTGGTAGTCAACGGTGCCGCGCTGAGCACTGAGCACCGTATGATGCGTGGGTCGGATATCTCGTTATCAACTCCGTATCTGGATTGATGGTTTTTGAATCAGGATGCCCTGATAGAATAAGCGATAGTGCCACTGCCCGCCCAGCAGTGTCCACTGCACGATGACGCGGAAATTGAGCATTGAATAGCAAAATAGATGCTGAAACAGCGACGCTTTCTTGTCGATCACGGGGCCCTCCTTACATAGATCTGCATGCGCTAGTCTTGTTGGGTTTGACGGTTTGTATGGACGGAGTACGACTCGGAGGTATCGAGAAAAGTCGGAGGAGCACCAAATATCATTCTTCAAGGAGGGGTTTTACTTAGCGTGGCTCGGCTAGAGCATTGATAATTGAAGAATCAATGATATTACTTACAAAATTCACTAGGTTATCTAATAACTACATAAAATAAGGTAAGTCAGCTCGAGGAACTCCGTGCTACTAGCACTATCAATATATCTTTTCTCCACACCGCATCCAGAAAGGTTGGAAACTGCAACGTAAAGACTATTAAAAGTCTATTATACTTAGCCACGTATGGAGGAGTTTATTATAGCCTGTTGATGATAGAGATTCCTATCAGCCAAGATTACTTTTTCAGCAGCTGAAGAGCATCAGCTACCATTTCGTTACTGGAGAGGCTAAAATTCCCTCAAAAGTGTCCGACGTTGGCTCACGTTCTCAACTCGGTGTGTTTCTTATTCTCATTGAGCCACGTTTTTGTCCTGACCTCGCATTTTATTTCCAGTGCAACGCATAAAGTGAGTCAAATGCCAATGCCTAGCTGACAGTTTATTGTTTACGCCAGAACAAGCCTGTTTGTCGACTTGGCACTTCGGCAACCTCTGAGTCTTTACTATTTAGTGGTAGTCGACCGGAATTCCCCGCTGCAGCTACGCTGCTACACAGCTGGGTGGACATGTGCCTTAGATATTTGTAACAACCTACTTAACAAGAGCTCCATCCCCAATTAGTGGTGGCTCCTTTGGAACACAAACTGCGGGAGATCTGATTGATTGAGTTCCCATCGTGGAACGGCCGGATCCATGGACCGAGCTGCGGGAATTTCCCAGGCCCCAGGGGTTGGAGAGCTTCCGAACCATGGACTGTGGGGATGGGTGAGTGAGAGTCTGAGAAAAGACTGTCAGAAAGAGTGGCTATAGTAGGTAGTTCGTTTGGGCGAGGAATGGTGATGGGGATAGATCATGATTCATTGGCATTATCGCGCCTTGAACTTGTGACGTCAAGTGCTCCAAATCTGAAACGAGTCATAAGAATTTCAACAGAAGGTCTGGTGCCATGGTCTTCGTCTCCGTTAATTTCGATGCAGCAATTCCGGCGGAGAACATGCAGCGCATTATTATCATTATTATTATTGCTGAGAAATCGAAAAATACCGTCTCGTATCAAGACCACCTACTAGGAGGGATGTTTAGCGTTCCAGTCTTTGAGGTCTGAGCTTTTTTTTGGCGACATGGCGGCTGACAAAGTGACGAGGGATCTGAGTCGTGTCTCGGAGTCTCCAGACGGTCCTCTCCCCGAGTTTCCGTTCATGAGCCTCTGAGTGTGTTGTTGAATGGGTATCCATGTTCTGCAGAGATCTCACAATCTCCGACCGGGTAACGCCTATTCGGAGGTCACAGCGCTGTCTGGGTTACTTATGGGCCAACCGAGATCGCTGTCAGGAATGGGAGCCATCTGTCTTTCCTGGTAGTCAAGCTTGCGCCCTTGAGACTTCGAAGCATCCAGCCTCGAGCACGTTCTCGCAAGCTTCGGACCTTGTGCCCCCGCTCTCTTTCCGAATTCAGGATGGACCAAAAGATGGATCATGGATGGAGAGAAAATAGAAAAAGGAGGTGGCTGTTGGCCGTACTATTGGCTGACTTTGATCATCGTTAATACGGTTCGTCGGTTATAGACTTAGTTAAACTTACAGGCCCACAGAAAATGGGAATGACAGTTGCATGGATTCACGAATTCGCAAATACTTACTGGAGTTTGACTTAACCTGAGACTGAAAGTGAGAGGCTGAGAGTCAGATGTGATCGTACCACTCTAGGTGGAGCAGCTCCGAATGTCATACTCAATTTTCAAGGGCGCGGCCCTGAACCATTGTCCTGCGACTCCTGCCAGAGCCAATTGTGGCAATAATTATTTGTTGGACCTAGTTACTCCGTACATAGCGCTAATGATCTAATCTCTAACAAAAGGGATTCGGTACGTAAGAAGCTTGGGAAGAGCCTTTATAGAAACTGGACCACCAATAACATTCCCTTGCTCAAAACACTGGCAATCCAAAAGGGTTCCAAGGATAACAGCATCCTGGACAAGGTCAATTTGGTTCTTCAGTTTGTCGCTGTCGCGAATATCTGCGGCATTTCATCAAACAGCTCGTTCCAGAAACCTCGTTCTGCAACCTCAAATTCATCAGGCACCCAAAATTCCCCGCCCGTATTCTGCCAGCGTAGGCGTGAATGCGACCGAAGTTAACTCCAAATGGAAGAGGTGTAGAAAGCTCTTAGTCAATAAAGTCGGTGACATTGTAATCCTCATCAATCAGGACATTTACTTCATTCAGGTCATAGTGAGCAACCCATAATGGGAGCTTTTTCAGCTGTTCCAGATGATCAAGATAACCCTGAAGCTGATGACGGTATGGATTGATTTCCTCTAGTGGCGATGCCAAAAGAGCCTCGAGATGGGATCTGACAGGGCCATCAATAGCCTCATCACTGTTGTTGGCGAGGCAGCCCTTCAACAGAACACCACCAAGAGAGTTGTTGATAGGAATTGGCCCTCTGCACCCTTGCCAGCAATTCTGTGAAGCCACATCTTGTCATGTAGATGATTGAAGGAATAAACCCAAACACCCTCGCTGAGAAGATCATCATCTTCCAAAGCCATGGCATCGGGTACGACAGGGCCTAAGGCCTTCTTTGCAATATTGAAAGTGTCTAGGTCGAGTGGCTCAGTGCGAAATTGTTGAACGACCTCACGGCCATCTGCCAGGGTCAGGAATAGAGTCCAGCTGAGCATTCCCTGCATAACGGGGCCTGTCGATACGCTTTACAGCACTACCCAGATGCTTGAGGACCAGCTAGCTTCTTTACCTATTTGACTTGCTTTGTGGGTGTGTCGAGCAACTTGGGGAGGTCTTTGTCAGAAAGGATCTGTGGCATTTTCGAGAATAGTACTGGGATGAAGAGCAGAAATCAAAGTTGATATTAGACTTGTGACTAGAGATGGATGGAGATGTGCGTATCAGGGTAGTGAAGGTGCTCGAGAGACAAAGAGAGGAAATTCAAAACAACAGCCCAGCCCCTCCAACGCCTGCATAAGAGCTAAAACTATAGGCCTGACACGGCTACCAGTAATTGATTAAAAAGAATAGTTTTTAAACAACTTGAAGGGCTCAGAGTTTCTTTATATCTTTTACCCATGGTGCACATGCTGGGGCTGTTGATGTGTAATAATGCGTAATTATTAATTGTAAATACACTAAATATTAATCTAGTACTTTGGCTCGCGAGATAAAAAGACCACAATTTCCTTGCCAAAAAGCCACGCACAATTATGGACTTTTTAACTTAATTTTACTCCGTACGGGCTGTACGCTGATGATAGGAATAATAAGAACCAGTATAAGGCCATGGAGAAGGCCAGCGTCATACTATAGTAGAGACATTCCGATCTTCAACATCAAGATTCGCCATCGCCCAACTCAACTCCATCCTGACAACTCAACTCGGCTGATTCTGGTATGACTTGCAGCTGCACGGAGAGTAATCGCCATCTGGAATCTGTTGCTAACCAGAGATTATTATTATTATTATTATTGCGCGCCGCTAATCGAACTCCCCCTCGTGGGCTTCCACTCTTCCACCCTGCACCCAGAAAAGGTTCCCTCCTTTGAAGAGCCGATTGCCGCGAATCCCCTTTCCTCTTCACTCCCAAGTAGAAATCTAGCGGTCAAGAGTCAAGACACACAGAACAGGATAGACAAATTCTTTAAGCTTGATCGATCGGAGAAATCGAGCAGAATAAAAAAGAGAGACCGGGCGAGCTGAGCCAGAGGTTGTCCGTCCCCTTTCGTAGTGGAAAATCAGGTCCCGCCCGTCTGTCTCCGCCTGTCAAGTCGGCCTTGCTCTCCCTGAGTCCCTCCCCTTAGTGAGAAGAGCATCCTCTCCTCATCATTCCAGTCCTCTCCTAATCCCATTATCTCCCCTCTTCTTTCCTCTCCCCCAACTTCCACCTTGTCTTGCCCTTCTTCCCTTTTCCCGCCCTTCCCCTCTATCCCCTCCAGTCCCCCGGAACGGCGCGTCTTCTGCTTGATTCAGAAGATCCCGTGTCTTCCTACGGATCTGGTAACCATTTCCTTTCGTTTCTCCTCTTCCTCTCCCTTATCGCTCCTATTTCTCTGTTAGTTGTCATCTTCATTTCTGAATCTCTTCTATTTTCTCTTTTCTCTTCTCTCTCCTTGTTTCTTTACCTATGGCCCGACCGCTCTAGACAGCATCTTCCGCCCTTGACCCTTGTGTTCCTTACGTTGTACCTCATCGCTGGCTCCTCCCTCTTCAGTCCTTGTTCGATCCAAGCCTTTCGTTTCTTTCCTCTTTCTCTCGATAGCATTCGCTTCTCTGCATTCATCTGAGCGCTTTTCTTAATCGTTTGTACCAGCATAATTGAACTCCGGGCATTTCTTAGATCAGGTATGGTCACCGCATTGCAAAACAATTATCCCCTACCCCGATACTCATTTGTCTGAATGAACCTTCGTTTATGAGGTCTTCACCCAATCTTCGAACTCAGTTGCTCTGGTTGTACATTACTAACTGACGAATACGTGGTACAGACCCTCCCCCCTGTTTCTCCCAACCTTTTCCCTCGCTCGAGTTCCTCTAGAACACTATACACTGTTTTGACGCCAGCACTGAAGGGTTCCGTTGTCTCCTTTTCCGAGATAGACCTTCCCCCCGGAAGACGTCGTTAAGAACGCGTCCGACTTTGATTACTCCCCGGTTAGTGGAGGAGAACAACATGGCAGCTTTGGTACAGACCATTCCCCAGCAAAGCAGCGCGGTTCCGGTGCTCCAAACTCGCCCCTCTTCCTCTTCGGGCGCTTTCACATCTTCTCAGTCTTTACAGCAAACGAACCCTCGAAACTCCGCCATGTCTTGGAATACATACAACACGGCAAGCAATTCAGGGGGCTATAGGCCGGGTCATCAGGTTGTGGCCCCCTACGCCTTTACCAGCACCCCCAACCTCTCCAATTCACCCAGCGTGCAAAATCGCCAGTCATGGTCTCCTAATCTGAAACCCGAGCATCGCACTTCCTCTACCCCTTCTGCACCCCAACTCCCCGCGAATGCTGCTCTCGTGGGGAACAATTCACGCCCCGTCAACCACACTGCAGCTGGTTCTGTATCTACTTCATCTTCCAACTCTTCCATCCAGTCACATATGTCCAAAGACGACACGGCTATTCCTTCCCGACAGCTTCACAGTGAATCTTCCACCCGCCCCTTATCTATCGCCAACCTCTCTTCTCCCACGCCACCCTTCATGAACACATCCTCGTCTACTGTATCCCGACCGTCACCCGATCGATACCGTCGTGGAAACCGTCGCTCAGATGCCCCAGCAGGTGTCCCAGTAACCGCCACGGGGACTTCACCCGCACGCGCGTCTCCTCCGATTATAGATGAAAATCCGCAGCAAACGACCTCCTCTGGTCCACCAGGAGTCAGAAGTCTCGTACCGGACAGCAAGTCTCATATCGGCCATACCAGAGCTCCCAGTGCAGACGATATTTCACGATCGGAGAAGCCACATCCGGAACTGGCAAAGAGGTATCGAAGGAGGAGCTGGGGAAATATCGACAACACTGGTCTCATCAACCTTGAGCTTAGGTTGCCTGCGACATCCCCAATTCCGATGCCGAAGGGACAAGACTACTTTGATCAGGAGCGGCCTAGGTCGGCTCAGTCACATAGGGATGTCTCAGGGAGCATCCATTCTGCTCGCTCCTCCACATCATCTGTAAGCACCCATCATTCAGTCTTCGTTGCTCTTGCTAATAGCTTTTACTAGGTTGCTGATCCTAGTACTGTATCGCCAAAGCCTGCGACTAAACTGGACGATAATAAACGCACGAATAAACCTTCTCCATTGTCCCAACCTGTTTCTGCAGACCCTACTTCGCCGGAAACCTCGCAGCCAAATCAGCGAGAACAGCCGAAGCTGGTGAGTCCTGCTTCGCAACGCCTGGCAGAGCTCTCGAAGAACGATTCACAGAGACCTGGAAAATCACGGTTGAGAAGGGCTTTTTCATTCGGAAGTGCCTCCGAACTCCTGAAGGCCTCGCAGAACGGCCACCGCAAAGACGGGCCTCCATTGGACAGGTCTCGCAGGGACCTTCTTCAGGAAGAATTGGGCGCTGAACAGGCTGCTATAGCTGAACAGCAGGAAGCTAGTGGCTTGGGTGAAAGCATATATTCCCATCACCAGGGTCGTTTCTTCAATAGCTCTACGGATAACTTGTCCATCTCCTCTACCGCTTCTTCCGCGTCAATTATGCTACGAAAGATGGGCAAGGGGATGAAGCGCTCTACCCGATCTCTTGTTGGCTTATTCCGACCGAAGTCAGCTCTGGTTACGTCGTCCACAGAGGATATTACGGCAGAGCCGATGGCGCCCCAGGTGTCGGTTGTGAATATCGAGGCAGAAAGGAAGAGCGTCGCGGTGAATGCAGACCCTCAGGATCTCCCTCATGGCGGAACCGTATTCCCCAAGACGGACTCTACTGTCCCTGCCGTTTCTAGCCAAGAAGATGACTTGGCAGAGGCATTGCAATCGCGTAAAAGCATTGTTGGGGGAGACAGAGAGCGCGCCGAGGTTCTTGCAGCTGTCAGAAAGGGCATTCTCAAGAGTACGCTTTTTAATTGCACATCCCGGGCCCTTTACAGAGAAGCTTGCTAACACCTTGCAACAGAAACCAATTCTGATCCAGCAAATCCCACACCGGCCAAACCTTACTTGCACATAGAGAATGGCACTGATTCGCCTCAATCCAGTGCGCCCAGCACCCCCGAAGACCAGCCTCAGACCGGCATTCGGCGGCCCGACATGGTCAAAATCGCCGGTGAAGATGAGCTACCTGAAGCAAGGAATGGATCCCTAGGACCACAAGTGATGGGTCCTAAGAGCCTCATATTTAGTCCCCGAATCCAGTTTCATGAGACGTGGCCCAGTGGGGAATATGATCGACGGGGAGATATTGCGACGTGCAACCGACTCACTCCACTTCTTGCTCAGCAGATTAAGGAGGAGCTGAATACTTTCAAGATGGTTAGTTCCAACATGCGCATGATAGCTGTTTAGTTCAAGTACTAACATATGACCTCTAGGAGATGGAAGTTCACGAAACCTCGAAAATCTATACTCACTTTCTCTGAATGCAGCATTGCAAACGGCGTTCTCATTCTCTTCGTTTCTCGTGTGTCATTTAATCTCGGACGGCGATGGATCTATGACCGGCGCGGTATCCACATTTGGCGTCTTGTAGACCTGGTTTATCTCTCTAGAGCAACTCGTTTTGGTTGCGCGGTCGGTCTCAGTTTGGTGTCTTGACCGACTCGGTCCTCTGGCATCGTCTGGCCTCCCCCAAATTGCGGATCACGATGTTTGACCTCCTTGGCCCCTAATACATGTTCTGGTGTTATGGCGACTGCGATCTCTTCGGATCCCTGGAATGGGAAGGGTGTTTTCTCTATGCACTCCGACCTTGTGCGGATCACACAGCGGGCAGAAATAAAAAAGAAAACGGAGCGATCGATTCTTGGGGACGCTCCGACCTCGACCACTTTAGATGCATTGATCTACCTTGTGCTCAGGATTTTGGGCATTGATCTATTCTTCTTCTATCCTGTACCGGATCCAGTTACGTTTATGGATTTTTGTCTCCCGTTTCTCGACATTGTGGTCGATTCACCCAGTCTTTTAATTTCGTCTTTGGCAAGCGTGGAACTGGACAGCCCCACTGATCATTATCTTATAGTATCATAGCTTTTCTTTTCTACTGTCGCTATCAAGCTCGCTCTAGCCACTTCTCATCGTGTGTTCGCGTTCTGGAAATCGATGCACTGACATAGTTCAAGCAGTTTGAACATCTGTTATTGACCGGTTTAATTGCAGCGTACTCGGGGCTTGCTTTCTGTCTCTTTTCTACTCCATCTGTCCCTCGGCATTTGAGCCTGTATCTAGTATCCACGTCTTGTCGCGTCTCTCATGCACCCGCGCTCTTTTGTTTCCTCATAGCTGTTGCCGGTACTGCGTCTGGTTGGATGGCATGCGAACCAAATTCATCTCTAGTATTTCTGCGTCTCATGGTGGCTTGTTTTCTTTCCACATAAGACTCGTAAGCAACGTAAGAGATATACTAAGTATGGCGTGCACCCATCACAGTGCACAACTGTCAGCGACTGAGATCTCGGAGATGATGCGAGATGGTGCCGGAGCAGAGAGAGTTGTACAGCCAACAAGTTTTGAGAGGTATTATTGTAGATTGCTGGTGAGGAATAGATATGTGGTCGGAGTTAGACCGAGATACACTGGAGGATGGGAGAGGCGGGAGCTTATTTATTTGGACTACTCTCCCAGTCACTTGACATCTTCCTCCAATTCCACATGTACATCGTCCTCCCCCTCCCCTCTTCAGCCCTTCTTCCTCCCTCTCCCCGCAACTAACCCCGTGGGAATTCTCCTCTAGCCTCCATCTTTCAGCCTCCCCTCCCGACCCCGGGAGGGCTTCGGCTAGGGGGGTTCCGGGTTCTTGGTTTGATTTGATTTGTTGTACTATAGTAGTAATGTCGTTTTGAGAGGTTATGAGAGTATTAACGAGTGGCTGCTCTATGAGGCTTACGAATATAACTTCTTCTGCTTAGCTTTGGTTTAATCGAGATCTATCTAGTATCCTAGCCGTTTACGAAGGATTGGGGCGGGGAGCGGTGGTTTATTAGGGTTTGGTTTGTTCGCCTCGAGTATCTATCTATCTCTTCTCTCTCCCTCCCTCCCTCACATGATGGATTGGGATAACTTGCCAACCTAAGAGGGTGTATACTGGTTTTAACGAAGATTACTAGCCTCACTTACGGATAGATATGAATGACCATACTAGAAGTTTAAGGCACCTATGATAACAGAATCGGTAATGGTAGTTTTTCTCCTCCCCCCCCCCCCCCCCAATTTAGTAGGAATATTAAAACCCGTAATGAGATCTCGCTAGCTCTATAAAAGTGAATACATCCTTTGATCTCTTGGAACACAAAAATTAAAAAAAAAAAAAAAAAAAAAAAAAAAAAGGCCAGGATCCCAAGTGTCCAAATTCAAGCCCAGACCCAGCTAGTGCTAGCCATAAAAACTCCACGAGATATGTATCGCAGAAAAACCACTGCAAAAGACCTAATGAAATAAAACAATAACCGATGCACTTGATATAGAATATAAAAAAAAGGCTCGATCAATAACAATGTCATTGTCACATGGATGATGAACAAGACAGGTTAATTGTTAGATGCTGCCCGGCAGGCGTGGGGGGCGGAGGAGCCTTGATCGCCAAAGCGCGACGGGCTGGTGAGAATCCAGGATCTCCACAAACATACTCTCAGTCTCTCAGTCTCATATCGTTTACCCGAACTTGTAGAAGGTGTAGATGCGGAAAGATGTTGAGATGGCTGCCATTGGTTGTTCTAGCCGGAGGGGTATAGTAGAAGTTGGTAAAATAAAGACACGCCCAGTCTGGACTTGCAGTATACGAGCCCACTTGACGTCTATTGCTAAGTAGTGCTCACGAGTTCATGACTGACCTGAACAGAATCGTATTCTAGGCCGAGCGGTCCAGGACTCCAAAAGGATTAGAGGTCTTAACGTCAGCGGCACTGCCGGGGGACTGCGTATCTTCCTTGTTGGACTTTTTGGCACCTTTACCGGCGGGGACAGGGGAGAAGTCTTGTCCAGATTGCTGGATCTTGGTTGCGCGCGCTTTTTTGGCGGCGCCTGAGCGGGTTCGAATGGGGGAGTTCTCGGCGGTTTCTTGTAGAGACCCTTGGGCCAGATTTGCCTGGGATCTGGCAACGGCCTCGTCCTCGGTCGTCTCGCTGGTCTCTCCGCTCATCTCCGCTGCCTTTTGGATTTCGCGGGAAACCCCCTTCAGGGCAGCCAGGCCAGCTTTCTCTGCTGCGTTGATGTGCGTGGCCTGCGCAGATGGTTCCTTGCGGTACAGGTAAGATCGAACGAAGAAGCGGGCGAAGAGGTAGGTCAGGGGCAGAAGATAGGCGACGTTGAGCGAAATCGCAAATGCTTGTCCTGAGGTATCCATGCAGGTAACCATGCGTCCGGGCTGTAAAACCTCGAGGGGAGCTCGGAGATTGTCTCCGGTGTAGCCTACGTTTTCAGCGATACCCTCTGCACCTGCTGCACGGAAACCAAATTGCTTAAACCAGGCCGGTCCGGTGGCAGCTGCACCTGCGGCACCTGCGGCGGCGGATGTTGTCGGTACGGAGTGGACTGCGGGTAGAGTATAGCTGACGAACAGGTAAGATGCTGCCATCGTCGATCCGATCACGAACTGGGTGATTTGCATGGTAGTTAGAGAGCGCTTGACAATGGTGGGGACGCGAATGTGGAGGGCAGTCAGGGTGTAGTAGGTATACTGTTATCCGATTAGCAAATATTGGCCACAATAGAACTAGAAGTGTCACCATACCATCATCGCGTGAATCGCGGAGTTAACCAGAGTGAAGATCCAGATTGGAGGCGCAACGTAGCGAATACCGGCCCACATGCACATCATGGCACCAGTGTGGTGGTAGGTCTGCAAAGTCGAGCTCTTCTTGCCCTTAGCAAGGATGATCGCTGTATCAAGCACCTCATAGAACTTCGAGAGGTAGAAGATCCAGCCTAGGAAGGCCAGACCTTGGGTCCACAGACGGCCGACATCCGTCGGATCTGGGACACCACCTTCGGCCAATCTGTATTCGGGATTTTGGATCGACCATTCATTTACTGTGGTGTCATAGATAGCGGCGTTCCCGTATCCCCGAGGACCGTTGGACTTGCACAGCGCATCGACGACGCCGACGAGGCCACTCTCCTCCCAAGACGGCCAGGTGTTGCGGAAAGTGCGAACCATTCCGGCAAACGTCCACATAGAATAGGCTGCGAGGAAAACATTGTGCAGGATAACGAAGAGCTTGAAGGCCTTGCTTTGGCTGAACGCATACGGCTTGTATCCGCGACTTTTGTTCACGCGATTGATGATGATGACAGTAACGGCGTAGACACTGGCAATGGTGATCGGAACGCGAGCATCGAGGAGCTGGGTATAGAGGCCGGCAGGTATGTTGAACGGCTGGTACCATGTCGGATCGTCAAGCTGGGGCGCAGGCACGGTGGCCGGGAGCTCATCGGGAGGGAATTTGAGCAGTGACGCTGGAGGGAGACCGACTCGCACAAGAGCCGGGCCCGACCCTGTATCCACGGCGAGATCGTACATTGTTTCTTCGAGGCAATTAAACGTGGTAATCGCTGGGGTGGGAAAAGACAAAAAAATCCCCAGATAAGAGAAGCAACAAGGAACAACAAGGAACAACAGGGCACAACAGGGCACAACCGAAGAAAGCTGGCGTCCAAGGCAATCTTGAATCAAGACTCCAAAACAACGCTCCTCCGAGCGGACTATTAAAGACAAGAGCCAGAAGACCCTAAGAAAGACGTTGGAACAATTCTGATCCTATCACTCGCTGCGATTTTGGTGTGGAGCCGCAAGTGCATTTTGTTGGGATGCAAAACATCCAGCCTGGAGACCTCGGTCCCAACAACTAGTCGCTCGAAGTCGACCCTGTGTGTCTTGTCTTGACCTTGTGAATCTTGTTCTTGTTGGAATTCTTGGCCAGAACACTTCGGATGCTTCTCATCTCCTGATACAACCCCGAGCCAGGGGCAATTAACTCAACTACTGACGTCTCGATGGCTCTCATACGAGAAGCTTCCGCTTTTGCGAACCAACAGAACTACAATGCAACTGCAATCACTGCCTGCACCCTGCGTGCGGAAACGCTGCTCATGCCTCACGCTGCGTCATAGTCCAGACTTCTGAGTTCAGACCCAATTTTTTAGGCTTCCGCGTTGTATTTCCGCTGTATTTCCCCCAACTACGGCGGAAATAGTGGCCGCGGACAAATGCCCAGCTGCTCACGTGATGCTGGGGAGGGCTCCTTACATAATAATGCTTTTGCGTTGAGAAGGGGTTGAGAAGGCCGTCAAGTAACAAGTTAAATTTACAGTGTAGAACTAGATCCCTGCTCAGCGAGGTTTAGTACCAAGCGGAAGTGGAGGCGGCGCCGGCGACCCAGGCGAGCTCGTATTAACCGGCGCTGCTCGTAGCTCGGCCTTCTTCTGTGGCGGCGGTGGTGGAGGCGCTTTTCTCTGAGCTAGAGACCCGGTATCCGTACTAGATGCTGTCGCTGAACGACTCAGGTTGGGATGCGGGGGAATGGGGGGAGCATGTTCCGCGCTGGCTGACTTGTTTTCAAAGGCGCTATTAATGCGGTCCTTGATTCCGTATTTCTGGTTGAGTCCACTAAGTTTTTCCTTCCCAGCTTCAACCTTACCACTGTGCTTGGACCGAAAATCGTTGATTGCGGACTTGGCATTTGCAACATTCGAAGTAGAAGTAGCCGGTGGCTGAGTTTGTTGTACCGGCGGGGAGGGTGCTGACGATGGGGACGAGGTGGAATTAGTTCTCATCTGGGAGAATCGACTCTGTAGCTCGTTCACCGGTGCCTGGTTGGCATAGCCCGTTGATGGCGGAGGTGGTGGTGGTGTCAGATTTGACGACCTCGCACCAATACCGAGTGCTGGAACAGATACACCTGCCTGAGTTAGGCGTGACGCAGCAGCTTGATTGATATAGCCATCTGCGATCTGGGGCTGTTCTGTAGCTGGTGGACCAGGAGAGTACGCAGGAGGAGGAGTGGGTGAGTGAGAGGCTGGCGTGGAGGTGTTTGTCCGGGGTGGTACACGTGGTGGAACTCTTGGTTTCGGTGTTGGCCTTGGAGATGTCGTTGCTGATTCTGCGACTGAACCAACCCGTCGGACTGGGGGTGGTGGGAGAGTGCTAGGGTCGATGCCTGTTCGGTTTGCGCGAAATGGCACCGGAGGCCTTTTCGCAGCTTCCTCGGCTTGTCTCCTTTCCTCCTCCGCTTCCTCTTCTGCCTGCTGTCTCAAGGTTTCCTGCTCACTGATCTGTGCCTGACTCAAAGGTGCGCCCCATCCACTGCGATCGGGGGTGTTCTCGTTCCGGAGGGCCGCGGCACCGTGGTACTTGATGTGTTTGGGAGGCGGACCAAAAGATGACGGGTCTTTGAGCGACGTGATCGGTCGGGAGACGTGATTTTCTCTTTCCTCATCTTTTGGATCTTTCCCCTTGCCCATCCATCCGGCCTAGTGCGGAGAGTTAGAGCAAGGATTGTGTGCTATAAGCCGGAGAACTCACCACCTGATTTACACCTTTAAAGTCGCTCCGCCAGCTCTCTTTTTTCCCCTCTCGGTCTTTCGGATGCCATCCATCTTTCATGATCCCTTTAAAGCCGCTCATTGTGTAAGTTAGGCGTGATCTCGCAAACTGTCAAAGCCAACGGCAGGCCCAAGTCTACGAACGTCGGACGTGACGATATGTCATCATTTCCCCGCAAGTCGTGCTATCCGAAAGCGGTTAGTCAGTAATGCTGTCGAGCGCAGTCACCACGTGACCACCCTCTCCTGTTCCTGTTAGGCCTGTTAGGCCTGCTCGCCATCATCCGACTCTTCCTCACAGCTGGACAGAAAGAGTTGCAAACAAATGGAACGAGGCTGCGACAGAAGGAGAACTTAGCCTCAGAGCCTCTCCTCCAGAACCGCTGGTTATTGGTTGTCAAAGTGGGCTAACTAGTTAAGTTATACTGTAAGTATATGTCTGCCTGACTGCCTGTCTGCCTGTCTGCCTGACTGCCTGACTGCCTGAGATCTGAGGCCAAGAAGTGAGGCTCTGTTCTCTCGAACAATGAAAACGGCTGCAGACGAGAGCACACAGTGACACACCAACACCGACTCCTCAATTCCATTTGGACTTGTGACTGAGATACGAGCAGTTGATAAACTGTTCTTTCTTCTGATCAACGTGGAGAGATTGGGTCCAAGGATTGGCCCCCAAACAACGATGATCTGACGCGTGATTCTGGACTGAGGCCACGCAAGAACAGGGCTGTGATGGAGAGCTGAATCCCACCGTCCAAATCAGGCCAAACGGCAAACGCAGACTAAATCCATTAATACTTACAAACGGGCGAGTCACCATCAAGAGGGAACCAGCACTGCCTCGTTGGCCTCTTGAAACAAAGCGGATGTGTGAGAGGACGACACGTCTTTGTTTCACGTCCTGCGGGCGCCTGCCGATACCGTAGACCGACAGGGATCAAATAGGAAGATGCCAGAAAGAGAAAGTCTAGAAAGAAAAAAGAAACATCTTACCGCCGTATCTTTGTACACCTACCCCTCCTGCTCATCTGATGGATAGTACTGCTAGTCTGCTTCGTGTTCAGCCGTTCCTACTGTAGGAATCAGCATGGCTTTATACTAACTAAGCGCTATACTGACTCGTTGGAGCCGCTGCGCCATGTCAGCCATGCATCCTCTTTTTTTCAAGGCTGGCAGTCGACTCCTCTCTGACTCTTCTTTTCCCTTTCTCCACCCCCTTGCTTTCCCTTACGACTACCCTGTCAGTGACTTTGGCGCTTCTGTACCGACAGGCGCAAGTGGAAGTCAATAATCAGCCCGTATACGAGACCGATCGCCTTGCCTGCCACATTTGCTATTATTGGATACTCCATCCTGCATGAAGCAGCGAAGTCAAGAGACTCGAGAAAATCTTACGTCTTACATCTGAGCGGGGTGGTGGTGAAAAGTAACTACTTACTCCTCTCCCACCGAGCTGTATATAGGGCTTATACTAACCAGGGACAGACACTCTCACCATTACATGGGTCTCCCTTAGATTCCCTCTTTGATATTGAAAAATGAACGGCAACCGCTGGGGATTGGGCGAGGACGGGGACGGGGACACAGGAGCTGAAGCCCCTAATACTTTCAGCGAAATGGACCCAGGAGAGGTCCACACCATCCCGAACTGGTATCCGACAATCACCGACCAAACAACAGCAACAGCAACAGCATTCAACAACCCATCAGTACCAACCGAAGAAACGATACTCCCATCAACATCAGCCTCCACATCCACCACCTTCGCCTCAGAATCAAACCCCACAATCACCTCAAGTACCTCAGACAGCGAGTATGAGAACAACCGTGACGACGACAGTCGAGGCGGCGGCGGCCTGAGCAATAGCACAAAAATCGCCATTGCCGTCCCAGTCTCTGTCGTCGGTGCCGCCATCATCGCCGCAATCCTCTTCTTCCTCATGCGTCGCCGGCGCCGTCGCCAACGCGAACTCAACTCCCGACCTGTCATCTCTACACGCGAACTAGAACCTTCCTCCTCAGGCTTCCTACCCCTGCAGTTCCAACCTGTCCCTGCCCCTGGCCCCGGGCCTATCCTCGCTGCAGTACCTATACCCCGCCGCCCAGTCCCTGGAGCCACCGAAGCTATACCTCCCCCTTCAGAAGCAGGCCCGGCGGCGGCGGTGGCGACGACAGCGATACCCGCAGTTGCAGCAACAGATCTAGAGTGGAGGACGTCCGAGGAGCGTGCTGAGCGGCCGCAGTCACCGTTTGATCATCCGCATGATAACGCTGATGTTTTGTCTGTTGTTTCGGATATGAATGATGTGGAAGGAATGATGAGGGCGAGGGCTGTTAGGGATGATGATTTGTCGTCTGTTTCTAGTTTTGAGGATGAGCCGAGACCGTCTACGAATCGGCCGAGTTAGTTTAGTTGGCTTTATTATGGTTACTTACTATATAGCCATAGTCTAGTCTACTTCATATATCTTATATCTTATATCTTATACCTGGAATAAGGAGTTGGAGTGTATTGTAGTGGGTTTTCTTCGCTCTTTATTTGGTATATTTGTATTCGTATATGATTTGCATAGATTTATTTATATATATATATATACCAGTGCATAGGTTGACTGATGCCCATCTATAAGGATCTACCGTCCACCCCCAAAATCAGGTTTATAGGCCTTCACCTTCCCCCTCATCAACTCCCTCAAAGCCATAGTCGCATACTGGCTAGACCCAAGCTGGAACTTGAGAATCACAGCAATCTTATCACCACCCCCTTCCACTTTCTCCCCCTCGTCCTTCGATTTCGAAGCCAACCGGTCCAAATCCGTCGTCACAAACTGCGCATCATCCTCCGAATACAACTTCACATCTACCGAGAAATCACCCCCCATCCGACTAAGCACCTTGCGATAACTCCCGCTCAGACTCGCGTCCTTCCATTTCCGACGCATGTTGAAGGGGTCGAGACCGCCGCCGCGTGGGCTACTCATGAATTCCTTGTAGAAGTCGGTCATTTTGTTGGGTGGGTAGACAATATCGAAGCCCGGGAGGGGTAGGACGATGTCGAAGATGGTGTATTTGCCGCTACTGGCTTCGTCGGCGGTTAGGGCTCGCGCGCGAGTAAATGTGTCTTCGACTGCGTAGGAGCTGTCGCCTTCTTGCGGGGCGATGATGACTTCCCCATCTACGTCAATGGTTGCGGTTTCGGACCCTCCTGCTGCTCCTGTGGAGGACGAGGAGCCGTCCTTGTCGCGGTGTTCGTGGATGAGAACGAGGTCGCCCTCTACTACGCGGTCGCCGTAGAGGCGCCAGCGTTCACCGACGGCAAGGTTCCAGACGAGTGACTGGTAGGCGTGGACGTACATGAGACGGAGGTTGCGAGGAATTGTTTGCAGGGCGCCGAGGTGGTCGTTTTTGGAGCGGCCGATGTGGCGGATGATGTTTGACTCTGCGGAGAACTTACGGGGCATCTTTTCGAGGGCGTTGGTGACGTTGCCGGTTGTTTGGAAGAGGTGGATGGATTCTGCGCGCGCCCTGTCTTCGGAGCTGATGTTGACTGTTGAGGCTTCGCCTGCTTGTGCCGCAGCAAGGACGTGTGGGCTGTAGTCGAGGATTGCGTCGCAGGCGCCTTTGAAGTCGTCCTGGAGGATTTTGACGCCGATTGTGTCGGTACGGGTTGAGAAGGTTCCAAAGCGTTGGAGGCCGTAGTAGTTGAAGTAGCCTCGTTGGCGGAGGTTCTTTAGTGCTGAGTTTGCCAGTTCCTTTGCCTTTGTTACGGCAGTTTCACCGTCTTGAACGTTAATGCCTGGGATATCGCACTCCCGTAGGGTCACGACGAATTCGTTTCCGAAGAGGTCTCCTAGCTCAAGGCCATGGGGTTGATATTCGAAGTCTCCGACGACGGCGTTGCGAAGCGTTCGGTTGAGTTTTGCCAGGCGATCGGCTTGCAGGCGAAATGCGCATGCCCTTTGCACAGTCACTCCGCGCCGGTCTTTTGTACCGGCAAACTGGAAACTCTTGGGATTCATCTTTAGTTGGCGGGCAATGAATGAGATGACCTCCATGGTGTCCTTATTTTCCTTGTGGATCGTAAAGTGCAGGTACGGTCCTCCCAATTCATCCCAATTGACGCGCACCCGGTCGCGTCCGCCTCCGCCTCCACCTCCGCGGCCACCACCCTGCGCATTCCGCTTGCTGCGGTTTGCAGCAGCCGAGATGACCATTGTCCCGTCGTTGTCTGTGGAGGACTCGAGCTGCGAGTTGAAAATCCGACGGATTGCCTGGTGGATTTTGATGCGCTGATCGCGGTCGTCAAGCACGACGGTGTTCAGTCTCCCCAGGTCACTTGGTTTGGTCTTCGGGTTCGCCATTGCCTTCTTGTGTAGGGACACGATTTTTGGGGTGTATTGAGCGCCGAAGAGCGAGTCCAAAAGCGCCTTCTCCTCATCCGTTACTTTAAACTCAACGGGAGCTAGCAACTCTTCCGCAGGAGTTTCAGCCTCCTTGGGCTTCTCCTCCGCCGGTGCAGGTTTATTACCATCCTCTTCTGTAATCGGGGATGCAGTCGTCTGCAAATGCAAAACTTTCCCGGACGGCAGGATCTCGTTGACAAGGAAATCTGTGTATCTAGAAGCACAATCAGCACGCAAACATAATCCCTTTTAAAGTAGTAATACCGTTTCTTCAATATCCCCGCAAATCCCTCATTATCAGCGCTGACAAACTCGGTGATTCCAACCTCAATCTCCTTCGATAGCTGATCTTCCGTGGCGGACTGGGGTGGAGCCCTGTCAGCGGGGAGAACGACTTCGTCCGTACTGGAGACATCCTCGGTCTTAAGGCGCTTCTGCGGGGGTTCGATGAGATCGGAGATATCCATTGCGACGAAAAGTAGACGATAATTGTCGCTGGCGTTGACCTGGAGCTCATCTGCGGAGCTTGAGGAAAAACCTCCGAGGAAGTCACTAGGGCTAGGCTACTAGCCCTATGTCCGCATTGGGAAGTATATCTACAACCTCACTTCATTTCCCTACAACAATTTTCACCCACTGTACCCTTGTTTATCTTCAGACTTTTGCTTATTCTACATACCTTTATCAAGGCCGAAGCTGCAATTTTGTGATGGCTCTGTAATTAACGTCTCCAGTGCCTACCTCCTTTCCCCTTCTGCCAACTGCCATTCAAACGAACATCACAATGGAACTGCAGCAGGCCCTCCTTTTCACATTAGTGGAAGTGAGGCGTAGATATTCTGAGATAGTTTAAACCAGCCTCTAAGGCTTCAAATAACCACCAGCTGGCCTGATTCCAGCCCTAGATATGTTTGAGATCATGGTAGGACTAGGTTAGTAATCACTTGCTCGGCCAGGCTTCACTAACAGATAGAATATTGCAAAGTGAATATGCTTCCCCTCAAGCATGACAATTTGTGAGCGAAATATTCAATTCCTCAACTCATTCATTGTTTTGTGACTGCTAGCAATAGTGAAACTTAACAATGGCCGCTACTGAACAAAGACCATGAAAGCAGCATACAATGGGACTTACTACGATAACGACCTTTCCTCCATATCACAATGGCATACAAAGCAGTATCCAGTACTCCCTTAAGTTATAAAGCATCTATATTTCCTCTAAGCCTTTACCATAATCGATTGCTCTTCAACCATCTTTTCGCTCATCGCCAGCTGCGTTCCAACATCCCGATCACCTCAATCACTATGGAAGCAAAGATGTCTAACCACCAGACCAGTAGCCCCAATAAACCCAAAGAACTAAAAGAACTAAAAGAACCAAAACCAGAACGAGGACCAAGTCCAGAAAAACACATAACCCCCAACGACTCGCTCAAAACCCGCACCCAACTCCTCCGCCGCCACGGCCTCATCGTCAGCGACGAAACCCCCAACGTAATAACCATCTTCCTCGACGTTCCCACACCCTCCAACACCACCAACCCAATCCTAAACACAATCTACTGGCTAATACACGAAGTCAACAACCGCCTCGTCACGCAGGAATTCTGCAACCTGCACGGGCCCCCCAAGCCCATCCACAGCCGCATCATGATCACCGCGTATACCGACAAGGGGACACCCTTTACCGTTTACACGGCTATCCATGAAGCCCTCCTGTCGTTGCAGGAGAGTCTGGCTGAGAGGGATGCCACGGGGGAGATATTGGATTTGGATGAGGGTTGGGTGATTGAGGAGGGTTGTATTTTGATTCAGTGGCTGGCTGGGGAGTGGGGTTCCTTCGGAGAGGTGTTTTAATAATCCTGTGGCTAATCCGCGGTGGAGGGATGATTTTGGTGGTGTTGAAGGATTAGTAGGGGGTGTTGAGGGGTTTGCTGATTTGGGTTGTTTGTGGTTTGGGTATGATGATGATGATGATGATGATGATGATGTACTAGAGGAGTCCTTCCATTCTTCGAGCTGTGTTGGTCTACCTACGAGACCGAAGAGAGGATAGAGCTTAGCTTAGAATAGAAACTTAGGTCCCATCTCTCTCTAGAACCATACTTGTTTGCTTTTAGTATATACCTAACATTATATATAAAGAGAGAGGTAATTGGAATTGGGGATTTTGATTATAACTACCACCCTGGCAAATGTGAATCATTCATAGTTCTCATTGAGCTAACGTTAATCTATATCTAAGTAGTGTCTATGCATGTTAAAGTACATATGTGTTTCCCATAATCCCCACGCCGTCGTGATAATCCAAGCAAGCGAAATGAATTCTCTGTCAGGTTGTGCATGACAAGTCTTGTCTTCGATAAGACTTTAAGCAAAAACAAGTGATAAAGGTAGGTAGGTAGGTTCAGTAGTGTCTACGAAATTCAACTACTCTGATCTGATCGACTGCGCAAAGTAAGGAGCTTTGGTTGTTCATCCGCATCGAGGCCGTGGCCAGCCCAGGTTTCTCGGATGGCTTGTACCATTTCCCAAACCTCTTTGCGGGCCTCATCTCGACGTTTTCCGTCGCGGAGCAGCGTCTCGTACGGTGTGTGCATATGGCGGATATGTGCTTCCACTGCTAGGACGGCCTTGTGCTCGTCTGAGGTGGTTGAGGTCCTTCCGACGCGGCCGGAGCCTTTGAGGAAGGCATGCTCGAGGATAATGTCCAGCGACTCGGCTGGCATTAAGGGGAATTGTTTGCGGAGAAGTTGCCGTGAATAGTCTTGGTCCTTCTTGTCGCGGAGCTTGACGACGTTGGCACGGGACTCGGCCGTTTCTTTGGCAGATTGTAAAACAGTAGTATAGACATCAGTGGGGACACGGACGCCAAGTGGTTTCTTTCCTGCGTTGTTCTGGGGAAAGTTAGTTGGTCACCGGTTGCAATGACAAATGACCTGACAGGTTACTCCATGGATCAAGGGAGGGATGGATTGTCCTTACATAAACTTTATAGACGATTCGGTGAGACTCCTTTGTTTTACTTCGACAGTTTCGAGTAACGTAGACGTCGCCCCTTGGAACAAAAACATAGTCGGCTGGCAGTGGTTCCTTCTGGAGACAGTTCTGTCGATATCTGCACGTTAGAGATAGACGTTTTAGATTGCGCCACGGGGGTGCGGGGCCGGCGCAAGGATTATACTATATAGTAGGTCACACACACCTTCTCAAAGGGCTCTGACGACGCCCACTGGGTAGCGAGCTGGTATTTCACTACGCGCGGACTGGCTTTACTTTCGGCAGCCTTAGGCTTGGGGTTCATGACGGTAGGACCGGGTTTTGCGAGCACTGCTTGTTTCGATAGTGTTCGTGCATGTTTCTGGGCTAAAATTGATCGCGGCGAACTGGGGGAAAATCGCTTCTCAACACGGTTCTTCTTCCTTGGGCGACGCTGGTTTTTGCGGACTTTTCTTCGAGATTTTCTCGGATTGCCAGTGGTGGGCGCCATCTTGTCGGGTGAGTTCTGTGGGAGGCTAGGGAGAGAGCGTGTACATTAAATGGAGATATAGAAGATAAACAAGGTTGAATTGTATTTGGGTAATATATTGCTCAGAACACTAACACTGAGTGCGGTAATATCTGTTGTGAATGAATGAGCTTTGTTACTCGAAATAATAATGCAGCAATTGGTGTTGGGGACAAATCCGCACAATGGAGGGGTAGTGAAGGAAACCATGGCCATCCAGAATGACTGCGTATGAGGGAGGGAGTGCTTTGTTGGACGTGCTATTTTTATTTCCAGAGGCCTCTTTCACTCGGGAAGCTCATCTTGAAAAGGGCCTTCAGCTGGAACGACGAGGGGATGACTCGGACAGAGTTCTTTGATTACTTGGGAGATTGATCTTGATCGACTTGGTTGTGGAGGGCGGAGCGTGGCTCAACCATTCTTCCTGCGTCGGTCTCTTTGTCTCGAGGAGTCAAGCCGCGACTCAATTAATCCTGATGCTGGAGAAGGAGAATAAATCCGTGAATCCATGATACAGGGTTCTAGATCCAACAAAGGTCGCTCCTTGGAGTTACACCCCGAGGCCGGGGCTGTGGCTGGCTGGACAGGGGTGTGCTCGCACTCTCCACCTAAGCAGTCAGAGGAGGCCGTTCCTGAGTCTCCAAACGGGTGTTTTAGTCGACAACTGGAGTATTTCCGAAGGCTGGGTATGAAATTCCCAATCTCGCACAACCGAGGTTGGGTAATGGGAGCATGGACGGCCATGATGACGATTGACGATTGAATTGTGTGCTTTGTGATGAGCGCTGTGATTGCTGCAAGTACGAAAGCACATCGTCTAAACTGCAAGCGGAAATGGGGTGTCCAATGGTTTGGCTCGATCGGAGAGTCGTCGTAGATAGCCGGGAAGAAGCCAAAGCGAGATTTTATTGCAGTCAATGTCTATTAAATAGTATTCTGGAATCCATCAAGGTATTATTCAAGACATGCAGCACTTGCATGTTTCGACTCACGATCTTGGATGGGCCAATGCCGTCATCATGTGGAAAGTGGAAATTAATGCAAGAGGCTTGAGGCTGAGGCTGGAGTCCACTCTGGATATCCGATTAGGATCGTGAATCCATAATCCATGATCGAGGTGGACGGGAGCCTCCCAAGGATCGACGTGTAAGGAGGTTGGTTCTTGATCCCTTTGGTCATGTCTCGCTTGAGTCTTTATTCAGTCTCTCGGTCTCTCAGCAGACTCGCCGGAGGTCCAGAGACTGTGTAGTGTGTCCAGAACCCCTTTCTTTCACACGGCTGCAGGCATATTGCCCAGAGACGGCGTCAGCACCGGCAACCAACCGTGCAGCTCGCAGTGGTGATGGGCACAGTCGATTCCGTGTTCTCGGAACCAATTATTGGACTCAAACAACCCCCCCAAGGGGCTATACCCGTCGCCATTATGATTCCTTCTCGCCTTCTTGACCTCTTGGACCCGAACTCGCCGTCTGCGTGGGGATCGTGAATGTCATCCATCGACCAGGGTATATCAGAGTCAGCTCGCTTCAGCCAGTCCAGTCACGCGAGACTCAGAACTGGAGCTCTCAGCATCATGGACAATATACTCCGTCCTTCCGTCCACGGCAGAATACGACATAGTGACATAGTGTACCTACTACTCCAGGACTCCTCTGTACGCTTTTGTAGATTAGGCACCATGGCTGCTCCACCAGGCACCTCTAGCCTCTAGGGCCTCTGGGCAAGCTGTTGGGCTGAGGCCGTATAGATAATAATCCTATTCCTCGTTCGCTGAATCTGTCTGATTCACATCCAGATCCCTTAAACCTGTCATTCAAGGCTCAGAGTGGATCTGCTGCGGGCGTAAGGGAAGAAAAAACCGTCAAATTATTACCAAATTTTACAAACAGAGGAAAACGAAAACATAAAATTCTCCTCTCCATCTCAGCTCCGGCTCTCTTTCTCAATTCTCTGGCTCTCTCCTCTCTCCCTCTCCCCCTCTCTTTGCTGTGAAAGATCCCGAGTCTCTGGAATCCAAGGCCAAGCAGCTCCAGACACGCATTCCTCCCACCTCTCCTCCTCTCCTCCTCCCTTTGTCCAGGAGTCCTTCCTCCTCTGCCAGCCTCGACCAATCCCTCGACCCTCCCCCTCCTCTCCTTATTGCTCGACCTTCCTCCTATCCAGGACTATGCTTTGAAGTCGTCCTTCCTTCTCCATCGCACTCTCCTCCCCTCCCGTCCGTCTCGTCGACGCCCCTTGGTTCGAACTTCATGACCCTGTGGAGTCTCCTACCGAACAACCCCTCGAACATTCCTGACGGCTCCGAGATAACTGGATCTTCTCCGACCAGAGGGTTGCCTGGCAGCTTGACTTGAATGGTTGCTAGGAGTACACCGTTGCTGACATGAGTTGGGATCAGCCTGTTCACAGGTATGTTCCATGGTTCATTGCGTTTATGCACATATCGGACTCTATTTCCTCGGTGGATTTGATCAATACCCTCCACCTTTAGTCTCCTCTCTCTTTCCCCGCCCTTTTACTGTCATATCTGTGCTTGATTTATTTTTCGCTCGGATATTTCAATCTTGTTAGCTAGTATGATGCTAATGGGGCCACCCGTCCTCTTCAGCTTCAGCTATCCAAACGGTGAACCTCAAACCCCGACGAGGACTCCTCCCACGACCTTTTTCGGTGATGCTGCTTTCCAAACCCCCAAGCTCGAATCCAGCTTCTTCGATCCCCGTGTCACATGGGACACCTCCGATCCGTACGCCTCCAGCCCAGAGTTCCTCCGGACTCCCCAGAGATTCGGCTTAAACACCCCACGGCTACCGGAACAAAAACAGTCTCAAGATCTAGGGTCTCCGGGATTACACAATGCGAAGCCATTGAACTCTCAGGTCGAAACTGCCAAAAAGCGCCGTCCGTCGAAGCTCAATGGCCTGGGCGAAGATGGCTCCCGGACCGTCGAATCGACGAGATCGGCTGCCTCCATGCAGACCCCTCCACCGAGTAGCGCCTCGAGGACAAAGGTGACAGAATTTGGAGATTTGAGCAATACAGGGCATCGGCAACCAGCTTCGGGTGTAACGGGGGGCCATTTGGAGACTCCGAGTCGAGTGATGGGCACTTCTCCTCGGCTATTTGGGGACCTTCAATCGTCTCCGGACCCATTCCAGCTGGGCTCGATGGATCCGTCGGCGTCGCCTTTCTTTCCACAACAGAGATTATTCTGGGACCATGGGCTTGACCAGCACACGGCAGACTTGGGCTTATCCGGAAACGAGGGCAATCTGTTTGATTCTGCAAGCACAAATACCTTTCATGGCAATACAACAAATCCTCAAGAACCTCATATTCCACAGCTACCTCACATTGAAGAGAGCATGGAGCTTCCTGGATTCAACAACACCATCTACGGCCTCTCCTCCGGTGCTCCCACCGACGCTGCCCTGTTTCCCGCCCCTTTTTCCACCTCTCCTCGACATTCTTTACCAAAAGCTGATGACCCCGCCTTATTCTTAAGTTCTCCCGCACGCCGATTTGGAGGACCTCAACCTTCTCCGGAGAAACGATTATTCTCGAGACAAAATCGTCAACCGTACCACCACCAAACAGAGGAGTTCAAGCGAGAAGAACTCCGACGTGCCCAGGGGGTTAATCCTCATCTTTCAGAATATGAAGAGGACGACGACTACACCCCTCGACAAAATAGACCTACATTGACTCGCAGCCTCACTGTCAATGCGTTGAGTGCATCTCGTCCGGGATCTGGTGGGGCAATCTCCTCTGCCAGTGGCATCCGGAAGAGTCCATCGAAAGGGAGGTCTTCCCCGATCAAGCCAATTCGTGCTCCGCTACCTAGATCCAGCTCTCTGGCTAGTGGGCTTCCCCGGCGATCTCAGTCGGTAGTGTTGAAGATTGGCAAAGATGGTAGAGCGAAGACAGAGATGCAGCCGGTTCTTGAGGCATCGACTGGCTTGTCGGATCCTGTCGGTGGTATGGATATGGACGGCTCAGCCACGGAGAGCGAGTACGACTCGGCAGAGTTTCCTGAACACCCGCCATCTAGCAGCCGCAACCCTTCGTTTGCGTTTTCTGATGCCGAGAGGCCGACGATTGCTCGCAGTGACTCTGGTTCACGGCCTCCTTCAATGGGCTCTTACACTTCATCCCACTCAGGCCGAGTCTCTCCCTGGGCTACCGCTCCTCGCGGTCCAGCCAGGAGGCCACCATTGAAAGCTACGATAGATGACTGGAAAAGGACACCGAAGAGGCAGTCTGCAGCGCTCCATTCGGATTTGTCATATAGCAGCGCCGCTTCCATTCCCGGCAGTATTGCTGATGCAGAAGAGGATACGGGGGGTGCCCAGCATGCTCTCCGCAAGGTTCTGCAAGATAAAGGGCGGATTCCTAGGTCCCAAACCATCGCAAGCTTCGGCTCCCGGTCCAATCGCTCTTTGCAGTCCTTGACACAGCTACAATCGTCGCCTCCTCGCTTTGGCACGGAGCTAGACTCGGATTCTCGGGGAGCAAATACGTCTCCCACGACTGTTACAGATCCCGGTCTTGCAACGCCCTGCACCGACCGATACAGCAACCCAAGCAATGGCACCAGATGCGTCTGCAATTCCATGGACAACGGTGGGCACCTGATGATTCAATGGTAGGTTCCCACCCAACCCCCTCCCAAATGACACCAACAGGCGGTCACTAACTGGCTGTACAGCGAATCGTGCAGCCACTGGTTACATACTAAATGCGTCGGCCTGGAGCGGTCCAACCTCCCATCCGTCTACATCTGTGTCTTCTGTGCGCAAACCCCAACTCGAAAGAATCGAGTCCATGTACCTGTCGGTGGTGTCGGCCATGCTCCGACATCACCTCTCGCCCATAAATCTTATCGATTTCGATGATAATCCTGTACCTTTACGATAGAGTTATGCCTCGACTCGCGTCGACTCTCATCCCACTAAGCTTTTCCTACCCATCTATCATAATGAGCCTTTTCTGCCAAAGAGGTATCTTGTCTTTCACTACCCTCTGTCCGGTCTCTTTTGTTCTATGTGCACCATGTTAGACATATCATACCCATACCCAATTTCTTTCCAGCATCATACATTGTTCCAGTGGTGGTTATGTATGCACCACGCTGTGTGTCACACTATTTTCCTACTACTTGTTTAGTAATAGTCAGCTAAGTCTAGGATCAAGATGAGACTACTACTTAGCTCCATATAAATCCCAGTAAAGGCACTACATTCCCTCACTAGACGCCTAGCCTAATTCCTTTGATATCTTCAAGTCATCGTCCTAAAATATGATCTCGGTGTAAAAGAAGAGACATGGTGGGGAGGGATCGTCAGCAAGGTTGCACAGAGCCACAACCTAGTAGTGCTAGTAGTCATCGCCAAAAGTAGTGCACCCCCTATACTTGTCTCTAGGAAGGATGCGGGGAACTAGATGTGGATGGTTAGTGGTAATCTTTCATCTTGATACCGGGAGAGGTTGGAGATTGCAAAGTTTTGTATATTTAGTTCGGCGTTGTAAGAGTACAGGATTCAAAGTGGAAGAGAAGAAATTGCATATAGGGTATAGAGACGAAGAGTATATATATATACATGTACCTGTCTACACAGTCAAACAGAGCGTGCACCTACCAGGATGGCTATGCAGGGGAAAAAAAGCTAAAAAAAAATAAAAGAGATGAATGAAAAAAAAAACCGGTACCATATCCACCACGCCCGTAAGGTAAAAAAATGAAACCCACGCAAGGTTGAATCAATCAGTCAGTGATGCTGAGGATAGATATCACGAAAAGCAGTAAACATGATGCCCATAATCCCGTAAATAATCCAGGCCAACCCTGTGCAAATATAATCGAATCGAATAAAATATCCATATCCATATCCATATCCATCCCCATAGAAATATAACCATAAGTACCATTCCATGCCCGGGCCCTTGAGGTGACTTGCTTCAGTGGCCAAACTCCATAGCCTCGAGAGCTACTCAGTAGCCCGATATACTCACTCAGAGAATAGGCGGCTCGTGTGCCACGCCCATACATATTATCCAAAAAAATGCCATCGTAACTGTAACTGTACCCATACATAATAACACGCACCGGTATCCGTGGGTACCGACGATATATCCAATGCAAGAATAAAAAAAAAAGAAGTAAAAAGTCCGAAACAAACGCCCTTTTAAAGTCGAATTAAGCTATGTCTTGTCGCTAACAAGACTGAGATGGAAATGCTCAGCGTTGTTGACCGTTGCGCTGCAGCTGCTGCCCAATCCGCAGAGCTTCAGTTCCATCATCGGTGATAGACTCTTTGAACCACGGGTGTTTGAGCGCATCTTTGGCGGTGATACGCTGTTTTGGGTCATAGACGAAGATGCGTTGTAATAGGTCTAGGAATAGTCGGTAGAACTTATTATTCGATGGCATGAACCCCTAGATCAATTAGCCTGATAACATCTACACCAACAAATAGAGGGACATACCGTCATCCGCTTCATCGCCGCCACGTATTTCTTCGAGGCCCGTGTTGTTTCGTCGTTCGGGTAATCAAGTTTGTTTCGCAGGAAATACCTAAACAAGTCAGTGGAGGCCGACAACACTAAACGCAAGGCACTTACTTGGCTGCTTGGTTTTGATTGCCATTCCGTCCGCCTTGCATCACTTGACGCACCAGCTTGGCGTCTATCCGTTCCCCAATGACAGCCTCCATCATAGCGAGATGTTCAAGATTATCATGGGTCTGGAAGAGAGCATCGCCGGTGAAGAACTCGACAAGGATGCAGCCAATACTCCAGATATCACAAGGGAAGCTCCAACCAAGGTTGAGAATAATTTCAGGCGCTCTGTAGTGTCGCGTGGAAACAACAGAAGAATGGTATTCATCGTCAAAGGTGGCGGACCCAAAGTCAATCAGGCGAATTTCACTGTCAAGCAAGACACGTCTTTGACGGGCGTTCCGAGAAATTGCATTAGAGGAAGATGGGATGTTGCGGTTGTAGGTGAAGGTTTGGTAGGCGTTCTTAACGAGGAGAATATTCTCGGGCTTCAAGTCTGTGTGGATAAGGTTGAGGTCGTGAAGGACTGCATCGGAAGAAATTAGGCAAAGATCGGATGCTTGGAATCCGCGGTAACTTACAGGCCACACTGGTGAAGAGTTGTCGAGCAAAATTCTGAATCTGGCTGCTGGGGAACGGTACGAACCCGTTGCCCTTGAGGAAATCAAAGACACTCTGGCCCAGCAGATCTGTGACAATACATATATGGTTCCGGAAATCGAAGCAATCCCTCAGGTGGATGCATTTGTTTCGGTTTTGCTTGTCATTAGATGCCAAAGTTGATAGAACTCGGAGTTCGATCCGTGATGCGTCACGGTACTTTTGAATGGAGCGGATGATCTTGATAGCACAGCGAGCTTTGCCTTGTTTGTCATACGCTTCAACAACCTTACCAAACGTTCCTTGGCCTAAAAGCTTGATTATTGAATCTTGACGAAGTTAGTAAATATGACCGACTTTGGGTGTTGTAACTCAGGCTGCTCACATCGGTCTGTCAACGGGGTATTGGGATTGACAATGTAATGGCCATCGTCATCATCGAATTTTTCGCCTCTGTTCGTATACTGTGGTGACGGTTAGAATATATAGATAGATAGATAGATAGATAATGGCATATCAGCACTTACAGAACGAATGACAGGCACAGGCACATCCTTTGCCTTGATGGGCGGCTTGGGAGGGGGTATGTAACTCAAAAAGGCATCGGTTGCTGTTTCCTGCTCCAGCTTCTTCTGCTGATCTCGAACAGACTTTCGCGTCGCCACCCGCTTTCGCTTTTGGCCAATGTTGGCATCCTCATAATAGGCACCATTGCTCGCACCAGAGCTGCCTTGTGAGAGAGATGTGGGAGCAGTGGTATGTAACGACGCTGTGCGGTCAGTCGAAAGGGAGCCTACAGACGAGTCTTCACCGTACTGCTGGGGATTGATTGAAAACGACGGACGATCATAGTAGCCGAGATCGTAGGCTGTCTCGATGCCGGTGCGTCGTCTCTTACCCGCAGGCTGCGGTACATTGCCATTCGGAGCCGGAACGGTGGATGTCGTCGGGAAAGTGCGCGACGCGGCGGCAGGCAGGTCAGGAGGTGGTGTATCGTCAATGACAATCACCTCTTTGGGTATTCCATTCTTATAGAACTCGCCCCAGTCCGGGTTTTTCCGCCTCCCGTTCTGAGTAGAAGTCTCCGTACTGGCGGGTTTTGGAGCCTGCGGCATGGGTGCAGCAGTTGTAGGTGTGGAAGCGGCGGCGGCTGTCTGTGGAGATTGAGTGAAAGGGAGGGTAGCTGTCGTTGAGGGAACGGCGTAGGGGTAGACAGGAGGGTTTAGGTGCGGAGTGGACGTGGTCGGGTAAGATGGGTTCGGTAGATATGGTTGATGAAGATGGGGAAATCCGTAATGCTGCTGGTGATGCGAAGGATGCGTCGCAGTAGCAGTGGAGGGCGTAGACATGATGGTTTAGAGGAACCGTCCGGTCGTACGAGCGGCGGATGGGGGAGGGAAGAAGAAGAGTACCAGTGAAAGAGGGAGAATGATGAGAGGAGGTCGTCCAGCGTCACTGGTAGTAGTCAACTGTCGCCCTCAATGAACACCGACACACCAGGCCGGAAAGCCGGGGATTCTCGCGAGAATCCCAAAATCGCTGGGAATGAGAACTCTGACAGTGAATCAAGCCGATCAGACAAGCCGCGAGAACGCAGCAGGTGAAGTTGCCAGAGAGACGACGTGACGAGCAAAAAGCGAAGAAAGAGAGAGGCGTGGGGAGTAGTGATGGCGAGGCGGTCGGTCGGGGCAAGAAGCGCGGTCCGTCCAGTAAATGAAGTCTACATGGCAATTCCAGACCAATTATATTTTATTTTCTGGGGTAGTACGGCGAATTGGGAGATAGATAAATCAGACAGCAAATTTAAAATCAAAATGAAACAGCGTGGTGCGCTGAAAGGACTGTTCATTCAAGATACTGGGGTTGACGAGGCGAGACGGGATCGCTAAAGTAGTATAATCTGGCCCTCGAGTAATGCTAGCCACCGCACGAGAACAGCAATAAGAATGGCAAGTTAGTTCAGCTATGGCTTCGGAATATGTCCATTTGGAAGCCGCTTAGGCTTCTTAGGTAATTACAGTGAACCCTGATGGACAGGGTGGTTGACAGGAGGGTTCAGTCAGGAGGAATGTGGTGATACCTTCTTAGAGTCTTTAACCTTCGCCCCGTCTCCTTGTCATTTCGGCCTGCGATCACCACCCAACAACATGGCTAATGCCAGAATAGATTGATCATCGGAACTAAGCCATGCTTTCGTGTGGACTATGAAAAAAAGCTCAAAAATAGGCATTATTTTCTGATTAGAATCAGAATCAGAGGCGCAACACCATTCTTGACGGGCTGAGTGTAGACTACTCCGGAGGAGGTCCGCAGGGCTCAAATCACAGCCAGGTCTCATAGGCAAGTGGATTGATGGGGCGGCCAAATGGAGGACTGGAGACAGCCCTTGGGAAATACGTTTTTGGTCCTCGCTTAACCACAATCAGCCATGAATAGTATGTACCGGAATCATTATTATCCCCGGCTCGTTGTCCGAAACATGGCCCATTTTCTGAACGGAGTCAAATGGACGAGGAGCCCACGAAGGGCGATCATAGCACCAACGCTTGAGGTGCATCCCGCTCGCCGAAGACCGCATGTCATGCGTGCAGCGTTCTCGAATCCGTTGCTCACGCTACAAAGAAAGAAAGGGCCTAAGAGGTCACTAGAGGGCCCTAGTAATCTGGTCAGTCTGGGCGATGGCGCGGTTGCGAGGAATGGAATGATTGGACCAAGTCTTGCATTGACACGCGGTAAAACCCCTCCGCTTTGGGCCTTGCCTTCTCTGACATCATCTTCCATGTTCATTTTGTTTTCAGCATGTTAATTAGTGGCAATAAACGTGTACTCCGTAGTGCTAGGTTTTCAACCTCGTCGTTCACTTTTTCGCGTCGATCGTTTCCGCGGTTCCGGGACTCGAGAGAAATACGCAAGGGAATAATGGACCCTGTATGTTTCGCGCTCTCGCGAGTTTCAAAGCCACTCTGCGTCTCCCAAATTGGTGTCGTTCGTATTCTGGAGTTTGCGTCAGAGCCCTAACCCTGTCTGGAAAGGTCGCATAACCGTGCCTGAGGTATCAGCCCGCACCTCTACTCCATGACTACATATGGGCACAACCATAAGCACACTCTGGCGGTGCGCCGTAATAAGAGTAATGGACTTACAGTTACTTTGCTGAAATTACTCAACGTAGCACGCCGGTAAAAGTTTTAATCCCTTACATTATGTAACGGTACCAGTAAGGTCGGCGGTACACTTCAAAGATGAGATCCTTGCTGAATCCCATGCGAGTTAATTAAATCACGATAGACGGCGAAACCCGGCGGGGAAACAGCAAAAGGAAGATGCAGTCATCCAAGAGTCGCTTAGACCAAACGTAGAAGAAATGCAGGCGGGAAATGCAAAGTAGAAACACATAGATTGGAACCCCCGAATAGTGTACCACAGCGCCAAAAAGAAAAAAAAACCACGCCAAAAACCACGGTCCTGCGCAGTGCTCATGCGGAACTTGAAAGAAAACGTCGCGATGCAGACAATGAAGACACTGTTCAAACGTCATAAATGTTCGATGACGGAGTAACCGGGATCAGCCTGTTTTGTCTTCCTGCACGTCTTTCGAGTATGCTTTCTGAATATGTCTAGATGCTCTTCCATCGAGCTCCAGCATGAAAAGGATATCTCGAACCTGTATTCCAGCCCCCTTCTCCTTATCCTCCCGCCAATTGCCTAACCGTTTGGTGGGAGCAGTTGCAGGCTCTCCGGGGCGTGCTGCCTTTTCTGAACTGGCGGCTGGTGTGGGCGGGTTGATACGAGTTGGCGTGGAAAAGCCACTCCCAGCAGCCGGGCCACGTTCTAGCCAGGAATATCTCTTCTTTTTCCCAAACACACCTCCCGACATCATAGTCTGCGTGGCCATCCGCGCTGTCTCGACGGACTGTTGGTGTTGTTGCGCTTCGTTTACTTTCGCATCCATTAGTTTTTTGGCTTCCTTCTTTGAAATTCCCTTTTTGTCGAGACTGGGAGCTCTCTCGCCAATAGGTGTCGAAGCACCAGACCCAGGTATGTCTATCGAATCAGGCCTTGGCGTTCCGCCCTCCCCTAGAATAGCACTTGCGCTGCGTTTCGCGCGTTTCGCTGCTCTAGCCTCCTCGTAAGAAGCGTCCTTATCCACCAAGAGACGACATTTATCTGAAAGTGATTTTGCTGTCGATTGCGTGTCTGAATGGGGTCCTAAATAACTGTTAATCATCTTTCTTATTTCCATGAGAATGCGAGGCTTTACTTTTGAGAGAAGGTGTTTGAGGGCCATCAGTTTCTCCATTAACGTTATTAGTTGCCGAGGCTAGGTCTTTCCATTCGATCGGGACCATTCCATGCGAATGGGCTCGCCTGCTTTTGGCAAGTGATGAAGAGTAATCAACCACTGTCCGCAATCGTTCCTCACACGATATGGACATCAAATTAAGTATATCCACAAGAGGCGCGCCTTCCTGATTCAGAATTGTCTGACCAGTACGCACGACAGATGAGCCATCAGGCCCCGTAACCTCGATAGGTTGTGGGCGACCGGGCACTGGGTGGAACAAGCCTTCTGCGGGTATGCGAACTCCAAGCTCGAAACCACGTCTCTGAAGCCTCTGCTCCAGTAGCTTCGTTAACAGGAATGGCTCCTGTAAATGATACTGCGCACGTCTAGCTGCCTCAGTGTCTTCTCGAGTTGGCTCATTTGGGTCGACAAAAGGGGCGGGAGGCTGGGTTGAGGGCTCGGTGTAGAAAGACTCTTGGGTTCCTGAAGGTTTGTAATGTGAGGGTTCACTGAAACTTGGAGTATTAGAGGCCGTTCCAGTAGTCGATGCTTGTGAAGTGAAAGAAGTGTTTAGAGGAGGAGGTTGTGGTTGTTGCTGTTGAGGAGCAAGTGGCTGCTGAGGTCGAGGGGGCTGTTGCACTTGTACGCCGGGAGCAGAGTAACTGCTTGTAAGGAAGGCTTCTTCTTCCCTTACATCAATACCAGATGAAGCCAGAACATCCGTCAGATCAGCCGCATCTGTGGGCTTGTCGACAGGTCGGGATGGAGGCCCCATGGTGCCAGGAGGGGGCGGTGCTGGGGCTTGAGTTATCCCATTTGGATTCGTCCCGTTCACTGCAAAAGGCTGGTTTTGTGGTAGTTGCAAGGTTCCAAAGCTCGGTGAGGCATAAGGTGACTGAGAGGACTGAGGGTGAGGGGAGAGACACTGTCGCTTGATCGGTGGTGGAACGCTTCCATTAACCGGCGATGGAGCGGGAGAGGGAGAGGAACCCGGAGGTGAGAACGATTGGGAGAACTGTTGGGGTTGTGTTTGCGCCATGGCAAATACGGCCCCCGGCCCCTGGTCAGGTTATGTGTAATTACCCGATGGTGTTGGATCAAAAATTGCCTAACATTCACTCTGTCCGTGAATGCTTCGCGCGTATGTCGAACCGTGAAGCGGACTGCTGAAAACCGCGGCCGCCGCCACCTGTAACCATCTCAAGACATCGGGTCCAATATCGAATCGTGATATCCGTCGGCAGGAGCAGCTGGGCAAATAGTGAACTGGTTACGCGGTGGAAAACTGGCGTTGGTCGGGATGCGCGCATGGAAAGGGAGCTCCGGCTCAACGAGGTTTTGCTTCGGCGCAGTAGATCACGTGGGTATTAGGTAAGACAAAGCTCCATCTCCTTGAAAGAAACCGAGAAACCGAAACCGCCTCATCAACTTGTCCTTGCCAGGGACAAACCAGACGATAAGCGACGCGATTTGATCTGATCTGATCTGATTTTTGTCATCGTACCTGTTTACTGGATTGTGACGGAAGTCCTTGTGCATTGCTGCTAGCTCATGCCATGGCTCACAAACTTAGCTCGAACTGATAGGCTTCACCAATCTTTGTCAAGGCATTGCTTCTAATATTTGATTACACTTTTTTGATTTTTGTTACCAGACGCTACTTATCTGTGCTAGACGATTTGTTTTCTTGTGCGTTGGTTGCTGGAAACGCGTTTCGCGATGGCGACAAAGCGAAAAGCTGCGGCGATGAACGCCGTTGATGACGAGCCTGTCGACCCCTCGGATGAACTAGCATTCTACTGCCTGGGTGGCGGAAACGAGGTCGGGAGGTCATGCCATATTATTCAGTATAAGGGGAAGACAGTCATGGTGTGTAACTCGCAAAATGCTCCGTCTAGCACACTCTAACCCGAGGCCAATAGCTCGATGCCGGTATGCATCCTGCGAAAGAGGGATTTTCTGCTCTTCCCTTCTTTGACGAATTCGATTTAAGCACGGTGGATATACTATTGATTAGCCAGTACGTGGAATACCTTGTCTCCTTGTTGCTCTCCTTCATTTCCATCGTGGGGACGTCTGGATGCCAAAGGGTACATCGACGCCTCGTGGTGACAAAGTCTTCGGATATCAATGGTGGAATAGCTCTTTTGGCAATCCAGCCCCTGCTTTTATCATGTATACAAGAAGCGCAATACAATTCAATCCACCTTGTATTCCGTGTTCCATCCTCTGTATTTTGTATCGTCCTTAGCCATGGATTCATCCACCGTGCTCGTGCCCTTTTCCACCGATAAACGACTAATGGGCGGTTTTGTCGCATTACAGCTTTCACGTCGACCACTCATCCGCGCTTCCCTACGTCCTCAGCAAATCGAATTTCAAAGGCCGTGTTTTCATGACGCATGCCACAAAGGCTATCTACAAGTGGCTGATCCAGGATAATGTGCGAGTCAACAACACAGCCTCGTCATCGGACCAACGGACTACCCTATATACGGAGCATGATCATCTGTCCACGCTGCCGCTGATCGAGACCATTGATTTCAACACGACTCATACCATAAACAGCATCCGGATCACTCCTTTCCCTGCTGGTCACGTACTCGGGGCTGCTATGTTCCTGGTGTCGATTGCGGGTTTGAACATCCTTTTTACAGGTGACTATTCTCGCGAGGAGGATCGCCATCTCATCCCGGCTGAGGTCCCTCGTGGGGTGGAGATTGACGTCCTCATAACCGAATCAACGTTCGGAATCTCCTCCAACCCTCCCCGACTCGAGCGCGAGGCCGCGCTAATGAAGTCTATAACCGGGGTACTGAATCGTGGAGGCCGAGTTCTTATGCCGGTATTTGCACTCGGTCGTGCGCAGGAGCTCCTCCTAATTCTCGATGAATATTGGGAAACGCATCCCGAGTTGCAAAAGATCCCCATCTACTACATTGGAAACACGGCTCGAAGGTGCATGGTCGTTTATCAAACATATATCGGAGCAATGAACGATAACATTAAACGACTATTCCGTCAGCGGATGGCAGAAGCAGAAGCTAGCGGTGACAAGAGTGTCAGCGCAGGACCCTGGGACTTCAAGTTCGTCCGAAGTCTGCGCAGCCTTGAACGGTTCGACGATGTAGGTGGGTGTGTCATGCTAGCATCCCCAGGTATGCTGCAGACAGGAACCAGTAGAGAACTATTGGAGAGGTGGGCTCCAAACGAGCGCAATGGCGTTGTTATGACGGGTTATAGTGTGGAGGGCACGATGGCCAAGCAATTGCTTAACGAGCCAGAACAAATTCATGCTGTGATGTCACGAGCAGCCAGCGGCATGGGACGGTCCCGTATGAATGGTAACGACGAGGAACAAAGGATCATGATTCCAAGACGATGCACTGTCGATGAGATCTCCTTTGCAGCCCATGTTGATGGTGTCGAGAATCGGAACTTTATTGAAGAAGTATCGGCACCTGTCGTGGTACGCACCTTCCACTTCTACCATACTTTCTCTAATACTTACCTTTAATAGATCCTAGTTCACGGTGAAAAACACCAGATGATGCGGTTAAAGTCAAAACTGCTCAGTCTCAATGCAGAAAAGACAGTGAAAGTCAAGGTCTACACCCCAGCCAATTGCGAGGAAGTTCGAATCCCCTTCCGAAAAGATAAAATCGCCAAGGTCGTTGGTAAATTAGCGCAAACAGCACTGCCCTCAGAGCAAGAAGACGGGCCGCTCATGGCCGGAGTCCTTGTCCAGAACGGCTTCGATCTATCTCTGATGGCACCGGATGATCTCCGCGAATACGCCGGTCTGGCGACCACGACTATCACCTGCAAACAACATATCACCCTAAGTTCGGCCAGTATGGATCTGATCAAATGGGCTCTGGAGGGTACATTCGGTGCTATTGAGGAAATCGGCACCAACCAGGAGGTGAAGGAGGAAGGTCAAGTGGACAGTAACGGGGAAAAACAACAAATAAAACAGGAGGCTGCTGATGAAGAGATCCCCATGGAGGAACCTCAAACATACTTGGTCATGGGTTGCGTCATAATCCGATATCACCCTCGAACTCGCGAGGTAGAGCTCCAGTGGGAAGGAAACATGATGAACGATGGCGTAGCCGATGCAGTCATGGCCGTCCTTCTTACCGTGGAAAGTAGCCCAGCCTCCGTTAAACGTATGATCCCCCGCTGCCTCTGATATGTTCACTTATAATTGCTTCCTGCTAACGACTTTACTTACAGAATCTGCCAAGCACAATCATCATCATCATCATCACCACCACCACCACAATGACACTCTAGACCTCAACCCCCACGCCGCCCAAGACGCAGAAGAACGCTTCGCACGCCTCCTCATGATGCTCGAAGCTCAGTTCGGCTCTGAAATCGCCCCTATCGAGCGTCCCCGCGTCCCCTCCAACGACTTCACAAACGGCACGGGAGCGGAACCCGTCAAGTCCGAATCCGAACAGACTCCGACCCCGTCCGAAACAAAGGATACTCATGTCCAGGATGATGCAGCAGCAGCTAAACTTGAAACCGCTGAGTCAGCTCGTCTCGGAGCGCTTGGTATCCCGGTCCCGGGAATTGAAATTAAAGTAGATAAACACGTTGCGAGAGTATGGTTGGAGGATCTAGAGGTTGAGTGTGCTAATGCGGTGCTGAGGGATAGAGTTAGGGTTGTGATTGAGCGGGCTGTTGAGACGGTTGCAAGTATGTGGTCAGCGGGGTCTTCGAGTGCCATCACGAACGGTGGCAAGGAACATGAGGAAGACGTGATCTCGAAGGGGTTGGAAGTTGAGGCTAAAGCTTAGTTTATATTGTGTACTATACAGATCTCATTGAATACTACGATGGAATGGCCATTTTGTACGAAAACTGCATCTAGAACCCGCACAATCGTGTCCAGGATAATATCAATCTCCGTAGTAATATTATAAGCAGACGCTAGGATAACATGATCATCGCGAGTCCTATCGACAGTCCTACCCCCAGCGCCTTCCCCATTGCTTAGAGGTCGGTCCGGGTAGGGGCTATGACTCTTAGATTCACTATTGGGCGACGGACAATCGGACAATCGGACAGTCCTGTCCCCAGGCGTGGAGCAAAGCGTGGAGATAGGCCCGGCTTTAGCGCTAGCCCGCTGCTCCATAAAACGGAGTACTTATCTACATCTCCCAACTGCATCTCCAGCTGCAGCTGATTTGTTTGGAATTCATGTCGCAAGTAACTAAATCTGGCTAGTAGACAGTGAGACCAGGTGATTTGATGCTATTACGCCCCAGTTAGGGGAAAGAAACCGGTCATGATGAATTGGACCAGCACATGTGAACAAGATAGTCAATCTTTTTGTTGATCGGGATAGTGGCTATCCTGTACCTATATCGGATCCAGCCCAGATTAACGGGATGATGACCAATCTAGTAGTGTAGAGTAGTTACACAAAACACCCGACGGAAGTTGCGTCGTACCATCATCAGTCCGACCTCCAACTTCGCTGACAAATTCAGCTGTGGTTGGGGGCTGACAGCGTCATCAAATCTAATACCTAAATGAACAACTTGCAGGTGCTAGAAACAATGATATAAAAGCAGGCCCCAAGATAGAGAAGATAGACAAGATAGAGTACCTACCTACTTCCTAGAGCACATTCAACTACGAAACCATTCATCGAACCCTCCATTAAATCCATCCACGCTTACGCTTACAATGAGTCCCAGAAAAGTCCTCGTATTTGGCGCAACAGGGGGTGTCGGCTCTGTTGCTGCTCGCACCGCTCATTCCCACGGCGCCAAAGTCTTCCTCGCTTTGCGGGATACCTCGAAAGCCATCCCCGGCTTGACTGCCACCGAGGAACAAAACTCTAGGTATGAAAGGGTTCAAGCCGACCTCACCCAGCCAGAGTCCGTCCGCGCCGCGGTGTCCAAGACTGGTGCCACTCATGCCTTCATCTACGCAACCCTTGGAGCCTCACCTGATCACATGCTGTCCATTGCGGAGGCCCTCAAAGCAGCAGGAATCGAACAGGTTGTCCTATTGAGCAGCATCAGTGTGCAAGGCGATCTTCGGGCTATCTCGCCAAGTGATTTTGTCCCATACGAGCATGCACAAGTCGAGCTTTCGCTGGAGAGTGTGTTCGGACCGCAGGGGTACGTGGCGGTTCGGCCTTCGTTCTTCGCCAGTAACTCGCTCTGGTGGCAGAAGCAGATTGTGGAGGATGGTGAAGTGAAATGGGCTTTCCCAGACCTGACATTTGACCATATCTCTCCGGATGATATCGGCGCGGTCTCAGGGATAATTCTCGCCGGCGCTTTCGAAGGCGAGCATGAGTCTCCGGTTCTCCTGGCCGGGCCAGAAACAGATCTGTCTGTTGCCGGTGTTATTGAGGTTATTAGCCAGGTAATCAACCGCCCGGTGAAACTAACAAGGGTCAGTCTGGATGAAAACATCCAAGTGCTGATCGAAAAGAGCGGTATGCCCGAGCCGCTGGCGAAGAACTTGACAGAGGGCTTCGCGGAGGCGACTAAGGATCAGAGTATCATCAATGCGCGGCTAACTTCAGAGGTGAGGGCGAACGTGGAGAAGTATCTCAAGCGGCCATCGATGCGCTTTTCCGAATGGGTGGAACGGAATAAGGACAAGTTTGGGGCGTGATCCCTGCAATGTACCTACTTGCTTGCTCCGTTGGCATCACAATCGCGTCGTCGGTTTAGATGTGTTGAACTGACTTGGCAAGGGAAACTAAGTGCCATGCCGTTGAATAATCTTAATGAAGAAGCTGACTTCCAGAATCCTTCAGGAACTTCCAGTAGTAAGGTAATCCCTACGGGGCCGCAGGTGCATACATCTCTCGGCCGGTAGTTCCTGTGTTTTCATTGGTTCAAGTTGTTAGTAGATGCCTCTATGATCTCGTCATCGCGGGTCCCATATTGCTCATCAACAGCACGGTTAACACCCACGATGATGGCGTCCATCGCTTCCATTTATTGGCTTCAAGGTTGGACAAGGCCTGACTGTTTTTGCTTCTGTGTGGGATCGTCTTCTGCTAAGGACTGTTGTGATCCAGACCCCCACGAGATCGACCACTGCGATTCGTAGCTGTCCTCGCGTGAACTGCAGCCACGATGATGTGCTTTCTGCCATGTGCGGTGCGCATAGTACCGCTGACAGCTTTAAATATGTCTACCGAGTTCAAATAATGCGCCACGACCAGGTGCCCATATCAACCTCTCCAACGGTCAACTTGGTCAATCGGCCCCCAGGAGTATTCAAGCCGCCTCAACCCACATCACCCTTTTGTCCTTAGCAAATGATGGCGGACATGAAAGACGTCAAGGGTCCTGAATTAGACCTGGCTCGAGAGAAGTATGACAGCTCTCCGGCGGAAAGCAATTTCGCAGACGAATATGCCGATATCAGCGAAAAGTCGCTCCTTCGGAAGCTCGATTACAAACTCCTTCCTCCGTTGACGATCTTGTATCTTCTGTCATTTCTCGACCGAAGCAACGGTATGAATCAAGTAAACTCTTCGTCGGAGTATCGCTTATGCTAATCTCTACGGTTTATAGTTGGCAACGCTCGTCTGGAAGGCTTAACCCGTGATGTTGGCATGAGTACGAATCACCTTTTCAACTAGGCGTAGAGCCAGGTATTGACGCGATGATGATTTCACATAGCTGGGAATCAATATCTCACTGGGTTGACCCTATACTTCGTCGGTTATGTCGTGTTCGAGGTCCCTTGCAATATTATATTGAAGAGGACAACTCCCCGGATTTGGCTCCCAACGCTCACTCTAATCTGGGGCATCGTTGCCACACTTCTTGGAGTTGTGGAGAATTATGCCGGTTACCTTACTTCTCGAACAGGTATGTCCATAGAAACAAAACTTTATGTAATTTCATGTGCGCGCGCCGCTGACATTGTCTGGATGTTCCTCTGTCTTTCTCGGGTCTCTGATCCGTTGAAGCTGGAGCGCATCTTTTGATTGTAGCTCTTGGTATTGCAGAAAGTGGTCTGTTCCCTGGAGTTGTTTTCTATCTGTCCATGTGGTATAAGCGAAACGAGCAGCACTACCGCGTGGCATTATTTTTCAGTGCTGCATCGCTTGCTGGTGCTTTTGGTGGAATTCTTGCTTGGGTGAGTACACCCGATAAGAAACCTAGTGTAGTACAATATATTGACTGCCTGTTAGGGAATTTCGCATATGGATGGTGTTGGTGGTTATGAGGGTTGGCGGTGGATTTTCATCCTGGTATGCAGCAGATGGCGAGACGATTACCGAGCCCAGTGTACTAACTGGTTGCAGGAAGGATTGTTAACGGTGGTAATGGCTGTCGTTGCCTATTTTTGGGTCTATAACTATCCAGCTACCGCGGAATTCTTGTCAGACAAGGAACGAAGCTTCATCACCTTCCGCTTGAAACACGACAATGATGCGACGCGCGAGGAGAAATTTACATGGGCAGCTGTTCAAGATGCCGTCAAAGACCCTAAGGTCTGGTTATACGGGCTTGGTTTCCACACCATGTCTCTTCCATTATATACGCTCTCTCTGTTTCTGGTAACTTGTCCTTGTCATTGGCTCATTTTTTTTTATTTATCTGCGTCGCTAACTGTTTAACAAGCCCACCATTATCAAGGAACTTGGCTACAGCGCGGCCAAGGCTCAGCTGCTCACTGTGCCTCCCTACGCACTAGGGTTTGTGACGACAATTACTGTCGCTATCCTTTCCGAACGCACCAAACGTCGGGCGCCCTATATCATGGGCTCTTCAGCCTTTGCCTGCATCGGTTACATTATTCTCCTTGTGGGGCGTAAGCCCGGTGTATCATATACTGGGACATTTTTTTGCTGCGCGGGCATCTATCCTGCCGTGGCCATTGTCCTATCCTGGCCCGCCAACAATGTCTCTGGCCAGACAAAGCGAGCCATTGCCAACGCCATGCAAATATCTATCGGTAACCTAGGAGCTGTCCTCGGAACACAGCTGTACCGAACAGAATCTAGCCCGCGATACTTTCTTGGCCATGGGTTCGCATTAGGATATCTCGTGGCGAATATCATCGTTGTATTCATCCTTTGGCAGGTGCTCAACCGTGAGAATGCCAAGAAGGCAGAGGTCAGAGACCGTGAAGGTCTCCATGCATTGATGGGTGACATTGGCGATGACTTCCAAGGAGACAAGGATCCTCGATGGATCTTCCAGACTTGAAATATACCTTGAATTTTTGAATGGTGGCAATTCCAATATAGAACATTACAGATTTCCTTGGTTAGCAAAATCCAGCTCTATGATAGTACTTAGTGAATGATTCATGACTTTTCCCCCTAATTTCAAGCTTTGTACTTCACTGTGGTGGGGCTTATCAAAAACCCTTAAGCACTGTTGACTGTTCAGGCAATCATTCCAAAAAGGGTAAGGTCGTTTTGAATCCAATAGAGACCATGAAGTTACAAAGTATCTACACCTAGACTAAACTTGCCACCAACTTACCTTCCAGGAACACCACAGCTGCCTGAGATTCATCCTCCCACGATGGAATCTGCCTATCCGAGCTCGGAAATCTCAATCTCAGGAAATCCTGACTCTCAGTATATCCGGAACCACCAGTACACAAAGAGGCTCGCAACTTCTCACTACCCTGACGTCTATTACAATGGCTACACCAAGCCCGACGCGGAGCCCATCGGACCTCATTCCCATGGCTTTCAGGAAGGCGAATTTGTCAGTCCCGGCTTTTTCCAGCATATCAATCCGAGTTTCTTCGCGTTACCACAAATGGAAATTGAGTGGACGTACAACCTACGTCGAGCCGCACAGCGTATATTGCCATTCCTATATCTAGGCCCGTGGAGCTGTCTGTCAGATACACAGTGGTTGAAAGAAGAGGGCATTACTCTACTCCTAGGCGTCCGAGATCAACGGTTGGCACATTCGCGGCTCTATTCGGGACAGAAAGCCGCTGCGGATGCGGGGGTTGAAGCCGACTCTTTCGACATCGTGGACAGCCAGGATCTTATCGCCAGGTTACCGCAGACGATACGACGCATTAATGATCACATTTATCTTTCAATAAATCCAGAAACTGGAGCGCCCATTCCTAAAAAGGTTCTCGTATTCTGCGAAACAGGAAACGGTCTATCCGCGCTGGTCGTGGTGGCGTACAGTATGGTGATGCTTAACATGTCGCTGGGCCACTCACTGAACTTTATTCACTCCCAGCGGTTCTGTATCGACATGGAAGACGACTTGAAGCTGATGTTGTTGGCGTTCGAGCAAATTTTAGAGGCTAAGCGAGATGTTGAAAATGCGAACAGGGTTGCTAGTGCGAACTCGTATTTGGCCGCTCCGAAGATGGCTCTGTCTAAGAAACGAAGCTTTGCGGATCAGGTGGAGGATGAGAGAATTTTGAACGAGAGCATTGAGGTAGAAACTTCATCTCTGGACAGGAAACCCCTGGCACCGTTTCAGGATCGTTGGGGTTAGTTAATATTGTGCTGCTATCTTGGTATCTCTGCCTGGGGGACCATTTATTGGCTTTTCCACGATATTCTACAGCTTTTCATTTCTTTGTATCTATTATTATTTCCTATAGTTGGATCCTAGCTTCATTCACTCTAGGCTTTCTGTGATTTCTAGATATGGGGATGTTGAATTGCTTTCAAAACCACACTGGGAGAATATCTATTGTCTGATATGTTACCATTTTGCCGGGAAGGGAAGTCTCATTCACGCTATAAGTCAATTTATTCACTTGGGACAGTTTGCGGAGAATACTAATTACCTTTAACTTCCTGTCACTTTCTTATTCCCTCATTGTCTATTTCCCATCTGTAAATGAGATCTTCTGCACACACACACACACACATTCCTATTGTATCCTACACTTCACAAGCAGAGCCATTCATTAAACTTTTCAATGACAAGACACTGCTTCCAACTGTCTATATCTATCATTTCTCTACCTCATATCATCTCATCCCTTCTCATATCCTTATCATGATATTTCCTTACCCTCCCCCCATCAAGAAGAAGGCATAGCCGAACGGGCGGCGAATCTTCGAGCAAGTGTCCATCCCCCTCAGCATCTCAATCAATACCTACTCTACCTTCCGATGTCTCGACGACGTTTACGGAGAGATGACAAGCGCAAGAAACCACATTTTATCGATTATAACCCAAATCTACCTCCTGCTGCGTTCCCGACCTTGGATATAATTCCGAAACGTGGGTCTGATATCAATGGAGCTCAGCAGGATAATAATGGTGAGAATACGTCAAGTGAGACCAAGCTAGACAGAAACGTCAGGGAGAGCCTAGATGACCTGTGCTTATTGACGAATCCCGAAAGCCAGGAGGAAGAGTCTTTAGTTGATTGCTCGGAGGGCATACCGATAGATCAACTTGACAATTGCATGGCAAGCAATGGGGATCTGAATCCGATCTGGGTGAGCAATATGGCTAGAATGAAGGCTGCAGGACAGGACGCTTATGGCGATATGGATATGGAAGACACCGATCTGGATGGGATGGTGACTGAGGAAACTAAGGTAAGTTGCATTTACAGTTGGTTTACTCTGGACCCAGATGACCGTTGTGCAGAGCGTGACTAACTAATACCTTTCTCTCAGATTTCTTCGACAGGACCGCAAGACCCAAGCTGGGCCGACCTCTCAGACCGAATGCAAGCAGAGATACTCGACAACCTACTAGACCGCTACAACTACCCTACCGCATGTCGTATGCTAGGCCTAACAACCCAAGAACTCATTACAGTCTATGACTCCTTGGAATACCGCCGAGAGCAAACCGAATTGGAAGATACCGAGCTACAAGCGATGCGAGAAAAGCAATGGAGGGGTCTTTCGAGAATCGACAACAGCCTTCGGTTTCAGAGCCAGTCGCCCCAGCTTGCGTTCCGGAAGGCTTCTCGTCAGGCGTTCCGCGGATTGAGGGAAGTTATGGATCCTGAGGTCGACTTCTTCGGTTGCGAAGCGTCTGAGCTCACAACTGCAAAGTCCTTCTTGCGTAAACGAGAGATAGAGGCTAAGTTTACGGGTGTCTGGGGGAATGAAATTGCCCTTGTCCATACCTCCAAGGAGGAGGGTTCTTGGGAAACGGTTGGTTTGGATGGAGGTTCTGGCCCTACTCTCATCACAGGCATCGGTCTAACATCCAATGAAGCACACCCACCCACCACTGCCACCACTGCCACCACTACCAAACCTACCCCCGAATCAAGGACATCCACTGCCATGAAAGATACATTCATAAACCAGCTCGCAGACCCGCCGACCGGCAGCAAATTAGAAACCGTCCAACGCACCGGCGACCCAACCACCCCTCCGCGATGGCTCACCCACCTCTTCAAAGAAAAGGTCGACCCGGAAAGAAAGCACCGTGAGATGAAAAAAAGGCAGGAATATGATCTTGTTTGTCGTCAGGATCAGTACTCTGTTCCACCAGAGGCCCTATCTATTAAGAAGCCCCTGCTTGATTATTCCTTCTCTGAGGAGCTTGCCCTAAGACCGCGGCAACAATCTAACAGTACCGCGCAGAGGACAAGTTCCGGTTTAAGTCATGAGATGGCTCTGCTATCTTCAGCGAAGGATAAGAAGATCCCCGGTTTGAAGCTGGAGAACCATCTCCGGAGATCAAATAGCGAGCCGTCCTCACAGCGCGCAGGGCCTTCTACTCTTCTGTACCGCCGCGTCCCTTCAGCGAGCCCACAGGAGCCAGAAGAAGCCGAGCAACATATACAGAGGCAAAAGTCAGAACAGGAGCAAACAGCTACTAGTAAAGACGCGGAAAATGACATCGACAGCAACCTAACAGACCTAATGAGAATCTGGGCATTCATTCCTTTGTCACCGTCTCCAACACCAACACGCCAGGAGGCTAATTCATCGTCGAGCCCGGGGACGGAGCTATTTCAATTCTCGAATCTCACGTCACCGCAGACCGTCACTACTCATGCCTCTTCTCCTACGAGTGCTGCTAGTAGCACTCTTGCTGGGCATGAGGATAGGGATGACGATGACGATGACGAGCTGATGCTCGAAGACGAGATGGTGCTTCTCCCCACGAGCCGTTAAATGCATCCCTGCCGTTCTACAATGTTTAATTTAAAAAAAGGGAGACGTTAATTTCAAATAGGATGTGAGGACCTGTGGAATTGACACTGAAAATGAACAGAGGCAGAATTTTAAGCACGAGGTTTCAAGGTACGATAGGCTCTATCGCCCACGCTATCCTCCCTTCACCATACGGAAGCAATCAGCTACATTTAAAAGACTGTAACACCTGCCTGGGAGTTCACTAGAAGAGCGACAATCAAAGCATACAAGCCTTCTGGCTGCATTAGCACTCATTCACACCGAACCAAACCAAGCCCACTATGAGTATCTTGCCTAAGACCTCAGCAAAAATCAAAACAAGGACCATGCCTACATAAAGCCGAGGCTGCTGGGCTGATCCTCTTACGCCCGCATTCCCGACAATTTCAATCGCAAACCTGAGGCCCCGTAAATCCCGATAATACCAGCCATGACGATGGGCACGATGCCTGACTTGGTATCAGCTCAGCCCATGAGTTATAGTACCTACCTGGCATTGACATCTTGCGTGCGTACTTTTGACTATCAAATCAGGCCGGAGGAACCCCCCCTCCCGGATGAGCAAACGCCAACACCGGCCTTCACAGTTCCGTAGGCTGCCCCATAGGTCGGTCGTGAACACAATGGCACTTCATCCGAGGACTTCGAAGAGCGGCTGGACGGCTTAACATCTACTGTACGGAGTATGCCTGGTCCAATTGAAGACTCACTCCGTAGCTGGAACTTTTAGCGGTGTTAACTAAGATCATTTAAACTTCATTTGAGGTCACCAAAACCCCGATAGCATGGTTCTTCGAGGGGCGTAGATTAGAATTTTTTTTTCTTGTGCTTGTTGGGTGTCATGGGACCCTCCCGCGCCGGGCCGGGCCTCGATCGTTGCCACCTGTTGATTGAGGTCCAATCAGACTGTCAACGGAGTACAAAGGTCCATCCCCTTATCTATCTCTAAAGAGGCAGGACGCTCTCACCACCTGGCACTTGGCAGGCTCCAGGCTCAGCTCTTCCATGCTTCCAGTTCATCCGCCAGACTTACTTTCCAGGTTTCCAGCGCCAGGTCATTCTGCCCTGTTCTCCCCCATACTTGGTCTATACCTAGGGTTCATTTGCGAGGCGTAAGCGATGCGTAGTCAACCACGATTTCCCTGGAACTTATGGTTCGACACCTACCGATGTGGGGGTGTCTCACATGTCCTTACACTATGGTACCTGTACCGTGTACAATAAAGCAGGTTATGAGTGTCATTGGCAAGCGTTCGAGCTAGTAAGCATATATCTGAATTGAGGAGTAAAGAAGGTCGGTCTTGCCCGTCTCAATCTCGCTGCAAGCGGGCGTTTGAAAACACGTAGAATATAATAATCAGCAATCTAATCTTAATAGGCACCTCAAAGAGATATAACTTTTAAACCATGGAAATAGCAGAAAACTCTGCATTAATCTGGGATATTGGAGATTAGGTCTGACTAAATTCACACCCCTGAAGGTAGGAAACACACCCTATTTTTAACTACCTGTCAGATAAGGTCCGCCGTTCCATCTTTCTTAAGTCGGACGTTAAGGATATTCTGTGGGCAAGTGAAAGAAAGCTTTTGTAGGGTTTGTTAACAAAGGTAGTAGAGATGTGGTTCGTAGCTTTAAGTTAAACAGTAGACTCGCTTTGATTCCGAAGATAACAGACTGTCACACCTCGCATCTGCCTTTGGTATATAGACAGACACTAAGTAGAACTTCTAGATACAGGTGAGTGACAGTCCTTAAGTACCTAATGTCCATCATATCCATTATACTGTTAGAATATTGTCCCTGGCCATGCCCGTATCATACCTATATAGGTATGACCGTAGTCCTATTTTGGTATAGTATCATATCACCCGATCTGATTTGTTCGGTCCGCTTCTATTGTCGTCACAGCCGAGGCTGTGGCGTGGTAGATCCATTGGCTGACAATGCCCAAGTTCTTTGACACTTATATATGTATACTTCGAGGAGCTGGTGGGTAGTGATAATAATACAAGATATCTGGCAGCTATCCTGAAACAGGCAAGTAACTTGAAGCAGGAATTCACAAGTCCTGACGTTATACTTAGTATTGACTGTAAAAGTCATAATGTGTAAAAATAAGTACATTTGTTCACCACCCCCCTCCGACTGATTTAGGTCAATGGTGCCCGCCAACACCCTAGCTATTCTAGTCGGAGGAGGGGTGGTTAACAGTAGAGTGATATTATAAAAACATGGAAAGCATGGAAAAGGAGCATGCAAAAAAGCAAAAAAAAAAAGTAAAAAACAGAAACAAAGCAAGAAAACAAGTTCGCTTGTTCTTGAGAACCCTTCAATCCATTCCAAAAAAAAATAAAAAAAAATAAAAAATAACACCCAAAATGAACCATGTCCCAAAAAAAAAGAACCATGTCCAAAAACTCCTCACTCAGCTCGATGCTTTGATTTGTAGTAAAAAAGGAGGCCATGAACACCCCTCTCGGTCCCCCCCAAAATCTTCCAATATTGGTCTTCGTCAGCCACCATGACGCGCAGCTCAACACACATTGCTATAATCCTCCGCTTGACGCCCATGGATGGGAGCTTCAATGAATTAGTTGCGAGTTCTCCAATGCGCTCCAGTGTGCCCTCTGGAAGCTTCCTCTTCTCTTCGTTCATGAGGACTAGGGCATGTCCTATTATTTCAAAGCCCTTTCGAAGTATTCTGTGTCCAGGATCGTCGTTCACAATGGGAAGCTCACTGATGAGGGCATTGATGACCGCAGATGGTTCGGACACGTCAACAATGTCATCGATCAGTTGATCAATTATCTTGACCAAATGGCGTGATATCTCGTAGGGTTTCTGAGCCTCGAGTAACTTTAGCACCGCTTTCGGGTAATGCCCGGGAAAGTATGTCTTCGCGTGAACAACCATGTACTTCACCGTATAGAGGACCTGTGTCTTGAAATCCCACACCGAACCAAACGGCAATACCCTCTCGCTGGGTGGTTCTTGCATCACCAGCTCGTCAAGCAAAGCCACTAGCATGACATTAAACTGCTCTTGATTGGTGAATAGAGAATTGTGGCATTCGATCAGCCCCTGGAGCTTTCGGTATCCGGTCATGTCCATATCTCTCGCGCGGATTCGTTCTATCCCTTTGGCAAGCATCTCACGCGCTTGCACTAGATCCTGTGATCGGAGACTGATACCCCGCTTCGTCGGGGTAGCCTCAGATTCCCTCGGTAGATCGCTAGACGGTCGCCGGGCTCGCGAAGCCTGGACATCAGGCGTCCCATCCTCAGATCGCATACCCCAGTCATCGTCAGCTTTCTTATCTGACATCTCATCGTCTTTCGTATCCAACATCTCATCATCTCCTTTCTTGTCCGACATCGCATCGACATCTTTCTTCTCAGACATCCCATCGTCTAATCGCAAAGGCGGCGTGCTGCCTGGCTGCAAAATAGGTGTGTGGTCAGTTTCCGGCCATTCGGGCAGAGTTAGCGAGATTCGATGAGTCAGAGCGTCTATCGAAGCCCTCCTTGAGATGGCTTCTTCATCCATCTCTTCCCCCCCATTGAGGTCAATGTTCCACTGGGGGTCGACTGTCGATGACACAGGACTAATCGCTTTTGCAGGCGGAGCCCCTGGTATCTCAACAGCTTTGGACCACAAAACCTGTGGGCCGTCCTGCTCCTCCTGCAGCTGACTTGCAACAAAAGCAACGTCCGGATAACTGGTCCGGATATCCCCCTGCCATTCTTGGTGTGCATCGGTTGGCATTCGTTCAGAAACGTCCGCTTCCAGCTCCGACTCTGAAACACCTTTGCCTTCAAACGAAACCTTCCGATTTTTGTACTCCTCGGTCTTCAAAACTTCCTTGAAATCAACATTCGGCCAATTGGCTGATTGAAGTGCCTCTGATACAGACCCAACCCTTGGTCTTTCATGGGCCGCGGTGTCGGTCAAACCCTTTTTCGGGGCAGTATTCTCGTCACTCTTCCTCTCGCTAGTCTCGCTAGTCTCTCCCTCGCTGTTATTTGTGCGTTTCTTAGGAATACTGATGGTCCCAAAAGGTTTAGTAGTGGTGCCCGGGAGCTCTTCGATGCGTCTATAGCCCATCTTCGTCGGGCTCGCATCTTGCAGTGGGTCACTTTTCTGTCGGGGACGAGTGGCGCCGAGCGATCTCGTCGAAGGGGTGGATGGTTGTGCTACTGGGATCCGGGCCGGGCTTCCTCGGTGTGGGCTCTCCGTATGCTTTGGATGGAAACCGGTAGTGGTCGCGGGCCGGGCAGTTTCGAGTTGAGCGGGGCGCAGTTTCGAGGCGCCCGGCCGCATCGGAGCAGATGATAAGGATGAGGTAGGAGTGCCCGGCATGGCAGACCTAAGCTTTTTTCGGGGACGGTTGGTCCTCGTCGTATCAGGTAGAGCAGACTGGTCTGCCGTTGTGGGAGGGGCCAAATTCTTAGCGGCAGCAAGACTAGCCTTCCCTTTCGTAGCAATCGCTCCCTTCGCGGTCGGACGCCCTGGCGTACTGCTGAATAGTCCTGTCGTCGATGAACTCGAACTCGAGCTCGATACAAACGGATCGTGCACCGAATTCGCCGCATCTTTCTCGATCATCGCACGATGCTTGGGTAAAATATCATTTAGAATCCTATTGTCTATTAGCCAAATCCCAGACGGAAAACATAAGGCAACCGCATTCATGCGGGTGTGACTTACTGGCGGGCTCTGTCCGGCCAGACTCTATGGAAGTCCCAATAAGTGAGACGGTATGCCTCTCTGTTCTCCGGCCTAGCGTCGGCAACGCCATTCTTGATGCATTGTGCGATGTTGGCCAAGCCATCTGGAGTAGTCTTGTGTTTTGCTTGGCCATTGATGACAATCCTTAGCCACTCCGCAGAATAAAGGCGCAAGCTGTTGTTCGTACTAGCAGCCGCCGACGTAATGTGGCTCAATACGCGTGTATTGCGTGTCACATTCTCTAGTAGAGTTGCGACAGTCGAGTTGCCATTTTGTGAAGTGATCTTCTTTGCGTTTCCGCAGAGCTTCATGGCGTTATTCAGGATGATATCGATCATGGGGTCAAGCCGAGTTTGGTTGACGCGGGCAAGGGACTGCAACATCTGGAGACCAGTTGTTTGCATTGTAGTTCGGAGAGAATTGGCAACTTTGAAGATGGCATCGAAAAGAGTCTTAATCCCGGTGAGGTAAGCTTGGGTAAAGTCATGAGGTGCATTCCCATGTGTGATCCGACGGAGCATGATGATACTCTTTTCGCGCTTCTGCCAATTGGTTTCATCTTCTTTGCCCTCGAAACAAGGGAGCATCTCACGCACTATCTGCTCAAACTCACGAGCAGAGGCAAGATCGCGGGGTTGAACGCTGTCGTCCACTTCGTGAGAGTTATGCCGCGGTGTCGTCGGAGCAGAATGTCGGCCAACCGAAGCATTCGCCATTCTAGGCGCTTTGTCTGTATTGACTGTCGTCGTGTTCGGGCGCATTGGCACCGGTCTTAAAATAACCGGTGTACCTAATGCATGGTCAGTATCTGCAAGTGCGTGCTTGTATAGAAATGGAGCAAGCTTACTATCTATCGAATCTTCGATTGTCTGGTCCGCATGTGTGGAGACTACTGAAAGTGGTCGAGTGAGGACAGGGGCGGTATTGCTAACAGCCGGGGCGGATCCGGCGCCAGCTTGGGCGGAATGATTAAGAGCTGGGGTGGAATGATTGTCAACCGGGGCGGGTCCAGTGACGATCGGGGCGGAATGTGTACCATCCGATATGAGATGGGCATGCGAAGTATAGATGTCAACTCGTGAATGTGGCCGCTGGAGGACATTGGCCCTTGACGGCGGCCGATACAAGGCATCACCCCTTGAGGGTGGCCTATGCAGGGCATCACCCCTCGAAGGTGGCCGACGTATGATATCGCCACGTGAAGATGGTCGAACGGAAGGTGGTCGAACGGAAGGTGGTCTTGTTGAAGGCGGTCGGCTTGAGGGCTCTGGTTCAAGCCCGATACCAACAAGGATCTCATTCATAATGGCCTTCCTGACGTTCTTCTCAGCCATTTGCCTCTTCAGATCGGTCTTGGCATATGGAGGCGCATTTCTATCCGAAGGTTAGTCGTCATACAAAAACAGTGATATAGAACAGATAACTTACGTGAACAGCTCCAAGGCCACCTTTTTTGCGCTCTCACGAACGTAATGATCGGCATCTTCGAGGGCTATGACGATATTCGGAACGTATTGTTTGAAGGAAAGGTCAGATTGGGAAACCATCTGCAGTGGATAGTTAGATCATGGCCGTCAATGATGATCAAAGGAGACCCACAGTAGAGAGCATAATAAGACTCGATTCCTTAGTTCTGGGGTTCCTTGACGATAAACCAAGTTCGAATACAGCGTGCTCAACTAGCGGAGCAGCGGCAGGCCATATGTCGGTAAGTGCTTGGGCAGCCAGAGCCCTAATGCGGTCCTTGTGATCACCCAAACGGTCCACAAGACATGAGATTAGATCCTTGGCAAAGAGAGAAACGAGGTTGTGCAGCTCCTGAATAAACAGGCGTTTCAAGAAATGGCCAAGAGTGGAGAATCCTGCCGTAAGTAGGGCGAAATGATGCGAGGCTATCGACAGCCGTAAGCACTCAAAGATTGGGGGCACTGCTCCCTCTGGAACATTCCTTTGCTTGATGTCGGATTTCAAGCCAAGTATATGGGTAACCTTGGCATCAATCGACAGGTTGCTGTTCTTGAGCACCGCAAGTAGCTCCACTGCCTTTTGCTCCATCCTAGCCACGAAGTGATTGAGCTCGGGTCGTGCTAGGAAGAGGAGAGCATAGATTATGGTGAAGCGAAAAGCGAAGCGGAGAAAGGTCAAAAAGAGTTCCCAGAATTGGGAAGTGTAGTGGGTAGTTATTACGAAGGCAATAAATGCCAGGAGGCTATTAGAGTTTGGATCCATGGTCAGTAATCGATTTGATCAATGAACATAGACGAGAAGGGTACGGAGCGGGTTGTTGCAAACAGAAGAGACGGGGGATGGGGGAATGGGAAATATACCTGCATAAACAAAACAGTTATGGCAGTCGCAGTTCAGTATCCCATCAAGAAGGAAGTAGGTACGAGGAGGAAGGAGCGATGGTGTTGGGCGGCGTGGGCGAAAGATGAAGTGTGAGAAGAACCCAAGTTGGGAGAGAGCGGAGGGGACGATAGTCGATCGCCGTCCGATAAGCGACGCAGACGCGGCGATAAGCGCTATGTGCCAATTCCTAGCCGATCAAACTATTGCGAGGGAGTCGGTAAAGGACGAGGTAGGTCGAGGAAGACAAGGAGAATGGCGGGACTGTGGAAGGCGCGAGGGACATGGGAGGAGAGGGTCGAGTTGGTGGTGTTGTGTTGATGTTGTCACAATTCTTTTTTCCCGCGGACGCTTTGTTTACCCAGGTACCCACACAGGTTGCACATCATTGCACATTGGCCAGTCTGTGCCTCTGTGGGCCACTGTCAGTTGGGTATTACGCTCTTGTCTGTAGCTAAACAGTAACAACGTAACTACTACTACTAGTAGTACTTAGTAGTTAGTCGTAGAGGGATTATTAATATTAGAATGCCTACCGCTCTGGTATATTCTCTGAACCAGCAATTCTTGTACCTCGCTATCATGTGCGGAACGCAATATATTCTGCTCTGTGAACAGCAACAATCACTCCAGACTTGAGCGTTCTGACTTCAGTAGTTCAACAACGTACCTGGTTTAAGGAGGCTACCGAGTATTTATATACGTCCATGCATACAAGAGAAAACTGAACCGTGCACCAGGCACGTCAAGTTACTTCCTAGCGTCTAGCACAGTAGCCCCTGCGCGCTGCGGCGGCTTGCTGCATCCCCGCCTACTAGTACTTTTCTTCGTTCAACATCCATCTCCAACCTCGACTCATCTTTCCGGAAGTAATTCATAGCGTACGCATACCTAGCAACCAGCCATGGCTACACCTTCAGCCATCCCAAAGATCACCGTTCCCTCCGACCCCTCCAAAGATCCACCCACAACCAGCAAGTCGATTATCCACCCCCCAAAGCTCCCCACACCCAAGATCCGTCTCCAAATCCACGACCTCCGTCATCCTGCCGCCCAGTTCTTCCTTATCTCCGTCCCCGACCTCTCATCTACCCTCGAAACTGCTCTCTCCGCCATCATCCAGAACCTCTACACCCCTCCCACAATAGAGACCACCACCATCACCGCTCCGAAACGAAAGCAACCACCAACATTTACGCCGTCCCTCCCACCAACCCGCTCGGTCACCATCCTCCTGCGTGACATCGGCGGTGTCGCCTACACAACCGGCGAGGACCTCGACAATGACCACAAAGAAATCCACATCTCTCTTGGGTACATCCAACACTGCCGTACCAAAGCCGACCCCTTAGCCGAGATAGTAGGCGTCATCACACACGAGCTCGTCCACTGCTACCAATATGCTGCACCGCGTGCTACTGTCGACGGTAAGCCCGACCACTCTACCCCTCGCGCGCCGGGCGGTTTAATCGAGGGCGTTGCGGATTTCGTGCGTCTCAAGGCGGGGTTGAGCCCGCCGCATTGGAGTCGACCGACGTCTGCCAAGGAGAGACCGGAGAAATGGGACTCGGGGTATCAGCACACGGCCTACTTTTTGGCGTGGCTGGAGGATGTCCGGGTCGGGAGGGGAGCGGTAGGTCTGCTCAACGATCGATTGAGTCGGGTTGGATATGTAGGAGACGGCAAGTCTCACGGAGCGAAAGAGGACGGTGGAAGTAAAAAGGGAGAGGGCTTCTGGAGGGCCTTATATGGAGCCGAGATCGATGAACTATGGGATGAGTATGGTGGCTGGCTAGATAAGCCTGGCGGCCAGGGGAACTGGGAAGATGTGCTTGTAAATCCAACTGATACTTAGAACTATAGATTGTTCTATTAGTAGTAATACACACTACTTAGTATATATGCTTATCATATTGAGTGATTGAGAGTCGAGAGTCCGGCTACACTTAGGGCCCATGAGAACAGGTGTTATTGAACTGAAGGCTCTCCCACCTAAACCTAAGTTGGGGTGCCTTCCCACATTGGAAACGCACTGCACCTTCCTCTTGCTACTGCAAGAAGACGAACGCGATTGTGGTGCTGTGAGTACGAGGTGTAGTCTTGGGTTCATACATCTAACTTTTTGAGCTTGGGAGGAGCGGATTACCAACCATTGATTCAATACATTTATGTACTATATTTCTAAAAGCGTGCTGCCCTGCCTTAACCGTAGACAACACAATAGAGAAGTTGGGAGAAAAGGAATATGCAAAAAACACCAAAAACATAGAATAAAATTTCCCATACTGTACAAGATCCGATCTTAAAAAATTTGATAAAACACATTGCACACGGACTCGTGCCAACTTGATCGTGGACAATATACCGTGTAGAAGAGGAGAGCGGCTCTCCACCGCCTGATTTCTATACAATAACCTCACCCAGATCCACATAAACTGGCTTCCAAGGAGCAGCGCCTTCCTCCTCCATCGAGCTGGGTACGCGCACTTCCAGCGGGCTATAAAGGTACCACGCCTTAAGAGAGGCTACGGCAGCCCTCGACCGAGCCTCGACTAGGCTGGCGCCTGCGCCCTCGCCCAATTTATCTTGACCAGAGAAAATGCCAACAACGAAGACGGGATGCCTGCTCCTGCGGCCGGTTTCGCTGATAATTTTGGCGATGGGCCGCTCATAGCTTTCACGCGCACAGAGACGGGCCAGATCACGGGTGGGCTGGGAGAAGTTGAACAAGTTCGAAACGTCGAGGTGTCGTGAGATAATGTGCTGTTCAAAGAAACGCTTCGCGGCTGCTCTGCCGGAATGGAGGTAGATAGCGCCCATCACGGCCCGCACGAAAGACGTGTTGGCTTGCTGAAGGGTTGTTGGTTTAACACCTTGCACTTCTCCCGAGGACTGAGACTCAGAAAGCGGTACGGCTGCAGTATCTGGATCACCAAATTCATTGTCGTAAACGATGCCGGAAGAGACTGACTTCCGCCAATGTGTCTGGTCTTCATTGGGTCTTGTCGTGCCAACGACACGTTCTGCGTTTATATCGGTCCCGGGGGGAACTCTTGTAAACTGAAGGAGGCCGGGGTCTACCTCGCCGCCGGGAAGCGCAGCATATTCCACACCCCATTCTCTAGCCATTGCGGTGAGCGTCTTGGGTCCGACGTAAGCATACATTGCCGCCCAGATAACCGTCAAAGGTAGTCGAGGATATGTGCAAATAAGGTGTTCGGAGGCATAGTTGGTTAGGAGGTCATGGCCGAGGACAGCGAGTGGTGTATTATTAAACTGAGAATTCGGGTCTGCAGAAGGATCAACTAAGCATCGTGCCAGTGTCTCGAGCGGTAATCGCGATGGGAGGTAAAGTCGTGCATGAAGCGCCGCAAGTTTTGCAGACTCGCGTGCGGCCTGGACTGGTGGTGAAGGGAGTTTGTATTTCGAGATTTTGGGAGAGGGGGGAATGGTGGTTGAAAGAGTTGATTGTTCTCCGGCTAGTCGTTCATTTCCAGGCTGTAAAGGCGCGGAATCCGTCGACTGAAACCGCTTGCTCGAGTAGAGTTGTGTCTGCAGTCGGCCACCAATTCTGGCTCGCGACGACAGGGCCGAGCTGCTCCATCGTTGGAGCTGCAGCCTCTTCATCAGGGCAATTATGCGGCTCAAAGCGTAGACAAAAAAAGAGAAGGTAAAGAAGGCAAACGACGGACACCCAGAATATCAGGCGTGGGGAATAAGGAAGGGCGAAAAAAAGTTGAGCATTGACGGAAGTCACGGGACTGGGGAGTCGTGTGAGAAAAACGCTAAGCCGGACGGCAGTCACGTGAAATAGATGAACGATGGCCAACCGGAATGGGCATTATCATCAGCAAACCCCCAGCATCATCAACCCCCCCAGCAACTTTGAAACCACATTAACTCCTCTCAATCGCAATGGGTGGAGGCGGAAAGATCCCGTATGTCAATATCCCATCTCTTCAACTTTCAATCGGTTCAATTCTGACCAATGTGGTTCTAGATACCCCAAGGAAGTCTGGTCTCCTGCCGGAGGCTGGTACGCTCAGCCTGCGAACTGGAAGGCCAATACCGCTATTATGGGTGCTGCCATGATTGGAATTATCGCTGCAGTATGGAGCCTCAGCGCGGAACGCGAACATCGGGATAAGATGCCAGAGCCTGGCAGGTTCTTCCCTAGCCGATAGTCAGTCATTCTCACACTATTGCTCAACGAGTTTACTCTCGGGCTTATACTGATCCGGTTTTTCTTTATTTGTAGCTGGAGCAAGCAGATCATCGAACACGAAAGGCAACAAGCCGCCAAGAACGATTCATAAGGAGGATCGGTAACAGAAAAGAAAGAAGTAGGGGGATGTTATGGTATGGCAAAGTCTATGTTCTATAATTATGCGGGCTGTATCACAATAGAAGGGCGTTTTCAATCGATCAGTTGATCTGCAAGTGCTTTTGAGGAGATTTTTCGAATGATCGATACAATCCCTGGGTGTACAGACGGACTCGTTCCGTGAATTCAATTCCGTTCCAATGATCCTTCCCCTCGAGAGTTGTAGACAGGCGAGGCACGCCAATCTGTTCAACGACAAAGCTTGCAGCGACAGTGGCAAAGATCAAAGCGACTGGGATACTGTGCTTCCCAGAAGCGGCGATTGCTTTTCGCCAATTCGTGGACTCTGCAAGGACTGAATCGACGACTTTGGCGGAGTCTCTGCCTTCGCTTATCATTCCCTGAGCTAGCGCGCCTAAGAAAGAGTTTCCAGCTCCTGTTGGATCAACAACCGGAGAAACCTCCAAGGCGTTCGGCTGATGATAAGCCGGCAGCCAGAGCCTCAGACCTCTAGAATAAGAGTAACAACCGTCTTTTCCTGCTCTAATAACCAAATACCCTTCCCCTTGGGGCCCAATTCCTGATGCAAGAATATTTCCCACTATATCCTTGCCGGAAGTAGCCCCCTCGCTCCAAGGAGGTTGCCCGAACATCATGCCTAGTTCTAGGTCATTGGGGCTCACAATGTCAACCTCACGACATGCCTTTAAGAACGTCTGCTGCTCCTCAGGAGTACACATATCCGGTACAGGCTCCCATACAAAGATAGGTCTACCATTGGGGAGGCCGGAAGGGGCATTTCCATTGCTTTGTATCTCCTCTCGACGTTGGAGGATACCCCGCACTATAGATATACATCGCGACGAGGAGCATACCATGTGGAATGTCTTCGAAAATACCTGGGGGTCCGACAGCATATATGGCTCCAGTCGTAATTTCGGTGTCAAGTATTGAAAAGCTATTCTCGTCATTATCTCGCCGGCACGCCGCAGAGGATATGGGAACTAACCTCGTTTCTCATTGGGTCCGTAGCCATTCCAGGCTCTGGTGGTCAATCTTCCGGGGTCCCTCCTGATCACACAGTCTGTATTCCACGCGTTGATCACATCTAGAACTTCTTGCGGGAAGTCGGAGCCAACGTCAACAATCCAACTGACGGACCGCGAGTACTCTTTTCCAGCGGCCAGACGAGCGCCGATGACCGCAAACGAAGCTGCACCTCCGAGGACATTCTTCACGTTCGGCCGAGCTCCCTCAAAATCGATATCATCTGTGATTTACGATAATCCATAAGTACTAGTAGGCAATACGTTGCGATCGTCCCATAGCTTGGTGCGCATACCGAGAATGAACATGCCCAGAGTACAGAAATCCACATTGGGCCTCTTTCCGGTATCTGCCGCGCTGCCTCCCCTGGGCATGTTAAGGCGAACAAGGTTTAATTGTCAAAGAACGGCGTAGTTGAAGATCGGCTGGTGGGGTTGATCCGACTCACCACGGAACTTGATACACTAAACGTCATCGGGGTTATGCCGACTCGACTTATGCCATACATAAATACGTAAGACCCACCAGAACATAGGAGAATCATCATTCGTCAGTTGATCACCGACACCTTGCAACAAAGGTCGCTGTTACCTACCTTCAACTCAAGAGATCAACTTATCTCTCTTCAGACGCGGCCTTTTACCTGGCATCTCTCTGGCCACCTGGATACGTGCTTCGTTTGAAGCCCTACTATCGCTTGTATCCCTTTTATTCAAGCTCCGTTGCCTGCAGCCTCCTTGCTGCTCCGACCTGGCAAGATGGCGGCGACCAGCTATATGCATCAGTTGCCTACCCTCATCAAGCGGTAAAGAACTCGCTCTCCTTTATCTACCTACCGCATATTGAGCTCGCCTCTATATCGCAGTATTTACGTCCAAACCGTGTCACCTTCCCGAGGCTAATGGCATACTTATATCTACAGACTAGAAGCCGCAACCTCCCGCCTGGAGGATATGGCGATGTCGTTAGATGACCCTGGCGCCCAGAAGGCCCCTGACACCACATCCACACTGCAGCCGCAACCTTCTGAACACCCTACACCACCCGCCCCAGCGGCACCCGTATCTGCCCCGCTTCCACCTCAGATTGCAGACTTCGACACATTGATCAGCAAGGAAGTTAAGAACTTTGTCGACCTGGGGGAGAAGATCGGAGGGCTTGTTGCGGAGCAGGTAGGATGCCCGGAACCAGGTAGCCGGTGAATACGCTGCTCATCTGTCTTATAGTCCACCGCTGTCCTCCAGGCCTTCAAGGCTGAGCGCACCTACCTCTATGTTTCGACCAAGGCAAAGAAACCAGAAATTCAACCCCCCGAGCTTATGACTGAGCTCCACACTGCATCCGACGCTATCAACAACATCCGTGAGTCCAACAGGGCTTCGCCTCTTATAGATCACCTGAGTGCCGTTGCCGAAGGTATCGTTGCTCTGGGTTGGTTCTTCGACCCTAAACCGGCCGATTTCGTTGCCGAAATGCTCGGAGGTATTCAATACTATGGCAACAAGGTCCTGAAAGAATACAAGGAGAAGTATGTGCTTGGAATTGGAAGTCAGGTTGCACCGCAGATGCTGACATGCTTGCAGGGATCGTACGCATTATGACTACATTCAAGCGTACTACCAGATCTTCAAGTCGCTTTCCTCCTATCTCCGCAATCATTACCCGAAGGGCCTGACGTGGAACGATAAGGATGGGATTGATACGCAGGAAGCGCTTAAGCAGGTCAAAGGCAGTTCAACTCCTGGCGCTGGCAGCGCAGCCCCTCCACCCCCTCCCCCAGTGCCGACTCTGAACATACCCGGCGGCGGTGCTCCACCTCCACCTCCTCCTCCTCCGCCTCCACCCATGATCCCCGACCAGAGCGCGGGCTCCTCATCAGACATGTCAGCTGTTTTTGCTCAGCTAAACCAGGGGGGCGCCGTCACACACGGTCTGCGCAAGGTCGACAGGTCTGAGATGACACACAAGAACCCAAATCTGCGAGCCAGCTCAACCGTCCCTGAGAGCCCTACCTCTAGCTCCCGTTCCAAGTCGCCAGCCCCGAACAAAAAGCCCAAGCCACAAAGCATGCGTAGCCGGAAACCGCCTCGCAAGGATCTCGAAGGCACAAAATGGTTCGTCGAGAACTTCGACAACCCCGGCGAAATTGTCGAAATCCCCGCAAAGCAGAACCATTCCATCCTCATCTCTCGGTGCAACAAGACGATACTGAAGGTATCCAGCAAGGCCAACGCGATTGCCATTGACAACTGCCAGGGCCTTTCCATCATCGTCGACTCTCTTGTCAGCAGCGTCGATGTTGTCAAGTGCTCCAAGTTTGCTCTTCAGATCGATGGATTCGCTCCCACCCTGCTCATGGATCAGGTCGACGGCGCGGCCATCTACCTGTCTTCACAGAGCCTGGGAACCGAGATCTTCTCGAGCAAATGCACCGCTGTCAACATCATACTTCCTCCCAAGGAAGGCACTGACGAGGATACCAAAGAGTGCCCTGTCCCAGAGCAGATCAAGACCTACGTCAAGGATGGCGCTATTTTCAACGAGATTGTTGAACATGCGGGCTAAATATCAATGGTTCCGATGCGACATCCATGTATCTAGAAAGGAAACGGGCAGGGAGCGAGCCCCGGTGTCTTGGATATTAAGTAAGTATTTATTGACCGGCTTCAATACGATCACATGCTTCCAAGAATGCTCGCTCCCAATGCAGATAGATAGAGACGTACTATATACAAATTCTACTAGCTATCTTGTTCTACTTTTGTACTGGTTTTCAAGTGAATTACCACTGTTTCATGCTTTGAATACTCTATGTAGACTTCCTAGGTGCATAACAACTAGGTCCACAACAGAAGTAGACTCAAAGGACAGCATTATGTAGTTTGCAAAAACTTATCTTGAGTGGTATCTAAGCCAACACGGCCAGGTAAAGAAGAGCAATAGCTATAAAGTATAAGAGGATCGGCTCTAAGACTCCTGAAACGTGTGGCATGAAAGATAAAAAAAAAAAACGTATGAATGAGTGGGTGCCTTGCGCAAAAAGGGTATAGTTAAAAGTCACAGGACGAGCATCTGTTTTGTGTGCGCCTGGCAATGACGAATTCTGCTCGGATGTAGTAGGAAATGTGAAAGATGTTCCTGCATCTTCAAGGAGTTTCGGTGTTAGTCTAGCTGGATACTAGTCTCTCTGCTTCATTAGAAACCGTATAGGGAGATAAGTCAAGATTAGGAATGTAGGCGGGAGGCGGGGTGGGACGAGGTAGGCTCGTAAAAGAAACCTTTCTTTTTTGATCCGGCTACGACCAATGCCTTTCAGGAGAATGATCGGGCTTCTGGACATCTAATCCTCGAAGCTTTCTGGCTAGCAGGCTTTCTCCTTCAGGACTCGCAGTGGATACTGATTGATAGCCACCGTATCCCACATCTCCTCTACTGAGCTTGTTGTAAAGATCTGGTTCTGGAGAGTGCGTTTGGGATGGCACCGGACTACCCAGTCCAACGATTTCACTTCGAATTGAGGGAATAGGTCGGAAAGGATGAGGCGGACGCTCATCAGCTGCGCGGTAACTTGGTGGACGAGGCGATGATATCCGTGGTCCTTTATCTTCGCTTGGTATCGAGTTTACGCGTAGCGGATTGGGCTCACGGGACGATTTGTACGGCGAATAACGGGGTTCGGGATGCTGAATTTCATTTCGAAGCTTTTCTTTTCCATCGGGCACCCGGTTGGCAAATACAACACGGATGCTCGAGTTGAGATAATAACGGCCTCTCGACGGGCAGCAGATATTTAGATGGATTAAATATCGCAGAACAGGTTTGTCATTCGGGTCGTCGGAGTCTGTCAAGGACGCCTCGAGGCGATCGGTACCGTAATTTGATCGAGCAGACAGAGGCATATCTAGAATCGGACCAGCCGAGTAACTTCTTTGTCGGATGAAAGTTTTAGTTCCAGGTTCCATATCACTCAAATCATATGGAACAAGGAAGAGTTTCACGGCAGTCTTGTTTGGATTCTTTATCATGACCTGCAGTTGACCTTGCTGTGGAATGCAGTAACAGCCACCTGCAGGAGATTTTGGGGACTCTGCCCTCCTATGCCTCTTCTCTTTCCTGCGTAGAGTTTCTTGATCATTGTGCGTGATCTGCATAACGTCCTCATTATGACAGGTGTTGCAATTGTCGACTGGACTCTGATGGCGCCTGCGGCGCCGACTGTTGCTCGAGTTATCTCTCGGCAGCGAGTTTTCGAGGTCAATCATTCCCACATAAGGACTGGGGCTATCATCGGAGATCGTACGTCCATTGCCGGAGGTTGGATAACTGTAAAAGACCGCAGGAAACGGAACTGTCACATGCGGTGGGCATTTAAGACTGGCTTTACTCTTGCTCTTGCCCAAGACACCAATTTGCGCGGTGAAATCCAGGGGTTTGGACGGGCAAGTCGACATCCTCCCACGGAGGATCGATTCTTCGTACGACCCAACCATTGGAGCGTGAATCCTGCAAGATACTTCCGAAGACAGTGATGGCCTCCTAGGCCTTGGAGAATGTCCTTGAACCGACGAGGCGAGTTGAAGGCTATATGAAGAGGCCAGAGATCGGCGGGAGGAGCGGGAGTAATTGGATAAGGAATCCCATCTTACCAGATGATTTGCTCCGGGTTGTGTAGACGCTGCCCGCAGGTCTCTAAATGTGTCTGGCGGAAGCGTCCGCCGGCGGTTAGCTTTATCGAAGAAAATTATAGGGCTCTGGGAGTCTGTCTGAGGGGAAAAATCCAAGTCCGTATTATTTGCTTGGTGGACCAGAGGGCTGGTCGGCGCCTTCAGCACATAGCTAGACGAGAATGATCCAAGAGACGGCGCTGGTGAACGGTTTGCCTCGGTTACACTTGCTTCGAGAGCTTGCAGCGGAGCGGTTTGCGTTCGCGACGTGAATGAAGCAGGGGCAAACCATGGCGTAGTAGGAGAAGAGGCGAAGAAAGGAAGTCCAACATTGGTGCTACGGTCAAGTATAGGGGATTGTGGTATTTGCTGCTGCCGCTCGAGTTGAGGGGTCCCCTCTCGAAAATCACCGGAATGGAGGGCCGAGCGAGGGCGCTCTATTTCAGCTGGTGATGCAAGCTCTGAGTTGCTGTCTCGAAAATCTTGGGTTATATTGTCTCCAGTGAATTGTCCGTTTGCCATTGGAGAGGGAGTATGTAGCAAGCGGTGACCGGGTCCCATGTCTCGCACCTATAAAGCCGTAAGTAGGTGCTCTGAAATCGCAGAAAACGGTATGAAGCAAACAAACGAGAGAAATTCAAGCACAGATATAGGTCGAGAAATCTCCCGGGTAGACCAACCGAGTCATACTGCGACCACTTTGAAGTTTCTGCGGTTTTGATATAATGTATCAGTTCCTCCCGATCATGCGGAGCATGCGATCTTGCTGGACTGGGATTTCCTGGGCGGCGGTTGAAAGAGATGTCGCCCATCTGATTTGATGGTCCAATACCGCGATCAACTTCGTGATAATCTATCCAGCTGGGGTGGTGTCGGTGGTCATATTGAGTCATGCGCTGGTCATCGGACCAGAGATCGTAGAACTGCCGACTATCGGGATCTTGAAAGATAGGCATTGTCACCGGGAGGTGGGGAAGCAAAGGTGTCTTATAGAGGGCGCAACCATCGCAATGGAAGAGCTAGAAATGAGACAATGGGTGTAGTCGTGAAGAGTCGTTTGATGGAGCGGTGGGTGCGAGGAGTTATTCAATCAATATAGGTATTCGGTGGTGGCGGCAAGTATCGGTGTGGATAAAGACAAGAACGAGGCGCATGAATAGAAGACAACGGCGGTTAGAGGATTGATGACGGCAAGGGTAGGCACATTACGAAATCAAAAGAAAGCAGACAGTTTGAGATTCTTGGGACAAAGAGTGGTGAGGAAAGAGGAAGAAGAAAAGGACGGAGGAGCACGGCTTTGGACATGAGGTGATGAGAGTCATCTCATTCCCCACTCTGTCGTATCCCTCACGGTTCCCAATATAGAACTAAAACGTCCCAAATATCGTCATCACCCTTGTGTCATCTGTAGAATTTGCTATCTCTTTATGTGCAAAATACGCCAACTGGCATACTCTTGACGCCTTACCGCTGATTGCAACTATTTCCTTGGGTACTGTTGGGCCGGTGATACCTCATATGTATGTCTACGACGAACAGTAAAATGGCCCAACGCTTACCTGCTGCTCCTAGTGTGGGATGCCACTGTCCAATTTTGGGATGAGTTATTAAGTAACTGGAAGTATATAATCGCTCTGCCATCCGAAAGATCAAAGATGTGGGTGAGCCGACGTGGCCAGCGTGGTGGAACCGGTCAGTTGACTCGAGTACCTTGTGCCATTTAGGCCAGTACCTTTGTAGACTCATTAGTGAGACGAGGTTCTTGAGCTCCGCAGCGGTCGTCCTCCTGAAACTGAGTTTATTAGCTGAACGATGGTCAGACCCGTATAACCTTTCCAGACACAAAACTGATTGTCTGGGTCGAAACATTCGGCGTCCGATGATTCTCGTGACTCTGACCGCAGTTTTTGAGTGCATCTACACCGTGTACTCCGTCCTGCGGTTCCCTGTAGTACAGCGCCATCACAAACAGCAGCACAGGCATAGAGCGTTAAGATCATGCTCCGTAGCGATTTCCTTCTCGTCTGAGGGGCCAACCAATTTGCATCATGGTAATGGAATTGGAGCTTGACGAAACTGGGTGAAGACCGACTAAGGTAATAAGTTAACTAACTAACTAACGTAAATCCCGGTCGGTTCGTAGTTCCCGGTCGGTTCGCAGAACTCCAAAAAAAATCCATGCTTGCTCAATTTTAAAGTACTGTACAACAACTAAAAGTGATTTAAATTAGAGAAACTAAA